>JAKSZT010053764.1:3096906-3251831 GCA_026826555.1 Tolypeutes matacus | reverse complement strand
TTTGAACTAAATTAAAAAAACTATACTTATTTCGATGTTACTTCAGACTTCAAAGAGAGTCGGGAGGTCATCCCAGAGGTAACTCTTACGCACACCTCAGTAGGAGCTCATAGAACATCTAAGTGCCTATCACCCCACTCAGTGGGGTTCCTGAGAGCTCCGGAGACACCCTGGTCCTATATAAGGGGGGATAGCCCCAGAGACTGATGCCTTATCAGTGGGTTCTATTTTGGAATCTGTGCTCCTGAGAGTGACAGAATTAGACTCAAATAAGTCCTCCCTGCACATGGTTCACCAGTCCCTTCTATTCAAACCTATATGAGATGCTGGAGTTTTTAGGTATACTTCCAGAGACTGGAGCCTCCCACCTACCTATGTGCCAGGTGTTCATGAAATCTAGGTGGAGCTGCAACTCCTACCCTACAGCTCAATGGACTCATCCAAGTCACCTGGTGAGGAGACAACGATGGGAAATGGCCATCCCAGGGAATGGAGAGGGCCTGCATCTGCAGGCAGGATCATCCCACTCACCATATCCATGGGATATAAGCCCTCTCTCACTTGGAGGTGGAGTGGACATCACCATCCCAGTCCCCTCAGGATTGGGGGAAGAACTATGGACTAGAGTGGACTTGATGGTATTCTCTTGTTCACATATGGTGATTCTAGCAATGCAAGAAATTATAACAATGAGGTGGAGCCAGTGGCCACTTGACACTTTTGGGGTAGGGACAGGACGAGCAGTTGAAATACAGGGGCTTCTTTGGGAGTTGGAGGTTGTCCTGAGTACTGTTGTGGCAACGGATGTAGGCCATTTTAAATCAGCATACACCACTCAGAACTGAGTGGGAGAGAGTGTGGTCTACAGTGTGAACTGTGGTCTATGGTTGGTGGCAAGGCTCCAGGATGTGTAAGTTCATTGAGGGTGGTGGGCCACACTGTGGGAGATGTTTGTGTGGGATGTGATGGGAGGTGTGGGAGGTGGGCAATGTGGGAATCCCAATGGGTTCCGTGTAATATTTTGGGTAATCTAAGCACCTCTATAATATATGTATATATATATATATATATATATAAACAACATTTTTGTAAGCAAATACACATATATGCATATATATTTATATATCATTTTGCAAATGTTTATGTGTATTGTGAGAATTTTGATTTTTACCCATAATAAAAAATAATAATAAAAAAAATAAAATAAAATAAATAAAAAAAAAAAAAGATTGTATCATCAGCGAATAGTGAAAGTTATACTTCATCTTTTCCAATGTAGGTACCTTTTATTTCTTTTTCTTGCCCAATTGCTCTAGCTAGAATTTCTAGCAAAATATTGAATGAGTGCTGACAATGGACATCCTTGTCTTGTTCCTGATCTCATTAGGAAAGCTTTCAGTCTTTCACCATTAAGTACAAAGTTGGCCGTGAGCTTTTCATATATGCACTTGCCATGTTGAGTAAGTTTCCTTCTATTCCTATCTTTCAGTGTTTTTTATCAGGAAAGGGTGTTGTTTTTGTTGAATGCGTTTTCTGCCTCGATCAGGAGAATCATGTGATTTTTATTGTTCAATTTATTAATGTTATATATTATATTAATTGATTTTCTTATGCTGAAAAACCCTTGCATATTTGGGAAAAACCTACTAGATCATGGTGTATAATTCTTTTAATATGCTTTTGGATTCAGTTAGCCAGTATGTTTTTGAGGATTTTTGCTTCTATATTCATTGGAGAAATTAGTCTGTAATTTTCTTTTTTCATAGTATCTTTGTCTAGCTTTGGTAGTAGGGTGATGTTGACATCATAAAATGAGTTTGGTACTGTTTCCTCCTGTTCAATATTTTGGAAGAGTTTGAGCAAGACTGGCATTAGATCTTCTTTGAACGATTGGTAGAATTCACCAGTGAAGCCATCTAGTCTTGGGCTTTTCATTTTGGGGAGGTTTTTGATGACTATTTCAATCTCGTTACTTGAGATTGGTTTCGTCTAGTTTCAGTGTAGGTTGTTCATGTGTTTCTAGGAATTTTTCTGTCTTGTCTATGTTTTATAGTTTGTTGACGTACAGTTTTTTACAGTATCCTCTTATCATCTCTTTTATTTTTATGCAGAGTCAGTGGTAATATTCTCCATTCTCATTTCTGGTTTTATTTATTTGCATCTTCTCTCATTTTTTCTTTGTCAGTCAAGCTAAGAGTTTGCCAATTTTCATTTGTCTCAAGATATTTACTAAATTCTCTTGCAATTTCTTCTTTGACCCATTGATTATTTAAGAGTATGTTGTTTAGTCTCCATATATTTATGAATTTTCCTTTTTTTATCCATTATTGATTTCTAGATTCATTCTTTTATGATCAGGGAAAGTGTTTTGTATAATTTCAATCTTTTTAAATTTATTGAGACCTGTCTTGTGACCCAACGTATATAGTCTATTTTGGAGAAAGATCCATGAGTACTTGAGAAAAATGTATATCCTGCTCTTTTGGGGTGTAATCCTCTATAAATGTCTGCTAGGTCTAGTTCATTTATCATATTAGTCAAGCTCTCTGTTTCTTTATTTATCCTCTGTCCAGCTATTCTATTCAATGCTGAGAGTGGTGTATTGAAGTCTTCAACTATTAATGTAGAGACATCTATTTCTCCCTTCAGTTTTCCCAGTGTGTGCCTCATGACTCTTAGGGCACCCAGGTCAGGTGCATAAATATTTAGTATTGTTATTTCTTCTTGTTGAATTGCCCCCTTTATTAATATATAATGACCCTCTTCATCCCTTATAACACTTTTGCATTTAAAATCTATTTTGCCTGATGTCAGTATTGCTACTTCAGCTCTTTTTTGGTTGCTATTTGCATGGAATACCTTTTTCCAACCTTTCACTTTTAACCTGGTTGCATCCTTGTTTGAAGCGAGTCTCTTGTAGACAACAAATAGATGGCTCATATATTTTTAATTCATTCTATCAGTCTATGCCTTTTGATTGGGGAGTTCAAGCTATTGACATCCAATGTTATTACTGTAAAGGTATTACTCACTTCATCATTTTGGCCCTTTGGTTTTCTGTTGTCATATCATACTATTGTCTGTCTTTTTACCCTTTAATTTACCCTTCCTAATAATCTTCGTTTCTATACTCTTCTCTAAGTCTCTCACTCTTGTTTTTATCCTTTCAGGCTGCAGCACTCCTTTTAGTATCTATTGTAATTCTGGTCTTTTGGTAATATATTCTATCAATTTTTGTTTGTCTGCGAAGACTTTGAACTCACCCTCAGTTTTGAAGGACAGTTTTGCTGGATGAAGAATTCTTAGCTGACAGTTTTTCTCTTTCAGTACCTTAAATGCACCATAGTACTTCTTCTTGCCTCCATGGTTTCTGATGAGAGCTCCCCACTTAACCTTATTGAGGTTCCCTTTTATGTGATGCTTTGCTTTTTTCTTGCTACTTTCAGAATCCTCTATCTCTGATATTTGTCATTCTGAATAGTAGGCATCTTGGAGTAGGTCTATTCGTATTGTTCTGTTTAGGGTGCATTGTCCTACTTGGATATTGATATTTATGTCTTTCATAAGAGTTGGGAATTTTTCAGTCATTATTTCCTCAAATATTCTTTCTATCCCTTTTCCATTCTCTCCTCGGACACTGATAACATGTATGCTTGTGTATTTCATGTTGTCATTCAGTTCCTTGAAACCCTAGTCAATTTTTCCATTCTTTTCTCTTTCTGTTCTCCTGTCTTTTCAGGTCAGATGTTCTGTCCTTGATATCACTAATTCTGTGTTTAAGCAATTCAAATCTGCTGTTATGTCCCTATAATGTATTTTTTAAATCTCATCCATTGTGTCTTTCATTTCCATAAGGTCTCTTACTTTTTGAAGGCTTTCAAATTGTTCTTTATGCTCTCCCAGTGTCTTCTTAATATCCTTTATTTCCTTAGTCATATTTTCCTTCAATTCTTTGAATTGATTTAGGAGATTTGTGTGAATATTATTGACTAGTTGTCTTAAATCCTGTCTGCCATCAAGATATTTGGTTCGTTCCTTTGTCTGGGTCATCCCTTCCTGTTTTGTAGTATGGCTTGTAATTTTTTGCTGATGTCTAGACATTTGAATATGCTGGTGAATTTACTCTGATGGGCAATTTCTCTCTTTTGCCTAATGTTTTTTTGTTTGTTTGTTTTTCATGGCATTTTAAACATTTTTGGTTCAGCTTATTCTAAGTCTTTAAAATTGCCCAATTTAAGTTATCAAAATTGGGCCAGTTACTCACTAATGGGGTACAAGTTTTCTTCTAGAGGTTCAGGCTAAGAAAGACATAAAAGCAGATTTTTTCCTTGCAGTTTCCCAGCTGGTCTTCAGATGGTGCTCATTGGCAAACCTTCCCATGGAGATGTTTCTTTCAACCTCTGCTTGCCCATGCTTCTGGTCTGGCCAGAGCCAAGATTCAAAGTTGGCTCTGCTGGCCAAATTTACTGAAGAGAAACCACTCTCTGACCTCCACCACACCCTCCCTCTTCCCAGGAAGGAAGGCATTTGTTCCCCTTTCAGTCATCTGCAGTGAGCCGTGGGTTTTATCCAGGCTACATGCCTTGAGAGTTGGGGATGGGTGCCTTTCCTGGCCACTGCGGGGGTTTGGTAACTTACAATGTCATTTTGGGTTCTTTGTCTTTCTGTCCCTAGCCCTCCTGGGGGTTGCACAGCACCCTCCTGCTCTGCTGAGGTCTCTCAGATTGCTTTGGGCCCCTTTCTCCATTGTTTTTGTGAGAGTTGAGCCTTGCCTGCCTACTCTGATGCCATCTTCCCAGAAGTCCCCTAGTTAATCATTTAACAAGTATTTCTAGATACCTACTCTGAGCAAGGAATTGAGCTAGGTTTTGTTAGAAACTCACAGTCCCTACCTTTGAAGAGTAAGTGGGAGGAGGTAAAGAAATTTACTTAATTACCTACCCTGGTCCTATCTTAGGTAGCACATTTCTGGTTCCTGTTCAAATACGTTATTATTAGATGCTTTTTTTTTTTGTTATCAGATATTTCAAGAATTTAATTTTGCTTACTTTGTACCAGGATCTGATTTAAGTGCTTCCCAATTATTTTAATCCTTATGACAATCCTATGAGATAGGTGGTATTATTATTATTCCCCAGTTTAAAGATGGTGAAAATGGGCACATAGAGGTTAAGTAACTTACTGGATCACACATCCAGTAAGTGGTGGAGTTGGGATTCTAACCCAGGCAGTATGAATTGTTGTCATTGTAGTGATGAATAATGTATCATAATAATTTTTGTTTTACCTGGATAAGTTATGTTTTCAAGCTGAAATTTGAAAACTTGAAAGAAAAGATCTTGATTAATGCTCAACTTTGCCTCTTTTCAGCTCTGTGTTCACAAACTGGCCTTCTAACCTTCATTTCCTTATCTGTAAAATGGGGGTAACAACAAAAGACCTCACAGGGGTGTTATGAAGATAATGTACTCAAATATGTTTTGTGACTTTTAATGTTCTATAAAGGAAAGATATTATTTACAACTTATATTTAAGTTGATATATACCAAGATGTGCAGGTGTGTGCCTGCATGTGTTGTGAATTCAAATCTGCATTGTATAAACATACAAATTCCTTTCTTTGCTTACAGTTGAAAAGCTTTTTGAGATTAAAAAAATGCATATAAAATGAATGCCAGACAGACCTGATTGTGATGACCCAAAAGAAGCCACTTGGGCTTTATTATTATGCCTCATATCATTATTAGAGCCTTTAATATTGTTCTGTTGAATATGGCACATTTGTGCATTTTATGTTACTGCTGGAATGCATAGTATAATACCTTTTTTGATAGAATCAGTTATTATCCACAGTTTTGTGAACACTCCTTCGAGATCTATTATCAATATTTAGACCATGATACCAAAACCAAACCCAATTCTGTGTCCTGATATAGTAAATGGAACTTAGTTGTTTAAAATTATAGGAAAATTCTGATTAGCTTAGTTCTGGAATCTAAGTAAATAATCTGAATTCAATTTATATCAGCCGCTCTGATTAATAGGTTAGTGATCTTTAAGCAATGCAGGTTTTAGCTTTATAGCCTTAATTTTTCCTATTGAATGATGTCCTTGTTCATTTAAACACACCCCTAACTACTTTTTGCTGGATCATACTTTTTCTCCCTGTAACTTCTTCATTGTTCTATTTGAATGATATAACATAATGGATCATTAGTTCATTTTGTTAGCTGCTTATTTTCATGGGAACTACACAGGACGTATGCCATCTTGTACATTGAAAGTGAAAACTTGCATCTGTCCTCTAAATTATCTGTCATATAGCAAGCTCTCTAGCCTGTGGATCCTAATAATGTAAGGCCTTGTCAGTACAAAATATCTGGAAGGGACATATATGGGCCCCATGTGTTATATTATGTAGGTATCTGTTTAAAGTCTATTTATAAAAGTATCTCATGTTCAGCTTATAAAATGGACTTTCCTTCTGATGGCTACTTTCTCTTTTCTCTCATTAGCCATTTTCTCTTAATACAATCACAACCAGGTCACACATGTCCTCAAGAATGGGCACACATGTACTTTCCAGCTAAATCTCTGTTTTCTTTCTTTCTGTCCTTTCTCCCTCCTGTTAAGGTACATTTTCTAAAAAAATAAAAAAGAGAGAGAAAAAGAAATAAAATCGTGACTGTCATACAAATATAAAGTGAACATGTGTCATAGATTTTATTTCAAGAATTAATTGAGAGAACCTGTAAAATGTTACAAGTGATTTAAAGGAGAATCCAAAGAACACACAATATATAGGCAATCAAGAATGAGGAAATGAATTTGTTAATAGGTGCAAAACTGTTCACTATTCATTAGATAATAATCAATTTCATAGTCACCAGACAAAATCATTTGCATGTCTATGGACAAGAGTCATTTGCATCACCATCAGTTTTATACAACTTTGAGAGTTGTAAAATAGCTCAAAGACAATGACAGGCACAGAGAATCCAGAAGGGAGCACTAGACAGGACACCCAGTAATCTGCCTATTTCTAACTCTTTCACAATTTTTCCTGACTCCCTTTCTTCAGTATCCATTGAGTGCCTGACCAGGCATTATGCAGCAGTCAACAACGAGATGGAAATGACATTAGAGAAACACACTAATAAATATATACACATTGTGATAAGTGCTATAAAGGAATGGTGAAAGGCATGATGAGAGATTATAATGGGGGAGAGGTCTGAGGAAACAATATTTAAGCCACGTTTAGGATGAGTGGGGACTAGCCAGGCAAAGGCTTGAGAACCCAACACATTGAGTCAGTCCTTTGTCTCAGGTCTAAACCCTGGAATACTCTTTGGTGGCCCCACATCCTTAAACCCTCCTCGATTTATTTTCTCTCACCTCTTCTCCAAAGCAGAGGCACTTTCACAGTCACCATTGATCAATCTGCTCAAAACCTAAACCTATTCCCCCTTATTCTTAAAATGTTTTCAGCTGCTTCTTTTTTTATATATATAACTCAATAGCTCTTTTTGTTAACCTTTATGTCAGCTTTTTCTCAAAATTTTGTGATTATTATCTACACAGAAGAAATACTCCCTCCTCCAACAAAAAAACTCAACTAGATATTTTATAAAATAGCGCCCTTAACACATGGGATGTTCTTGGATATTTTCTTTATTTTCTGTTCTTTTCTAATCTGTTTCATTCAAGATATGTTGGTCCTAATACCCATTAAATTGATTTCATAAGCCAAATAGTCACCACAAATTTGAAAAACCATTGCCCTAAAAAAAAAAAGTTTTACTTATTTAGCTAAAGTATCTCTGTTACAGGATGTATTATTTAAAACCAGCAAACAAACCAACAAAACAAGAAATCTCCATAATCCTATTCTAAACCCTGTCCTTTAATTCAGGGATTGAGAATCTACTGCTGGCAGACTACCACATCCTCACCCTTTGCCAAACTGACATCTGTTGTGGTGGAAAAGTACCAATAAATGAACATCCAATGTGCCTGTGGTTGCAAAAAATG
Source organism: Tolypeutes matacus (assembly GCA_026826555.1). Taxonomy (NCBI): domain Eukaryota; kingdom Metazoa; phylum Chordata; class Mammalia; order Cingulata; family Chlamyphoridae; genus Tolypeutes; species Tolypeutes matacus. The sequence continues at coordinate 3,243,797 of JAKSZT010053764.1, read as the reverse complement.
AAAATTCCTCTTCTTTTATTGCAGAAGAGAATTACACCATCCCTCAGCATGAGAAGCTAAAGTTATTGTCTATGCAATTTTATATTTCTCTTTCCTTTACAGAGCTCCCCACCTTACAAATATGGTTTCAAATATCCCCTTGCAAATCAGATAGTAGAAATCAGAACATATTTCCCTGAAGAAATGATGTTGGAAATGGATCTTTCATTCCTAGACCAGCTCTCAACAGCTTAGTTAAGCCACAAAATAGAGAATCAAATGGGTGATTTCAACTGCACCTTACTGTTTCCAAGGCAGTGTTTCTGTGGGAATTGCATTTTGATTTTGATTTGGGATGCCAGGAATAAAATTCTCATTCAAGGACAGAAGCCGGAACTCTCCTAGGGTTATATGAGCAGCAGAGAAAGGAAACAAGGCCACCAAGAGCAGATTATAGCCCAGAGAAAATTATGGAACCAAATCAGAATAAGGGTTTTGTATCCAATCTCAGACCTTTTTCTGAACTGCCAGGTCCTAGAAAGAAGCTCCTGGATCAATGATATCGTCACTGGGAGGCAGGGCCTAGGGGGAGAAGATTGTTTTGGGTTGCCTAAACAGCAAGTGCAAAGACCCTGAGGCAGGAGGAAGCTTGACTTGCTTGAGAAAGATGGAAGATGGCACAGCATTTGATAGTTCCCAAAGGATTCTCCAATATATCACGGTACTTCACATTGAAGAAAGACCATGTATTGAAACACCAGGGTTTTGATTGAGGCAGTCCTGTCCTCCATTACCTAACGTTAAAATAGTTTTAGTTGCTTAGTTGATAAACAAAAGAACCCAGTTTGTTTTGAAGTAAAAATGAAGCCTGAAACTGTAAGTTAGAGTTAAGAATTAGCAAAGAATCATGACTGCAAAATCATTATATAGATGACTTTATATTATAAAATAGCAAAATGTTAATATCTGAAATTGCTGAAACTAGCTGGATTTAGCCTAGACCTACTGTTGTGTTGGTCATTCTAAACAGGTGTCACCCCTGTTTATGGTTACTCTAGATTTAGTCTCACCCTTGTGTATAGACTTTGTGTGTATTCAGTGGAGGTTCTACTGAAGCCAAAGTCAGAGCTTTGCCAGATGGTGTCTGAGACAGTAGTAGATGCCAAGTTTCAGGACTCTACAACTCGATCCCTTTCTACTATCTCCTTCCACTGCAGACTTCTGCCCCTTTGAAGTCCTAGCTACAGATGAGGAAAAAGAAAATGAGGACTGGAAGTCATACAAATATTGGAATGGCAGAGGGATTGAGGGAGAGCCATCCATGATATGATTCCTTTACTGTGAATGCCCAGACTGGGAATTCCAAACTGAGCATTCAGATGCACAGCACAGTTCTGTACCCAGAGACTAAAAAATCTAACCTCGATGCTGAAAAGACCTTCCTTTTACTTTACTCTGCAGGATTCTTAGTTCTCAAATATTGCATGTTTTTTCCAATGCCTATGTGTTTGTACATGCCCTTCAATCCTCCTGGACCCCCTGCTGCCTGCTATACCACTGGACAACTCCTACTCCACTCAGGATCCAGCTCAGAAGATTCCCCCAGGAAGACTTGGGGGTCCTTCCCTGATGCTCGTTCTGTCCTATTGTAATATATGTGGCCCTCAAAACTGCGTCCATCCTGTACCCTAAATTTCTGTGGGCACATTGTCTCCCTGCTAAGAATCCAAGACTTTTTAGAGGAGGAATAAAATTTTTTCCCTCTTGTGGGAAGGCAGGTTGGGTTGAGAACCACTTGGTCCATCCCTCACACGGAAAAGGGTCTCAAAAGATAGGATCATCAACCATGTGGTTATATACGCAGCCACAGCAAAACACTAAGAGGACTGAAAGATGTTCATTTTATAGCTGTAGATCTGTGACCTGTTTCCGGGCCATATGGCCTTAAAAGGGTGCCATAAGTTAAAATTTTCTCATTGTTATCCTATGACTAGCACTATCACACTGTATTGTGTTTTTACATAATTTATAAAATGTAAACATATACACTTTACCACAATTTGTAATTATTCTTTTCTCATCTCTTCATTTTGAAAATATACTTGAGAGCTTAAAAAAAATAGACGTGGGCTGGGCCACTGTCCACCTCTGAGAGACCCTGCTATTGTCTTTTAATTTTTGTGTCTTCCCCACATAACAAAGTAACTGTGGATATTTTGAATGAGTGAATGAATAAATAGTACATAGAGCACAATAGATTGGTATTGGCTGGAAAGTAAAGAATAGGACAAGAATAAAGAAACATATTATTGATAAATATCACCCTCCACCTTTATAGCAACATTTCTTTGATTTGAGACTGATTTGACCTCCTGTGCCTCCTGTTTCTTGTGTGTAGTTACTAAATTACAAGTGTGTTTAAGATTTTAAACTTTGAAAAGCCTTAGTATAGGTTATGTTTGGCAATTTTGTGGGCCAACCAATAAAAATTTGTAGAAAAAGTACCGACTTTTGTCAAACATCCAAGTCCTTCCTTCTTAGAGAAGCCTGCATTGGCCTGGATGAAGTATAATTAAGTTTTCACATCAGTCATAGCATTAAAAGTTAGTTGGGGCTTAATGACATCTGAAACTCATATTTTAATTTTGCTTTGTTAATATTTATAGGATTTGCACCTCATTATTCTAGATGCAAATTACCTACACTCCGAGATGTTATAATGGAATTGTCTATGTTCATGATAATAGTATTTGAATCCAGAATTAATATCTTTGTCACCTGGTTGGATGATAGAATATTCGACTGCTAGAGCTGGTGAGATTCTAGTTCTTTCTCCTTTTGAGTTCAGGCAAACATATTTATAGGTTCATGATCTTATTTCATTGGAACAGATGTTACATAAGGGGCACTTTGACGAACTGAACTGGAGTTGGTATCCTTGAGATCACTTGTTCCTGACAGGAATGACTTTATATTGCAAACTATCAGCGCCCTCTAGTGTTACTTTTCCTCAGAACTCTGCAAGAACCAAAGGTTTTTCTTCTTAAAAACCCATAAACCCATACTAAAAAGGAAATTGGATCTGGAACTCTTGGATCCAGTTAGTTGACATTAAAGCGTAAGTGTGTCTTTCTTATTTTCTTCTCTTCCATTACTGCAACTAGAAAATCTGGACATTCTGTGTCCACCTTTTTGGAATTCTGATGAGCAAGACAATCTGCAGGGACTTAGAGGTTGTTTTAAAATAGTGCATATGGGAACACCAAAGAAAGAGGAAGTTGTACCTGAGAGACCTAAAAGATAGAATCTTAGTCCAAAGAAATTTAATTGTAATTTAAATTATTAAATATATTATAGCTCTGAAAATCTGTGGGCTAATTTTCCATAGTCAAGTTTTTACTCTATGTTTGTTTCTTTTATCTAACAATCATATTCCTCTACTCTCTATCCATCAATCAACCCAGAATAACATTTACAAAGCACATTTAAAATTTTCTTTTTTTTTATGAAAAATAGTTATAAACATAGTTATACTACATGTTACCCTAAAGTTAAATATAATGTGTTTTTCAAGTTACTTATTTGAAGTAATTTAGGATATTTTTTGTTAGGAGGTATGGCTTCTAATGTGCTTGAAGTAATGACGTTCTTTGGAATAATTCAGAGATTATGTACCATGTTTTCTGGGTCTGTCCAAACATGGAACATCTTGATAAAACACATATCAAATTTGACCTTAAAGCCACTTTCAGACATCTGATGGCACTGCCAACTAAATGATATTAAAACAATTGGATTGAATTAAGAAAAGATAGAATTGCAGTTGAACATTTATGTGATATAAAAAAATATACTAAATGAAAAAGTGAAACATACTATTCACAAAAATTAATTTTGAACATGTGCTATCCATGATCATTTGGTGTGAACTCTTGCTCATTAATCTATTGCTGGTAAAAGCTTTCATAAGATCCCAAACATTAAAGTCTGGCTACTGTACTTGATAAAGGATCTTAAAATACTTTTAAACACTTTAGAGATTGCATTCCCTAAATAGAAAGAAACTGGTAACAAAAGTGATGTTCCAACAGAGAGGAATTCCAACAAAAATGGTATTCCAATAATTGTGATGAAGACTTTGAAAGGTGAGATTTTTATATATGTAAACCTTAAACTAATTTCTATAGACATTATTTTCAGTCTGCAATAGATCAACAGATAGTCTTTATTGAAAGGAGATTTTAACAAATGAGCAACATACTGCTGTTTATAGTTTTCTTTATAATGAGTCAGCACTGAAAAATTTGAAAGAAGATGAACTTAAATGCTCTAAAGATCTATATTTGCTTTTGTAGATAGTAGATAATAAAGCTGAATCTGATTATGAGAATTATATGATGAAATCAAAATGTTTTTTATAAAATTAATAATATATCATATAGGACTCCATTACAATGCTGAACATGAAATAATATAAAACTAATGGTTCATTTCAGAAATTAAGTTTTTCTTTAAGAATTTTATTGACAATTCCAATAGTTACTGCCTCAGCAAAATTAATTTTATCTAAATTGAAATGAATGAAAAACAATCTAAGAACTATGGTAACTAAAGAAAGATTGTCTAATTTAGCATTACTATCAATATAAGAAAATTTATGTAAAAAAAATATGAAGGCAAGGAAAATTAAATTTTATGGACTAAATGTATAATTTATGAATTATGTATGTGTTTATTTTATGGTTCATCCAAATATTGCTGGCCTCTCATCAGAACCACCAGACATACACAAAAATAATTAGTCATCTTTGATGTTTTGTTGACTTTCAATCATAAAAAAAACAACACAGCTTTACACATTTTTTCAGTTTTGTTATAGTAGAAGTATGTTTATCCAGGTGGAAGTTTAGGATATATTTTACTTAAAAGCTTGTTAACTTAAAACCTTTTAACTGTTTAGGTTTGTAGTAAGGGGGTGGCATTTGTTCCCTTGTCCTTGCTCCTTCTAATGGTAGGACCTACCTGCAGGGGAGTCGGGGACGGGGAGTCAGCGACTCCAAAGCAGGGGACCTGCTGCTGCTGCCCCCACAGAGAATTCTGTTTCAGTCTTCCACCTGGGGAGGCTGCTGCAAGAGGGAGGGAGATACTACAAGTCAGTTCTGTCAAATCACTGAAAGTTCAGGCTTATCAGCCCTCTTCTTCTTCATTGGGAGAGATGTGACCGAGAACTAAGTTGGGTCTCAAAGCTTTAGAAGTTCTAGGAGAGCTGTGATAAATGTCTGTGATGAATTATACCACCACCACCCTGGGCAAAAGTCTTAATTTATATTTTAAATACGTTTTCCACTTATTGCATTGATTACTTGAACTAGTATCTCAAGATCCTCAATGCAACTATCCCAACTTCCAACTCCTTCCCCCCACAAAAAATTAGCAGTCTTATGCTAAAGCAAAAAACACAAAATCCAATTTCTGTTGTTCCTTTTCAGGACTGCTTACACACCCCAAAGCGTGTCCTGTTGTGGAGAAAGAGGTTGTCTTTAATCTGGGCTTGTAATACAGCATGAGGTGTAGTGGTACAGTATTTCATTTTAAGAAATCTGCAGGTAGGGCTTGGAAGGAGAAACTCTGCCAGATTATAACTGGTGATGTGCCAGCTTTCATCAAGACTAGTTCTTTTATACTTGTATTGGATGCAAGACATATAAAAGACCATTAACAGTAGAAGAATTTGGCACTGCTGTGAGAGGAGCAAATACCTTGCACATTTAGAAGGTTGGCTGCAGGATCAAGCTCTCATGCTGACAGGTAAGCCCCTAAAGCCAAGGTAGCAGGGCCAGGACAAGCCAGCACTTACATGGCTGATTTGGGCACGCACAGGGACGTGTTATCCACATGCTTTTGTGATAATGGTGCATGCCTTCTTTTTTTATTTTCTTTCAAGAAGACAAGTGTTTCATGATTCTCTAAATTTTTCCTTTAATCCTTCCCCCACCCTCATGGTAAATGAGGAAATCAGATGTGAATATTTTTGTTTTTGTTATTTTGACTTTTATTTTTTGAAAAGAGAAGACTGGGTATTAAATAAAGGCAACTAACAGCAACTGTCACATCTATCCAATTACTGAAGTTACTATTGATTAGCTTTAATTGTTAAATAAGTGAAATTAGGTGATTTCTATTTAAGAATACAGAGATATCCACAAACTATTTTAAAAGATTTTGTACAACTAACCAAAATAAAGTTTATGTTCTTTAGAAAATTTGGCATTACAGTAGACTCATGTCCCTTACTGATAGCCTTATGATATTTTTTCAGTCCCTTCAATGATATTTCTCTCTGACTTCTGGGTCTTTGCACATGCTATTTCATCTGAATGGAATCTTCTTCTTAGTCCCACCTTCCTGTCCCTAAATCTGGCTGATTCAAACTCAACTTTCAGGTTTCAGAATAAATGTTATTGCCTTAGGAAAACCTTTGTCTAATCCCATGCCTGCCTCTCATCCACCTATAATTATGCTTACTGAGCTTTAATGTAATTATATGTTTTGTTGTCCATCTTCCTCACTATGTTGTATGTCCATGAGGTCTAAGAGCATGTCTGTTTTATAAGCAGTATCTAGCAGACTGCTGGCCCATGTCGAATTTCAACTTTCTATTCAAATTCTATATGATGTAATATAGCATGTTGGTTAAGAGAAGGGCACTGGATCCACATCAACTCGGTTGGAATCCTGGTTCTAACCTCTTACAAGCTGCGTGGCCTAAACTTCTCTGTGACACAGCTTTCTCATCTGTAAAATGGGAATGATCTCATTAGATTGTTGGGAGTTGAGATAGGGCTATGAGAAAAAAGCATAAGGAGTCAAATAGAGAATAGTAGACAACTACTTTGGGTCAGTGATTAGGGAAGGCCTCTTCAGGGAGATGATATTTAATCTGGACCCTAAAAGAAGAGAGAAGGGTGAAGTTCATACATCTATCCTGACAGACATTCATGTCACTGCCAGTCTTTTTACTTAGAGAGTTAGGCAGTGAGCTCCACAGTAATCATAACAAATGTAGTGCTTTCACATATTATATCCTTACACTGTTCAGTCTTCATAATGATCCTGTGAATTTTAGATCAGGAAACTGAGGAGCAGAGAGAGTCAATGATTTGCCCACATATTGTTTCCTCTAAATCACTAGTGCTTCCCATCACATATGCTCTTATGCAAATACTTCTTGGATGCTCAAAGGAATTAGCACTACCCTTTCTCAATTTTTTTCCTGAATCCCCTCTCCTATCTCAGACTTTAGAAATCTTGTGACTTTGTTATTCACCCCGCCCCCCCACCCCCACTTTCCAGAACCAGTGTAGGACCTCTATGGGTTTCTCCCTGCTAAAGTTTTTGGATCTCCATCCCCAGCCTATTTATGTCCTTGTATGTAAGGTAAGTACTTATGAACAGCATATAGATAGCTGGTATTTTTTTTTTTCCATTCTGCTAGCCTCTTGTCTTTTGTTTGGGGAGTTCAGTCCATGAATATTCAACACTATTACTGTAAATGCATTACTTACTTTGTCCATTATATCTTTTGGCTTTCTGTTATCTTATCTTACTATTGTCTGTCTTTTTACCCTTTTAGTTACTCCCACTAGTAATCTGCATTTCCACACTCTTCTCCAGGCCTCTCTCTCCTATCTTTTACTTTCAAGTTGCAGCTCTCCCTTTAGTGTCTCTTGTAAATCCAGTCTCTTTGTGACATCCTCTTTAGTTTTCATTTATCTGTGAAGACTTTAAACTCACCCTCAGTTTTTTTTTTTTAATTCACCCTGTTTAAAAGGACAGTTTTGCTGAATAAAGAATCTTGGCTGGCAGTTTTTCTCTTTTAGTACCTTTAATATATCACGCCTCAACCTTTTCACTGCCATGGTTTCTGATGAAAAATCAACATTTAGTCTTATTCAGCATCCTTTGTATATGCTGAATTGCTTTTCTCTTGCTGCTTTCAGAATTCTCTATCTCTGGCATTTGACATTCTAAATAGAAGGTGTCTAGGAGTAGGTCTATTTGGATTTATTCTATTGACATGTGTTGATTTTTATTTTTTCCTTAAGGGTTGGGAAATTTTCAACCATTATTTCTTCAAATATTCTTTCTGTCCCTTTTCCATTCTTTTCCTTCCAGGATACCCATAGCGTGTATGTTTGTGTGTTTTTCACTGTCATTCAATTCCCTTAAAGCCTGTTCAGTATTTTTTCCATTCTTTTCTCTCTCTGTTCTCCGGTTCTTTCAAACTCAGATGCTCTGTCTTCTAATTCATTTATCCTTTCCTTGGCCATTTCAAATCTGCTGTTATATGGCTCTAAAGTATTTTAAATCTCATCCATTGTGTCTTTCATTCCCTAAGATGGGCCATAGCTTCCTGTTTCTTGGTTTGGCTTGTAATTTTTTGCTGGTGTCTTGGCATCTGATTTTTGATATGTTTATTCTATGCTCAGTCTCTTGTTTTAACCCATGCCTTTCCTATTGGTTGGCTTTTTGTTAAAGCTTCCGCTGTTCCTCTTCTGGCAATGTTGATCTGTTCTGTTTGTTTTTTATTTCCCTCTATCTATTTTTAATACTCCTTTTGTTTTCTCTAGTTGCTATTACCTTAAGGGCTAATTTTGGCAGGAATGTCACCCTTGGGAAAACCTTCCTTCCCAGCTCAGATTTCTCGTCAAAACAGGCCCAGGGGACCTATGAAGTGCGTGTAGATTGATTCTATTATGCTATGGAGAGGAGACTCTAAAGGCCACCAATCTCTTTGATGTCTTCCCTAAGTCTACACTTTCCTAATGTACCCAGCAAGTAATACTCTTTATCCAGTTGTTCCCTGCTGCCCTTAGGTTTTCCCATGTATTTAAATTTCAGCTGACTTAGCTCCTTGTGGCGGTGTGGTTGAGACTGAAGCTGCCAGCCTATCAGAGATGAAACTTTGACAGCTCCCAGCCACTAAGATCTGAGTTCTCTAATCAGCCACCACAGCCTGTGCCGTGCTCCCTTTGGTGGGGGAGAGAGAGTGTGATCAGACTACCTGTGCTTCCTCTCCTTCCTGGGGCACCTTGGGGCGGAGAGTGCCCCAGCTGTTTCAGGTGAGTGGGTAAATCTGCCCTCTCTGCCCTGAGGAAGTGATCAAACTGCACCCAACTTTCACTCCCGCTGGGTGGGGGGGGGAGGCCTAAGTAGTGGCTTTCCAACCTGGGTGCACTGAACCTGATCCCTACCTTCTTGGGGATCTGGTACATTTTTCAACCACCCCTGTGTCTACTCCTCCTGGGGCAGAGATAGCACAAAGGCTGCTGGCTTCTTTGTGGCTTGGGCAGGTTTAAACCTCAGCTGTGCTCAGAATTGGAATCCAGCTAGCCGAATTTGCTAATCAACAGCTATAGTGGATGCCAAGCCACTTTCCCTCCCCTGCTTTTGGGAAAGGGAGATTCTGTTTCCAGCCAGGGAGCGGGTCCCAACGCAGCCCTTGCCAGTGGGAGATGGGCAACCGCCTCTGCAACTTGGAAGAATCTATTCATGAATCTTCACGGCATATTGTCAGTCTCCTCTTCCCATTCTTTCCTGGATGGTGCACTGTGTTCTTCTAGTCTCTGGAGTCCCCCAAACAATTCTTCAAATATTGTCCCTTCCCCATTATCTCTATTCTCTTATTAAAGGACTCCTGTTAGATGTGTGTAGAACCTTCCCATTTATTAAGAATACTTTAAAACCTGATTTTCCTATATTCTTTCTCTCTATATATATATTAGTAAATTGAGTGATTAGCTCATTTATTTTTAGCCTTGTATTTCATTTTTAATATAATGCTGTCAGTCTGTAAATTTCCATCTAATATTTCTATTGCTACAGCCCACATATTTTGATATGTGATACATTTATTATTCATTCTAAGTGTTTTCTAATTTCCATTATGTTACTATTTAGAAGTGTGTTTATAAATTTCAAACATATTTAAGTTGTCTTTTTGTGACTGATTTTTAATTAATTTTGTTTTGCTCAGAGAAGGGTATCTGTAGGATATCAATCTTTGAAATTTCCTGAGCTATATATTATGGCCTAGTACAAGGTCAATATGTCTCTTATCCAGTTGTTGGGTATAGTATTCTATATATGTATTCTTTAGATTAATTTAGCTTTATTGTTGGTGGTGGTGTTTTCAAATCTATAACCTTGTTTTATTTTTGTCTGCTTGGTTTGTCGGTTTCTCAGCCATATTAGAAACTCCCACTATAATGATAAATGTATAATTTTCTTCTCCAAGTTTTGTTCAATGTTTGCTTTATATATTTCAGGTTGCTATTCAATACACTGAGGTTTAGAATTGAATTCTTCCCACTGTCTTAAAATTTATGTAAGTATGTCACAACCTCTTTATCTCTAGCAATAATTTTGCATTGAAATCTATTTTATTTCACATTAAAGTAGCTAAAATTTCTTTTGTTTAGCATTTCCCAGTTAAATGTTTCCGTTCTTTAACTTTCAACATTTGTTTCCTTATGTTTCAGATGTGTCTCTTGTACATAGCATATAGCTAATTTAGTTTTTGGTTTCTCCTTAATCCCATCTAATCAGTTCTGGTTTTTAAATTTTATATAGTCCACTTATAAGATTATCATTGTCATTCCGATTCATTTATATTTCATAATTTCTCTTTTTTTCTGTTAATTCATATTACATGTTTTCAGCCTTTCTTATCATCTCTTGGATCTATTTATTTTATTTTATTTGCTTCATTATGTATCTTCCTTTAATAATTTGGAATTTATATGCTATATTGTTTTGTAGTTGTCTTGGAAATTGTAACATGCATATTTAGGTCCACGGCATCTGAAGTTAATAAATAATATATTTAATAAAAACAAATTTTAAAAACAAGGAAATTTGCATTTCTTTAACTCCATTTACCCTCTCTCAATTTATTTGCTGTTTTTGTCTAGTACTTGAGTTTGGTTTTTATTTATTTTTAACCAATTTTATTTGTATTATATACTGTGGTCAGTGTTTGTTTCAGTTTACTCATGTACTTATTTTCATTCTTGCCATTTCTTCTTCCTTTTTAAACCTTACTTCTGAGATCATTTTCCTTCTTCTAGAAATAGCTTAGAAATTCGTTTACTGAATAGGTATAGGAAGTAAATACTCGCCATATTTGTTTGCCTACAAAAGGTCTTTGTGTGTGTTTCACCCTGCTTCTTGAAAAGTAGTTTTCCTTGGTATAGAATTCTAGATTAATGTTATTTTTTCTCCTCTGTGTATTCTCTAAATATTACTACATTGTGGTTTATCTTCCATTGTGGCTCTTCATAATACAGCTGTCATTTTAATTATAATTCCTTTGTGAATAATCTTTTCTTTTTGGTTGCTTTTAAAAGTCTTTTCTTTGTCCTTGTTGCTTTACAGTTCTATTGTGATATATCTAGGTATAGATTTCATTTTTATTTATTCTTTTTGGGATTTGTTGGACTTCCCTGATTTTCAAGATTGGTGTCTTTCACTAATTCTGAAAAATTTCCAGCCAATATATCTTCAAAACCTGTCTCTTCCCCAGTATTTCTATTATCTCCATTAAGAGCTATAAGTTTATAGGTCAGAACTTTTCATTTTATTTTCCATGTATCTTTACCATGTTTTTGTTTCTTTGTGCTGCATTTGGTTTAATATACATTTATGTCTATTTCAGTTCATCAGGTTGATCCTCAATGGGGTCTAATGTGCTTTTATATAATTTGAGTCTAAATTATTGTTATATTTTTCATTTCTAGAAGTTCTATTTGCTTGGTCAATTCTGATAGTATCTTGTTATTTCACACTTTGAAGAATTTTATTTATTACTTTAAATATAGCTAAGCACACCTATTTTATATTTTGAACCTTAAAATTCTAATATCTCCGATATCCCTGACTCCAGTTCTATAGTTGTTGCTTCTACTGAATTTCACTCATGGTGACTTGAGTCACCATGGGTCCAGAGATTTTTTTCATTGTGAGTACATTTTCTTCTGAATTTACCTGTGGGAAATTTTTTACCTTTTTTTTTTTGGCAGGGGAGGGGGGCGTGACAGTTCGTTATCAATATAAATATCAGTTATTATATTAACTCAAATACAGTGAGACACCTAGAACATAATAGGTGCACAGTAAATGAAAGTTGGATAATGATAAATGATACTCTCAAGGCTGGTTTATTTATTAAAGCCACTGTCTCTTATATTATATTGGTCCAGATTTCCATGATTTTTTATGTAAAATGCTCTTAATAATTTTTGTCTCCCTTTTAATCATCAAATTACCTTTCTTGTGCTTGTTTTTGTGCCTACCTATAGGAGCATCACTTTCCCTGGCTCCCATATTTAACAAATTCTCCCTGTGTATATGTTAAAAAAGTCTTTTTAAAACATGCTTATAAATGTAACCTTGTGGTAAGAAGAAATTGTGTGTCACTTTCAATCCCATCTCCCAGAGATAATTACTGCTTTTACTCTGATGATTTCCTCCCAGCCTTTTTCCTGTATGTATCCCATATATACATGATTGACCGCCTGGGTGATCAAACGGCAGGTAGAGCACTCACTATGCCATCAGACTGAAAAGACTGCTCAAACCTCATGCCAACCAACAGAAGGCACCAGAGAGATGGTGCTTCTGCCCTTTCTGAACCCATGGCTCCTGCCAGAAAGCAATGCTGGTGAAAGATACAATAACTCAGCTGTGCAGGTACATTATTTAGGACCCTCAGAGAATTTATCAGAGTCAGTGGGAAAAAAACATCAAGTCAGGAGTACCCAGATCCCTCATGTTGGCAAACTCAAAGTGGTCTTTAATATTTTATTCAAATTCCCCAGTTTTATTGATCATTCTTTGTAAAACTTTGTTTTTCCAATAAGTACATATATTTCATTACAATACCTTTGTTAAAAACCTTCTATTAGGCAATACCTTGTTAGCACAGTTTTTTTATTCTTTGTTTTTGAAAGCAATAAAATCATGTTTTTCTAAAATATTTTAAAAATGCTGAAGTGTGACCCATTCAGATGAGCCTCAATTATTCTAATTACTGAATTTCTGTAATATTAGCTTGGCAGAAATATTGCCTTGTTCAGAAACACTTTCAGTAATGCTGAGGATAATTAATGCAGAAAGAAAAAGACTGAGTTTTGCTTCTGAGCAATCAGAATTAAATATGATCAATTATGGAATAATCATTCTTTTGCATAGTTTAATTAAAATCCCTGGATACTTATCTTTCTTATTCTTGTCTGAGGTATATATTAAAATAATGAAAGTCTTCATGAATTTTGTATGTCTGGATAATCGTTCTCTCATTCTTCTGCTCACTTAGATTTGAAATGACAGTTATTTTCTGGCACCACCTTTCCCCCATTTGGTATGGCATCAATTCTTGCAGATTCTACTTCCTTCATAACAAATCTGTCCATCCTCTTAATACTCTCAGTCAGGTTCAGATCTTTCAGATTTTTCATGGATGTTTGCAATCATATCCTAGCTAGTCTTTGTGTTTCCACAACCTCCTACCTGTTTCCAGATGTTTCTGTCTCCCATCGTTTCTCATGGTTCTGATCAAGTTATTCTCCAACTTATAAGTCATCAGCTGCCCCTTTTTACCTTAGTATGTTTATTAGTCGGGGTTCTCTAGGGAAACAGAATCAACAGGAGATATCTATCAATAGTATTAGATTTTATAAGAGTCTCATGTGACTGTGGGGATGCACAAGTCCAGGTTCCACAGACAGGCTGCAAACCAGGGGCTCCAATGAAAGACCAATGAAGGTCCTTGGTGATTTTCCATGAGATGTTGGCTATGCAAAGACGAGCTGAGAAATTCTCTCTGAATTCTGAAATTACTTCCCCTTTTAAGGCATTCAACTCATTGAATAAAGCGTCACTCATTGCTGACAACAATCTCCCTCGTTGATGCAGATGTAATCAGCCATCTATGTAGTAAACTCACCAATGAATAAAGCCCATAAATGTCCTTGTATTACAGTTATCCCAGTGTTTGCTTGACCAAACAACTGTGCACAATTACCTGGCCAAGTTGAAACATTAGCCTAACCATCACAGTCCACTCCTTGTCAACTCGGCAACCATACACACTACCTTAAACCATACTTAGTCTCTAAGTAAAAACAATAACAGACATGCATATATATATATATTTATTTATATATATTTCCACCTAACAATGTTCAACTCTCCTGCGTACAAGCAGAAATGCATTAATTACCTACAGAATAAGGTACAAGTCCTTGGGTAACATTCACTCTTAAACTTGACATCCTCAAATATTATGACATGAAACTAATAGAATTTGTCATATGATAAGGGAAAAGGTTGGGGAAGAAAACAAAGAAATTCATTTTGTGTACATATACAATCATACTTATAACAAAACAAGGAAGAAAGATTCATGACTATTACAGTCATCGTTTCTATAACAGGTCACATGGACAAAGTTCATATTTATCACTACCTTCTTCCACTACCAATTCCATGTTCCCTTTACCCTCAGCAAGCACTTTGGCTGGCTGTGGTTCGTTGTCTGGTGGGGTGACCCAAACTTTGATTCCTGAAGATTCTGGGCCATTGTTAGTCCTATTTGGATTGGGTTGTTGCAATTTTCCATTGACTTTAATCACAGGGCATGGTAGTACTAGGAGACACCCTAGAGGATCTCCTGTATTCCAGGCAAACTCTTCTTTACCCTCATTATGCAGATGCAGTTCTATTTCCCCTTGATAGTCAGGATCAGTAACCCCAGCCAGTACAGTAATTCCCTTCTTTGTCTGTTGATTCAGAGGTAAGAGGAGCCCAAAGTGGCCAGGTGGCAGTCTTAACTTCCAGTTCAATGGAATCAATGTTGTGTTTCATGGTGGCAGCACTCCTCCTTTTGGGACTAAGACCTGTAGACCAGCAGAGTTTAGAGTTGCAGGGACAGGAAGCAAAAATTTTCCTAGTGGGTCACTAGGGATAATAGTGAGTGGTGCCATTCCCATTTGCACCCCTTGATTCCTGGGCCCATGGGAGAAACAGCACCATAGAGTGGATGCTCATTTAGAGCATACACAGCCTTCTAGAGAGCATTGCCCCAGCCCTGCAAGGTATTGCCACCTAGTTGGTGCCATAATTGAGTATTCAAAAAGACATTCCACTGTTCTATCAATCCAGCTGCTTCAGGGTGATGAGGAACATGGTAAGACCAGTGAATTCCATGGGCACGTGCCCATTCCTGCACATCATTTGCTGTGAAATGGCTTTCTTGATCAGAAGCAATGCTTTGTGGGATGCCTTGGCAGTAGCTAAGACATTCAATAAGTCCACGGATGGTAGTTTTGGAAGAAGCATTATGTGCAAGGAATGCAAACCCATATCTGGAGTATGTGTCTATTCCAGTTAAAAGAAATCACTGCCCCTTCCATGGTGAAAGTGGTCCAATGTAGTCAACCTGCCACCAGTTAGCAGGCAGATCACCTTGGGGAATGGTGCCATATCGGGGGCTGATTTGGGTCTCTGCTGCTGGCAGATTGGGCACTCAGCAGTGGCTGTAGCCAAGTCAGCCTTGGTGAGGGGAAGTCCATGTTGCTGAGCCCATGCATAACCTCTGTCCCTACCTCCATGGCCACTTTGTTCATGAGCCCATTGGGCAATGAAAAGAGTGGCTGGGGAAAGTTACTAAGTGTTAGCTACAGAGCAGGTCATCTTATCCACTTGATTATTAAAATCTTCCTCTGCTGAAATCACCCTCTGGAGAGCATTTACATGGGACACAAATATTTTCATGTTATTTGCCCACTCAGAAAGATCTATCCACATACCTCTTCCCCAGACTTCTTTGTCACCAATTTTCCAATCATGTTCCTTCCAAGTCCCTGACCATCCCACCAAACCCATTGGCAAAGCCTATGAATCAGTGTACAAATGTACCTCTGGACATTTCTTCTTCCAGGCAAAATGAACAACCAGGTACACTGCTCAAAGTTCTGCCCACTGGGAGGATTTGCCCTCACCACTATCCTTCAGGGATGTCCCAGAAAAGGGCTGCAGTGCTATAGCTGTCCATGTTTAGGTGGTACCTGCATATCATGCAGAACCATCTGTAAACCAGGTCTGAGTTTTTTCTTCCTCAGTTGTAAGGAACTCCCCAGCAGGCCAAAGCTGTGGGCTGGGAAAGAAAAGGTAACATGGCAGGGGTGGTGACCATGGGCATTTGGGCTACTTCTTCCTGTAACTTATATGTTTCTTCAGGGCCCGCCCAAGCCCTATCTCGTATATACCACTTCCACTTTATTATGGAGTGCTGCTGTGCACACCCAACTTTATGGTTTAGTGGGTCAGACAATACTCAGCTCATGATAGGCAACTCAAGTCTCATGGTAACTTATGGCCCATGGTTAAGTGTTCAGTCTCTACCAAGGCCCAGTAGCAGGCCAAAAGCTGTTTCTCAAAAGGAGAGTAGTTATCTGCAGAGGATGGCAGGGCTTTGCTCCAAAATCCTAAGGGTCTGCATTGTGATTCTCCTATAGAGGCCTGCCAAAAGCTCCAGACAGCATCTCTATTTGCCACTGAAACTTCCAGCACCATTGGATCTGCTG
Organism: Tolypeutes matacus; assembly: GCA_026826555.1. Classification (NCBI taxonomy): domain Eukaryota; kingdom Metazoa; phylum Chordata; class Mammalia; order Cingulata; family Chlamyphoridae; genus Tolypeutes; species Tolypeutes matacus. The sequence goes on along the minus strand of JAKSZT010053764.1, from coordinate 3,227,172 downwards.
GATCATATGGCCAAAGTGGTAGTACAGCTTGCACAGCAGCCTGGACTTGTCACAGAGCTTCCTCTTGTTCCAGTCCCCAATCAAAACCAGCAGCTCTTCTGGTCACTCAGTAAATGGGCCAGAGTAGCACACCCAAATGAAGAATATGTTTTCTCCAAAATCCAAAGAGACCAACTAAGTGTTGTGCCTCTTTTTTGGTCATAGGAAGGGCCAGCTGCAACAGCTTATACCTTACTTTAGAAAGGATACCTCAACATGCCCCACTCCACTGGACACCTAGAAATTTCACTGAGGTGGAAGGCCCTATATTTTTGTTGGATTTATCTCCAATCCTCTCTCATGCAAGTGCCTTACCAATAAGTCTTTGCTACTTCTTGCTCACTAGGTCCTATCAACATAATATCATCATTATAATGGACCAGTGTGATGTCTTGTGGGAGGGAGAGATGATCAAGGTCCCTACAGACAATATTATGACATAGGGCTGGAGAGTTGATATACCCCTGAGGTAGGACAGTGAAGGTATACTGCTGGCCTTGCCAGCTGAAAGCAAACTGTTTTTTGTGGTCCTTACTAATGGCAATTGAGAAAAAAGCCTTTGCCAGATCAAGAGCTGCATACCAGGTACAAGGGAATGTGTTGATTTGCTCAAACAATGATACCACATCTGGGATAGCAGCTGCAATTGGAGTCACCACCTCATTAAGTTTACGATACTCTATTGTCATTCTCCAAGATCCATCTGGAGAGATGATTGGGGATGTGAAGGATGAATGGGGTTGTGGTGAGAATCATCAGCCCTATATCCTTCAAATCCTTGATAGTGGCACTAACCTCTACAATCCCTGCAGGAAACCAGTATTACTTTTGATTTACTACTTTGCTAGGCAGAGGAAGTTCTAGTGGCTTCCACTTGGCCTTTCCTACCATAATAGTTCTCACTCCACAACTCAGGGATCCAGTGTGGGGATTCTGCCAGTTACTGAGTATGTCTATTCCAATTATGCATTCTGGAACTAGGGAGAAAACCACAGAATGGGTCCAGGGACCCACTGGACCCACTGTGAGATGGACCTGAGCTAAAACTCCATCAATCACCTGACCTCCATAAGTCCCTACTCTGACTGGTGGACCACAGTGACATTTTGGGTCTCCTGGAATTAATGTCATTTCTGAGCCAGTATCTAATAATCCCCTAAGTGTCTGATCATTTCCTTTTCCTGAATGCTCAGTTACTCTGCTAAAGGCGGTAGGTCTCCTTGGGGAAAAGTGGGAGGAAGATTAAAAGTATAAATTTTTGGCAGTTTAACAGGAGCCTTCCCTAAAGGGACTTGGCCTTCTCCTCATTCAAGGGACTCTGGGTCTGTAAACTGACTCAAGTCTGGGAATTGATTAAGGGGCCATGATTCTCTGCACCTGTAATTTGAGTTAGGGTTTTATTCCCTTGACCTAGAACTCTTCTGCTTATACAGATCCAGAAGAGATTTAGTGAACTGCCCATCTATTTCCCTTCTAGGTACCCACCCCATGATCTATTAGCCAACGCCATAACTCTATGCAACTCAGACTATTTTGAGTGGGGCTTTGAATCTATCTTTCATTGCAGTAACCATGCCCACCTTGTCTTTGGTGATTAACTGCTGACACTTGACCTTTACAAGCCCCAGATCCGAACATCTGCATAATGTTCAAGGATTCTAATTCCATTACAGCCCTCCCTACAGTAATATCTGGACTACAGAGAAGATCAAACACAGAGCTCTTCAGGGAAGATGGAGTTAGTCTTACAAATTTATTCCTCACAGTCCTGCCTAAAGGTGTGTCCTCTGGACATTCCTGGGGTGGGTGGGCAGGTCTCAAATGGTAAATTCATTCTAGCACTCCAATCTCTCTTAGCCTTTGAATTTCCCTCTTCTTCTGTATACCAGGGCAAATCGGGCATCTCAACCTCAGGCATGCTAGGCCATCTTTTGATCCATGTTTCAGTCAGCCATCCCAGACAAACTATTACTGCCCTTTCTAACCCCTCAAGCTACAGCATTGAATCCAGAATTCCTGCTTAGTGGACCCATATCAATAAATTCTGCATGATCCTACTTTATATTCCTTCCACCATTATCCCATACCCTTAGCATCCATTTCCACACATATTCCCCTGATTTCTGTCTATATAAGTTGGAAAGTTCATGCACTTCTTTCAGAGTATAGCGTACTTCCTCATGGGTCACACTTTGTATTTCACCTTTGAGGGCTTGTTGTGATTTTAGTCTAGTAGTAGGTCTCTCAAAGACAAGAGGAATGGGGGGTGGGTAGGTAAGGAGAATATTTAGAAATGTCTTGCAAGCTACTGACCTCAGGGCATTCCTTTCCATTTTCTTCTGGTGAGAGAGGATTAATCTCTTCAGGCAGGGATTTGAATGCAGATTCCTCAGGGCAGGGTGGAGGCTGGGCATTGCATGCTGGAGTTTGGCTGTTACCTGCCTCAGGGCTGGGAGGGGGTCCAGACTCCCTGGGGCAGGCCAGAGGCTGGGCAGTGCATGCTTCAGTTTGGCTGGTATCCACCTCTGGGCTGGAAGGAGGTCGAGACTCCCTGGAGCACGCTGGAGGTTGGGTGATACAAGGTTGACAAGGTGTGGTCTCCACAGGGCAAGTTTATCTGGTAAAATCTCAGCAGAATTTAGGGTTCCAATGTCCCCACCAATGATATCATCATCCCATATGTCTCCATCCCAGTCCTCTTGGTTTCCACTCCTTTCCAATCTCAATGCCTTCATTTTAACTGCAGAAATCCTGCAGGGTGAGATTTTAGTTTCCTTTGCAACTCTGCTACTCCTACAATGAGAGTTTGAGTTTGGTTCTCAGATATCTGAAGTCTGTGGCTGCAGGAGACAAAATTTTCTCTCAGAGCACACATAGAAACTTTCACATCATTCATGCAGCATTTAAATTTCAAATTTGAAGCCTTTAGCTCATCTCTTTCTTTTGTAAATTTATCCAGAGTATCTAGGAAGAGCCAGCCAACATCATTATACCTTTTGACTCCACAAAACTCTGTTAAGGTGTTGCAAACACTCTCACCCAGATCCTTGCATCTTATAAGCATTGAAGTTGGGGAATCCAGTGATGATATTTTGCATCTCTCCATTGTCAACTCATGCCATGGACTGTTAGTGGCCTTTTTATTATTGGAAAGGGAGTCATTAGTACCCTTGAGTCCAATTAGAGTAGATAGCCAATTGCAAAACTCCCAGAACCACTTCAGACATCCCATGTTTAAGATTCTTTTCCTTAAGAACCACGCCACTTCTGGTACCAGCTGTATTAGTCAGGTTCTTGGGGGAAACAATCAATAGGAGATATTTGTAAATAATATGAGATTTTTTTAAGAGTCTCTTACGTGACCATGGAGATGCACAGGTCCAGGTTCCGCAGGCAGGCTGCAAACCAGGGGCTCCAATGAAAGTCCAATGAAGGTCCTTGATGATTTTCCATGAGATGCTGGCTATCCAAAGATGAGCTGAGAAATTCTCTCTGAATGCTGAAATCACTTCGCCTTTTAAGGCATTCAACTCATTGAATAAAGTATCACTCATTGCTGACAGCAATCTCCCTGGTTGATGCAGATGTAATCAGCCATCTATGTAGTAAACTCACCAATGAATAAAGCCCATAAATGTCCTTGTATTACAGTTATCCCAGTGTTTACTTGACTGAAAAACTGGGCACAATCACCTGACTGAGTTGACACATTTGCCTAACCACCACAGCATGGTATTCAAGGCTCCCCCGGATTTGGCCTCAAGCAGTCTTTCTAGACTCACTTGGTCTGACTCCATTTGCACCTAGAGCCAACTTAGCCACTAGGTAGGGTGGTACCGTGCCAAGAGCCCACAGTGTTTTAGCGGCCCACGAAAATGTACTAATTTGAATGTCTTTCAAAACCAGAAGAAAAATATTAATATTAAAACAACTGTGCATATATAATAATCTGACGTGAATTATATTTGACTTTATACCAACATACTTACAAAATATCATTTTAATATTTTTCATGGAAGAAGGGGTCCACAAAAGCAAATGTGCTTAAGGCCCACAGGAAAAATAATGCAGCCCTGTCTAGCCCGAATAGATTTCTCAATGTTCTCTCCACACCTTTACTGCTACCTTGTTTTTATCTCTGTTGTTCCCTTGACCTGGAAGATGTATTCAGACTTCACCCCTCCATTTTCTTCTGACATAATTCTATCTATACTTCAAAGCACAGACGTATGGCTATTTTTCTTCTCTAATTGTTCTTCTGTTTTATATCCATTCTAAGTCAATTATCATATTCTCTATTGTCATCCATTTTTTAACTTGGCAATTGTTACTGAACACTTGCCATGTACTGTGCTCTGTGCAAGGCTCTGAGCAATCAAAGGGGAGTGAGACACTTGACACCCTGTCCTCAACAGATTCTCAGTTTAGTGGGGGCAGAGAGACAGAAAAACAATTATTAGATGATCTTGTGATAATGCTGTAGAAGAGGTACATACAGTGTGTTCCTCTTAACTATCTGTTGACTGTAAACTCATTAAAAGAAAGCACATCTTGCACACTTGTGTGCAGTCTTTAACCTACAAACAGGTTGTGTTCCAAGTTATTTTTCAAAGCAGGTTTATTGAGATATATTCACATACCATACAATCTATCCAAAGTATACAATCAGTGGCTTCTAGTATAATCACAGTGTTGTGCATTTATCACCATAAAAAATTTTAGAAGAATTTAATGAAATTAAATTAGGAATAATGTTCCTAAAAAAAAGTCCACACTCCTTAGCAGTCACCTCTCAATCCCTCTATCCTTCCCCAGCCCCAGATAACCACTAATCTAATTCCATCTTTATAAATTGATTTATATTTACATTTTATATAAATGGAATCATACAATATGTAGTACTTTGTGTCTGGTTTCTTTCACTTGACATAATTTTTTTCTTTTTCTTTTTTTTTTTTTTTTTGCCTGATATTAACGTCTTGTAACATTAACATATATTTGTTAAGTTTCAAAGAAAAACAATCTTATATATTCAATATTTTTCATATTCCTATTTCACATGAGGTTTTACTATGTTATATAGTTGCATGTTATATTTTTTAGCTTTCCTTCTAGTAATATATATGACCTTAGGCTTTCCTTTTCAACCACTGTCATACCCATATAATAGCACAGAGAGTTACAAATGCTATGTTGTGCCTTCACCTTTTCTATTCATTTCCAAGATTAAGAAAAAATATTTTACCAATTCTGCACAGGTTGACCCTCAGCTTTCCATTCTCTAACCTCCTTCTATTTTCTGGTGACCTATATTCAAGTTATTAACTCCATGAGTTTACATAATACATTTAGTTCATAATAGCACAATCATATAGTATTTGTCCTATTGTGTCTGGTTTGTTCACTCAACATAATGTCCTCCAGGTTCATCCATGTTGTCATATGCTTCATGACTTCATTTCTTCTTACAGCTGCATAATATTCCATCGTGTATATACACCACAGTTTGTTTATCTGTTCATTGGTTGATGGACACCTGGATTGTTTCCATATTTTGGCAATGGTGAATAACGCTGCTGTGAACATTGCTGTACAGCTATCTGTTCATGTCACTGCTCTTAGTTCTTCTGGGTATATATCTAGTAGCAGTATTGCTGGGTCATGTGGCAAATCTATACTCAACTTCTTTAGGAATTGCCAAACAATCCTCCACAGTGGCTGTACCATTCTACATTCCCACCAACAGAGAATAAGTGTGCCTATCTCTCCACATCCTCTCCAACACTTGTACTTTTCTTTCTTCTTAATAGTGGCCATTCTAATAGGTGTGAAATGATATCTCATTGTAGCTTTGATTTGCATTTCCCTAATCATTAGTGATGTTGAACACTTTGCCATGTGTTTTTTTGCCATTTGTATTTCTTCTTTGGACAAATGTCTGTTCAAGTCTTTTGCCCATATTTTAATTGGGTCTTTTGTTTTTTGTATTGTTGAGTTGTAGTTTCTCTTTATATATCATGAAACCCTTATGAGACATGTGATTTCCAAATATTTTCTCCCCTTGAGTCGGCTGCCTTTTCGCCCTTTTGACAAAGTCCTTTGAGGTCAAAAGTGTTGAATTTTGACGAGGTCTCATATATCTATTTTTTCAGTGTTGCTTGTGCTTTGGGTGAAAGATCCAAGAAACCACCACCTACCACAAGATCTTGAAAATGGTTCCCTACATTTTCTTCTAGTAGTTTGGTAGTCTTAGGTTTTATATTTAGGTCTTTGATCCATTTTGAGTTGAATCTTATATAGGGAGTGAGATAGGGGTCCTCTTTCACTATTTTGGTTATGGATATCCAGTTCTCCCAGCACCATTTGTTGAAGAGACTGTTTTGTCCCAGTAATTGTGGACTTGGTAGGTTTGTCAAAAACCAGTTAGCAGTAGAGGTGACGGTTTATTTTCTGGACTCTCAATTCCAGATCAATGTGTTTGTCTTTATTCCAATACAAGGATGGTTTTTTTTGTTTGTTTGTTTGTTTGTTTTTAATTTATTTATTTTTTATTGTGGGTAAAAATCAAAATTTTCACAATACATACCAATATTTGTAAAATGATGTATAAATATATACGCATATATGTGCATTTGCTTACAAAAATGTTATTTATATATATATAAATATATTTTAAGAGGTGCTTAGATGTTTTGACCTCTATAGCTTTGTAATATATACCAAGGTCAGTCAGTGAAAGTCCTCCCACACCACTCTTCTTTTTGTAGAATGCTTTTGGCTATTTGGGTACACTTTCCCTTCCAAATAAATTTGGTAATTGCCTTTTCTATTTCTGCAAAGTAGGCTGTTGGAATTTTTGAATGGTATTGCATTGAATCCATAAATCAGTTTGGGTAAGATTGACATCTTCATGATATTTAGTCTTCCAATCCATGAGCATGGAATGTCTTTCCATTTGTTTAGGTCTTCATTGATTTCTTTTAGTGTTTTTTGTTTGTTTGTTTGTTTGTTTTGTTTTGTTTTTCTGAACATAGGTCCTTACTTCTTTGGTTAAATTAATTCCTAGGCATTTGCGTTCTTTTGTTGCTATTGTAATGGAATTGTTTTCCTTATTTCCTCCTCAGATTGTTCAATAGTAGTGTACAGAAACATTACTGATTTTTGCATGTTGGTCTTGTATCCTACCACTTTGCTGAACTCATTTATTAGCTCAAGTAGCTTTGTTGTAGACATTTCAGAATTTTCTAAATATAGGGTCATGTCATCTGTGAATAATGAGAGGTTTACTTAATCTTTTCTTATTTGGATGCCTTTTTTTCTTGTCTAATTGCTCTAGTTAGAGTTTCTAGCACAATATTGAATAACGGTCGTGACAGTTGGCATCCTTGTCTTGTTGCCAATCTTAGAGGGAAAGCTTTCAACCTTTACCCATTAAGTACAATGTTGGCTGTGGGTTTTTCATATATGCCCTTTATTATATTGAGGAACTTTCCTTCTATTCCTATCTTTAGAAGTGTTTTTATCAATAAAGGATGTTGGATTTTGTTGAATGCCTTTTCTGCATTGCTCAAGATGATCATGTGGTTTTTTCCCTTCAATTTGTTACTGTGGTGTATTATGTTAATTGATTTTCTTATGTTGAACCACACTTGCATACCAGGAATAAGTCCTACTTGGTCATGGTGTATAATTCTTTTGGTATGCTTTTGTATTCTATTTGCAAGTATTTTGTTGAGAAATTTTGCACCTATATTCATTAGAGAGATTGGTCTGAATTTTCTTTTAGTATCTTTATCTGGCTTTGGTATTAGGGTGATGTTGGCTTCATAAAATGTGTTGGGTAACTTTCCCTCCTCTTCAATTTTTTGGAAGAGTATAAGCAGAGTTGGTTTTAATTCTTCTTGAAATGTTTGTAAGAATTCATCTGTGAAGCCATCTGGTCATGGACTTTTCTTTGTTGTGAGATTTTCAATTACTGATTCAATTACTTTAAATGTCATTGGTTTGTTGAGTTCTTGTATTTCTTGTAGTGTCAATGTAGATTGTTTGTGTACTTCTAGGAATTTGTCCATTTCATCTAGGTTTTCTACTTTGTTGGCAGATAGTTTTTCATAATATCCTCTTATGACCCTTTTTATTTTTGTGGGGTCAGTCTTAATGTTCTCCCTTTCATTTCTGATTTTATTTATTTATATCTTATCTCTCTTTTTCTTTGTTTTTCTAGCTGAGGGTTTGTCAATTTTATTGATCTTCTCAAAGAACCAGCTTTTGGTTTTGTTGATTTTCTCTTTTGTATGTTTTGTTCTCAATTTCATTTATTTCTGCTCTAATCTTTATTATTTCTTTCCTTCTGCTTGCTTTGAGAATGGTTTGCTGTTCTTTTTCTAGTTTATCCAGTTGTTCAACTAGATCTTTGATTTTAGCTCTTTCTTTTTTAATGTAGGTGTGTAGGGGTATAAATTTTCCTCTCAGCACTGCCTTCTCTGTATCCTATAAGTTTCAACCTGTTCTAGCTCATTAGGATTGTCTTTGTTAATAGCTCAAATCTGGCCATGGACCCAGTAATGAGTTTGAGACCTGCGTCCAAGGGCCTTGGGTAGGGAGGTTGTAAAGTCCAGAAAAAATCTCTCTCATTTACTTTTCATTTCCTCTCATGCACTTCCTTGGCCTACCAGCAGATGGCACACTTCAGAAGCCCTCTCAGTGCAAAGCCTGGTCAGAATGTGTTTGCTGCAACACCTACATCATTGTGATAGAGGTTCCTGCCTCGAGGCTATTCAGAACCTCACTATTCAAACTTTCTCAGAGGCTGTTCTCCAGCCTTTCCTGGCACATCCCTCCCTTTTTGCAGTAGGAAATAATTCCACTCCCCTCTGCATCCTCAACAACCAGTCCCAGTCAGTAGGGAGGGTGATTGAGAGGGTCAAATCTCTTTAGTCCTATGCCAGCTCCCAAGGCAAACAGTGGTGTGGCCCCACCGGCTTGGAAGTGCTTGTGGGACACAGCAGACCAAATTTATTGGCTAAAAGCTGAAACAGCCTTAGACTTTGTTCTTCTCTCTCCTGTCCCCTGCAGTCCCTTCTGTCCATAGCAGCTGGCCTGAGGCTGGAAAATTCAAAATTGTCTGCTTTTAGGGTTGGTAAAGGGTGCCGATGGCTGCAGCTTCTACTCATGGTCTTTCTGTCAAGATTTTTTCCTGTGCCCCTCTCTCTTCTGGGTGGTGTCCTAAACCCTAGAACATGTTTTCCAAGGCCATTTCTGCCTGTCCTCTAGCTATTTTTCTGGGAGAGAAGAGAGTCTTTCTAATTTGCCATCTTCCCAGAAGTCCCTCAATTCTCCAAGTTATTTTTAAGCACAAACCTCACTTACCTATGTCAGACCCCACCATCTCTATGTAAGATGGCCACCAGTCCCCTGATTGTACAGCGAATATGCCTGCACTCTCAAATCTCTGTTGTTTTTTTTTCTTGCAGTCTTTTCTGCCTGAATGTTTTCATAACTCCAAAAGGAAAAAATCCCATATCCCTTTATATCCCCTGGTTGTTGACCGTTAGCATTGATACAGCACCTTCTTTGCTGTTGTAAAAATATTACATCGTTACTATTAACTATAGTCTATATGTTACATTAGTTGTATTTTCCCCATGTATCACCATATTCTTAACACCTTTTAATAGAGGAACATTATTGTATTTGTACTATTAATCACAATCCTCATCCACCACCAAAATTCCTGTTATACAGTCCCTAGATTATCTCCTAGCTTTCTTTCAATTAACAGTAACCTCCCTAGATGACCCCTTTCAACCACAATCACATTTATAAATCAGCAATGTTAGTTACACTCACTGTAATGTGTTACCACCAATTCTACCCATTTCCACACATTTATTTACAATCAACCTTATTAAAGCTTCTACATATATTCATCATCAGCTCCACCTTCTCATCCCACATTCTATCTCCTAATAATCTATACTCTATAATTCCACTCCATGAGTTTACTCATTGTATTTTGTTCATATTAGTAAGACCATACAATATTTGTCCTTTTGTGTCTGGCTTGTTTCATTCAACATATTGCCTTCAAGGTTCATTCAGGTTGTCATATGCATCCCAAGTTCATTTCTTTTTATAGCTGAATAGTATTACATTGTATGTATTTACCACATTTTGTTTATCCATTCATTGTTTGATGGACATATGGGTTGTTTCCATCTTTTAACAGTTGTGGATAATGCCTCTATGAACGTTGGTGTGCAAATGCCTGTTTGCATCCCTGATTTCAGTTCTTCGGAATATATTCCTAGTAGCAAGATTGCCAGATCTGAGCTACAAAATGGGCTTTGTTTTTTGTTTTTTTTTTAACCAGGTCTAGAGCCATTTTGTGCCTTATTTTCCTCTAATGGGCAAAGACCAAGTCCAAGGGGGCCTGGGGATAGAGACGAGAGACTCCAAAAAGTCTTGTTTTCCTTCATTTGCCTGACCTGTCAGCAGATGGCACTTGTTAGCGACCCTTTCCAAGGAGTTGATTCTTTCAACCTCTACTGGCTTGTGTTTCTGAGCTGGTTAAAACAGTGATTCAAAGCTTGGCCCTGTTGCTTAAACTCTCCAAAGGGAAACCACACTCAGCCCTCCACCGTACCCTCCCTCTTCCCAAGAGAGGAATATGGCTATTCCCCTCTCATTTGGCCACCGTCAGCCTCGAGGATGGGGGTGGGTGCCATTCTCAGCTGTAGGGATAAGTAACTCATGGTTTTCTTTTCGGTCTCTTCATCTCTTTCCCCACTCCCTTCTGGATGAAGTGTGCAGCACTTTCCTGGTCTGCAGATCCTCAAAAATCACTCCTTTGGACAGTTTCTGCCCCTCCTCCATTGCTTTTGCAAGAGACCTGATCCCTGCCTACCTATTTTAACCACACAACTACCACTGTGGTCTAAGCCAGAGTTACCTCTTGTAGGATTACTACAGTAGCCTCCTAAATGGTTTCCATGCTTCCACCTTCACTCTTGCTCCTAAAGCTTGTTCTCAAGGCAACAGTCAGAATAGAACAGAGTGATATTGTTCACTCTCTGATCATGTCACATCTCTGCTCTCCATTTCACTCAGAGTAAAAGCCAAAGTCACAGCAGTGGCTACATGGCCCTCCAGGAGCTGGTCTCCTACTTCCTCCCAGCCTCATTGTCCATCCTGTTCTTCCCTCTAGCTCACTCTCTGCAACCACATAGGCTTCCTCGTTATTCCCCAAACATGGCTACCTGGGTCCTTTATACTTGTGTTCTTGTACTGCTTTTTCCTCAGACATCTACATAATTTTCCCCCTGCCCCAATCCAAATCTTTCCTCAAATATACCCTCTCTGGTGAGTCACCTTTTTGGTAAGGTCCTTCCTGACCACTGTATTTGAACTGCAATTTCCGATCCTGATCTGCCTCTCTCCTCTTTTCCTTACTCTATATTTTTCTATTTATCACTTTTATGTAATTTAGTCATTTATTTTGTTTATTCCTTAAGAATAGTATTTTTGTCCACTTTGCTCACCACTACATGTATAGAACCTAGAAAGTGCCTAGTACATAGTTGAAACTCAGTAAGTATGTGTTGAATAAATGAGTGAATGAGTTCGGTGGAATGTATAGCTGTAGTTAGAAATCTGGAGTTTTACTCATTCATACAGCTTCTAATTCTACTGTGAATCAGCCTGCCAAACAGAATGTTTGGCTCACCAAACTTATTTTTCTGAATATACATGACTGCATCATCATTATTAACCTAATGTTTTCTGGCATCTCTATTTCAAGAACCAGCATCCTGCCCAGTTGTACAGTGGTAACTAATAAGAAAGGTGTTCTGGCTACAGAGAAAAAACTATTTCATATTTCAATATATTGTTTTAGAAATAGAACCTATTTCTTCTCTCCTGGAAAGTTTCGGTGTCATACAGACAAGATTAAAAGAGAATAACAACAAACAAAATTTTTTGGTACTTTATAGTTTACTAAAGACAAATGTAGGGCAGGCAGTTTTATCATCATCTCTGTTTCTCATTCAAGGAAGCTCAGAGGTTTCTGTTTGCCCAAGCACAGAGCTGGTCAGTACCAAAGTTAAAATCATAACCTCATACTCCAGAAACAATATTTTTTTAAACAATATAAAATAACAAGAACCTACTTAAATTGCAGTACAAAAAAAGAAGAAGGTTCACTTACCTAGGGAGCACCTTATACTTTTATTAAAAATTTACTGATCTATATTTTAGCATAATATATCATTTCTTTCCTAACATTAAGATAATATCATTCATGGTAGAAAAATTAGAAAGTGCAAAAATATGAAATACAAAATTAAAATAAACTTTTAACTCCATCACTAAAAGACAATAACCATAAACATTTTGTAAAGTTTGTCTTTTTTATTTGTATGCATTTATTGTAGGATTTATTTATTTACAATTAAGATCATGTGATGGGTTTACATTTTCATGAGAATTGCAAGATGCCTTACCTACTGGTTCAATCAGTCACGCTGGGCACCTGCTATATGCCAAGCAGTTTCCTAAGTAATGTGAATTTATCAGTGAGGAAAGCTGACACATCTCCTTCCTTCTAGGAGCATACAAAAAGGCATGTGAGATAGAAATCAAACTATAAAGAGAAAAAGGGTTACAAAATGCAAAAACCATGATGAAGAGAATGAATAGGGGCAATGGGAGAGGAAAACAGCCCTTGAAGAACTTTTTAGAAGTCGTCAATACACAAAGGTTCAGGAGCAGCCAGTCAAGGGAAGCATTAGGGGAATACTCCCAGCAGAAGGAAAAAATGACACCCACATACTTCCTACTGCAAAGAAGAAATGTGGTGTTTGACATTGAGGAAGGTTCAGAGGGCAATGGGGTGGCAAGTGAAGGGGGGGATTGGTGTAACATGGATTGGGGATTTGACTTCATTCCAAAAACTATGAGATGTCCTTGAAGTCTTTAGAACCAGGAATGACATGCCCAGATTCATGTTTAAAACTGCACTTTGGCCAATATGTGGAGAATTGATTGTGGGGAACAGAAATGGAAAGACCTGTAAGGGTGCTTATTACTTCAAGTCGTCTGGTGCCAAGGGAGCTAGAGAGAAGTGGAAAGATTTGAAAACTATTTCCCAGTAGAAAGGACAGGGCTTGCCAAAGGATTGGATATGGAGAGTGAGGGTGAGAAAAAGGAAGAAATAAAGGATGACTCCCACATTTCTGGCATGAGCAACTGAGTGGCTGATGGACTGGTGGTGCCATTACTTTCTCCCAAGTCTGGGAGAAAAACGTGTTGGCAGAGGAAGGAGTGCGTGAGAGGGTGTAAGATGAATTAGGAGTTTGTTAAAATTGCGATGTCTGGGAGACTTCCAAGTAGAGATGTCAGAGAGAAAGTCGGATGGCAGCAGCTGAAAATAGAAATGGAAAAGGAGGAAACTTAACATTTCTTGAGCAGGTGCTGCGGTAGATACTGCACATATGTTGTTTAATACTCCCAAAAACCTTGAGAGAGAAGTATACCAGTTTAATAGTTAGAGAAGTTGAAAGTCAGAGTTTGTTTGTCTTTTTAAACTTGACTGGTGATAGTGTAAATGCAGGGGCCATGACTTGAATCTCAGTTTGCCTGTCTCTCAAACCCGCTCTGTGTCCACTCCACCAAGATTGCCAGTTGTTCTCATTTGATTAACATTCAAGATAGCTAGAATTGGCTATATGGGCATTTCATGAATCATGTTTTAGGAGTATTTAAGAATATTTAAGTACATCTATTTATTTAATAGAGCAAATTACAAAATGCTTTACTGTGGATGAGTCAGAATAAGATTTATCCTGATAATTCTATCATTGTACTTCCCAGTTCTATTAATAAGATGCCATATATGTAGTGTGGACCAAGTTCAGACTTTTCCAGGGAGCCTATTTTTTAGGTTTTTTAAATTTTAAAATAGTTTTAGATTTACAGAAAAGTTACAAAGTTAGTACAAAGTGTGTATACCCCACACCCAGTTTTCCTTTTGTTTAACATCTGACACAGCTATGGTACATTTATCACAATTAAGGAACCAACACTGGTTCATTACTCTTAACTAAACTGTACACTTTATTCAGATTTGACTGGTTTTTCCTTAATGTCCCTTTTCTATTCCAAGGTCCCATCCAGTGTACCTTACCTTAGTTGTCTTATCTCCTCAGGCTTCTCTGGGCTGTGACAATTCTCAGACTTTTCTTGTTTCTCAGGACCTTGACAGTTTTGAGGAGTACTAGTCAGGTATTTGTAGAATGTCTCCAATTTGGGTTTTCTGATGTTTTTCTCATAATTAGACTGAGTTATGAGATTTTTGGAAAGAAGACTGCAGAGATGAATTGTCATTCTCATCACACTATATCAAGAGTAAATGCTATGAACTTATCACTGAAGATGTTGACCTTGATAACATGACTGAGTAGGGTTTGCCATGTTTCTCCACTGTAAAGTTACTTCCCTCCCCATGGGGTCTATTTTAGTTGTCTTTTATTCCCTTCCTGTGCTTCTGGAATTGCCATATCACACACCTACATGGATAATAGCTCTAATAACTCACAGAATGTTGAGTGTTTTCCGGCTGCCATGCATTGGGCTAAGGGATTGCCCTGAAACACCCCATGTGTAGTATTGTTATCTCCATTTTATATGTGGAACAATAAAATCACCCTTGCTTAGAGAGGTAATGTATCTTGCACATAGCTGCACAGCAACCGACTCCAGGCAGTGTGGTCCCATGCCCTATTACAGGTTGTGGCACTGGCACCTCATTCTGTCTCCCACACTCCTTTCATTAAAGCCCATAACAGAGTAGAGAGGTCAAGCTCTGCTGACTTTGCCATCTTCCTACTGGGAATTTTTCTCTTTCTTTGGTGAAGTCTTTAGACTTCAGCTATCTGTTCCTTTCCTTTAAGCATTTGTAGTTTATCACTACATTATCAGAAACTAAAGAAAACTGTACATTCATGGGGAAGATGGTACTTTTGCCAGATTTCTACTCTGGGAGAAGAAGTTCAGAGTTTTCCATTTCTTTGGATTCTAATGGAAATTGTATTATTAATTTTTTGGAGCTCCCATAATGATTGCTGCCTTCCAATTTAAATTCCAAATAATCAGTACCCTCACTCAAAGGTGGTCAGTGGTGCTTTGACTGTGCCAGTGAAACAGTGTTGTATCTAGGTGTAGCTTTTACATTTTGGAAATCAGGACCCAGTTGAATGAAAAGGGTCATATTGTTCACACCAAATGCTATGTCATCCTAAGCAGTACATGGACCTGCTTCCCTTTCCTGTGACTGTGATGGAAAATATGTGCATGCACTTTCATCAGAACTGGGGAGAAATTCTACCCAATTGTTATTTTCAGGTTGCTAAAAGCGATAGGAAACTGCAAGTCTCACTGCTAAATTCAATACCTATTCATACAGCCAAGATTAGATCTATTAAGTTAATTTATTTCAGGAGCATGAGAATTAAATTAAAGCTTTGATATATTTTCCTGGTACTATGAAGAAAAATATACATCTCATTTTTATGTATTATTTTGGAAAATGCAAAATGCAATTCAATGTAAAAAAATCAATATTTTTGCCATTTTAGTGCTATTCAATTTCTCATAATGTAATAAATCTCTTATCTTAAAGAGACATAAAGGATCTGGTTCAGAACTAGATTTATGTGCATGTACAATTTCTAAAACAATCACATGTTGCTAAAATTTTCATACCTCACTCCAATGTAAAGGACACAGTTAATCCTTCTTCCAGAGGATGATTCTTGCCCTATGTATTTTTAAACTGCCTAATAAATCTTTAGTAACATTTTTGTGTCTCCACGTGAAAGCAGATCTAGATAGCAAATAAATATTATTCTCTCTTCTCTTTAATTTAATACCCCACAGATTTCAAAAGAGATGTCATGTGTCAGAAGGTGTGGCCCATATGACAGACCACAAGTCAATATGTAGAGATGGGCTACCTGCCCATTCATGTCCCTGAAATTAACATCATTTGTCTTATACGGCTACATATCAAGCACAGGAATCTGGCTTGGCCTATCTGTTTATTAGCTCATGAGTGACAACACGAAAGTGGTGTTTACAGATGTGGGGCACTGTATCTGGAATGGATTTATTTTCTCAGCCTTAGCACTCTTAGATCTACCCTCCACATTTCTGTTCCTATATTCTCACTTTCCTCATATTCCATGCTCTACTGTTTACCTGAGTTGCTTGTGGAATTTTGAGAAGTGTTTGGTATGCTTTAAATAAATGTTGTGGATAAAGCACTTTGAGCTTTTCAGAAGAAAGTCACTATATAAATGTAATAAATCTAAAGTGTCCTCTTATAAGTAAAACCTAATATAGACCTCCTCTGAGATAGAAATATTTTATTTACTTCTAAGTCATATAATAAAATAAGACTATTGAGAACTTAAGTAGGCAATTAATTCTTTTTGTGGCACCCGGCAGCATTTGAAAAAAATGTTGTAACCCAATAAATTGTTTATTCCATTTTTCATAGGGCACCAACACTTAGTGGTACACCATTTTCTTCCTTCGTATGTGTGTGTGTATATATATATATTTATATATATGTATTATCTTGAACTTTGTATTAGATGTATCCTTTGGCTAAGATGAGGCAAAATTTAATGTAATTGTGTAAAAAGTCATGAATTTTTTTTTTCATTCATTCTTTGAACCTTTTTTCATTCATTCTTTGGCCCTTTCATAGGCCATGAGCCAGGCACTCTAGAGAACAGGCCGGGTAGGGTGGGGTGGGGGGTAGGGTTGAGAAATTTCTTACACTGTACTGCCCTCTAGTGGCCAGAAGGAGGAGCTTCTATCATCTCCAACTGTTCTAAATATTCATCAGAACAAAGCCACTTTTCACATTTAATTCTAACTTAGATTCAGAGCCTAGGAGATGTTGAATATAGCCCTCCATGAAAATAGCTGCCAAACTGTTTTTTAAATATATTTTTTTATTAGAGAAGTTGTGAGCTTACAAAACAATCATGTATAATGTGCAGAATTCCCATATATCACTCCTCCACCAACACCCTACATTGTTGTGGAACATTTGTTATAGATTATAAAAGAACATCATCAGGCTGTTACCACTAACTATGGTCCATAGCTTACATTTGATATATTTTTCCATACATCCCCTATTATTAACACCATGTATTAGTATTGTACATTTGTTACAGCTCATGAGAGAACACTCTCATGTTTGTACTATTAACCACAGTCTATCTTCCACCACATGGTTCACTGTCTTATATAGTCCCATGCCTTGTAAATTCTACTCAAAGTGTGCACTCAGTGGCTCTTACTTTGACTGCAGTTATGCAGTCATCACTTCAGTAAATTTTTTAACGTTCTCCTTAGTCCAAAATTTAAAAAATCCCTATATCCCCTTATTATTGACCCTTATGTTGATATAGTACTTTCTTTGACACTGATGCAAGCATATTAACAATATTGCCATTAACTACAGCCCATAAGTTATATTAATTGTATTTTTCCCACACATCACCATATTCTTAACACCTTGTAATAGTGATGTATATTTGTTCTAGTTCATAGAAGAAAATTCTTGCGTTTGTACTTTTAACTACAATCTTCATCCATCTCTGAGTTCACTGTGTTATTCAGTCTCTAGATTATTCTCCAGCTTTCTTTCAACTGACATTTACATCCCTATAACTACCCCTTTCAGTCACAATCCCATTTAAAACCAGCTGTGTTATACTCACTGTAATGTGTTATCATCAACTCTATCCATTCCCACAATTTTAAAGTCAAGTTAATTATAAATTCTACATACATTAAGCATCAGTGCCCCGCCTCAGCCTTTCCAGGGGTTCTTAAAAAGGGGTCCGTGAGCTTGAATTGAAATTCAAAAAACATTATTCTTGTGGGGACATGTTGGTGCGGGTGTGATATATTTATTAAATAATATACAGTGTAGTGTGGACTTTATAAGGGGTCTGTGGTTTTCATCTGACTGGCAAAGGGGTCCATGAAACAAAAAAGGTTAAGAACCCCTGCCTTATCCAATCTCTCAGTAACCTATACTCAAGTTTAGCTCGATGTGTTTATTCTTTGTATTTAGTTCATATTAGTGAGACCATACAATATTTCTCCTTTTGTGTCTGGCTTATTTAATTCAGAATAATGTCCTTAGGATCCATCCATGATGTCATATGTGTCCCAATTTTGTTTCTTCTTACAGCAGCACAGTATTCCATCGTATTTATATGCCACATTTTGCCAAACTTTTTAAGAGCTCTTAAATAACAAACCTAAGGACTGTGTGAAAATGTCTCTATGATGTTAAAGATTATCGTGTACAATTTTGAAACAGAGTAACGAGAATAGAGGAGAAGGAGAATTAGGACCCTCTCAATAAACTTGCAGTGATTCCATCTTATATTGAGTGCAACGAGTGAGTGACACGTTTATAACACAGTACATTTGGGAGGAGAAGGAAGTGCCCAGTTTGAGCCACACTCCTTTGTACACTCAGCAGGGTATAGTGGAAAGAGCTGCCTTTGGGGTCATACTTGGGTGCAAATCCCATCTATTCCCTTCTGCACACTAGCTGTTATTCAGTCTCTCTGAGTATATTTCTTCATCTGCAAAATGGGAATAAAATAGGTGGTTGGGCATGTTAGATAAGATCAGTCAGCACGGTGTTTGGCACGTAATAGGTACCAGAAAATCAAAAGTTCTCTTTCCCCTTCCTTCCTAATATTGTAGAAAGAGGAGAGGAGTAAAAAAAAAAATAGATGGCATAACTTTTGTGAAGTGAAACAAGAAAGAAACAGAAACGAGCTCGATAACTGTCTTGCAATTACCAGGACTTGAAATATCCATTGAGGAGCTAATATCTGGACAGAAATTATGACCCCATTAGTATCTGGGAAATATTTGTTCCAGGTATATTCTGTTTACTAACATTGTTTCCTGCTAACTAGTTTTATTTTCCCAACTGGTCAAATAGTATGAAATAACTAATGAACAAGGTGTTTTTTTGTTTTTTAACTCACTGAAATTTAACACAATTGACTATTTGTTTTTATTCCTGGTAGTGATAACTTCAAACAGGAATCAACCCTGATAGTCTATCATAAATTAGACATGAAGGAGACTTACAGGAACGTTATGATTGAACGTCAGGTCACGTTTAGTAGGTCTTGATCATAAATTGGTACTAATGATAGTGTTTCTTTAATTAAGTAAAATATATTCTCCAGAGGAGCCAAGCTGGTTAAGACTGTTATAAGCCTTAATGATGTGGTGATCCCAATAGTAAGATGTGAAAAAGATCAGAAAGGGTCTCTCTATTTTATTAACTCCCCAACTTAGGTTTAAGAGTTCTTGTTTCAGTTGGAGATTAATTCCCTGAAATTTGTCTGCTTTTGGCACTCATTAAAAATGTAACATTACTAGGGGGCATTATTAACCAAATTTATGTTAAGGGATAGTGAATTTTCCAATTCACTTTCTTGTACAGGGTAAGATTAAGTTGGATATAATGAAGAGAGAAACAGAGGTCAAGGGAGGTCAATACAACAAGATAAATTCAGATTGAGCTGTGGAGCATCAGAATGGGCATGATGTAAACGTGCCTATTTTTTACCTGTAAAAATGTTGTAAATGATTTATCTTACTTAAGCTCAAAGAGGTAGCCACCAAGTAATGTTTTTACTGTGAGTGAATTTCCTTTTTTTTAATGTGAGTAGAAAAATGTTTTATTCAAATATACTCTGTAAATAAAAAATGGTTTGGGGAAAACTTGAAAAGAATCTTTTATTCTACGGTGTTTTTATTAATTAGTGTTTAAACCATGATTTTGCATTTTTACCACTCTTGCCTTTGGTAGCTATGTAAAAGTTTCATTAACATGATAACATGGGTAGTTGCTGATATTGAAATGAGCTGGCAAAATAAACCCAATGGTGAAGGATAAACCATAGACATGTTGAATGAATACCAAGCCTTTTTTTCAGAAATGATGGTGATTGTTTAATAGTGTAGGCAATACTTCAATATTATGTGCATTCTAAAAAGTTCAACAAAAGAGTCTGCTTTCCCCCTCACTTTCAGGCCTCGGTCAATGTGCCTATCCTTGCCTGACAGCCTCTTTACTCAGCTGCTTTCAGGGGCTCTGGGTGATGAATGGACATGTGTCTAATCTCAGGCCTCCCCCCACCCGTAGCCTGAGTGGGGCTGGGGCCTGGAGCCAGACAGAATATGCTGCATTTTGTGTTGTCAGGATGAGAGACCATTAGAAGACAGTGACATTTTCAGGAATCAGAAAAATTTTGCTCATTTTCTTAAAGCTTCTGCATTGAAATATTGTACAATAATAATTGATATTCAGAATGATTTGCTCATTCATTCAGCCACATATTTAGCAAACATTTATCAAACTCTTTCTGCCTGCCAGGCTCTGCAGTGGAGGATATGGTTCAGACCATTAAGGATTTAGAGCACGGGTTTTGGAGCCAGGCAGTCCTGGGCTACAGTACTGGGCTTTCTCAGTCTTGCTCCATCAATGACACTTTGTCCAGGTTATCATTCCCTTGCCCTTTGCAGTAGAGCCTTCCTTTCAGCCTATCAGTATGCCCATTTCAAGTCTTTCGTAGTCTAAAAAAGCCAGGATGCATTCCTTCTCTCTTGTAATTCTTTCAAATTATTACTCCATTTCTCCTGTCCTTTCCTATGTCCTCTATTTTGTTTTTATGACCTTCATATCAACTCACTCCATTGCATTCTGACTCCCATCCCCACCATCTCTGATTCTGAAGACCGTCTCAAAAATTACCAGTAATCCTCCATTGAACAAATTCAATCATCTTTTATTGGATCTAAACACTATGACCTTTGGAACTAAGAATCTCCTTCCTAAAATTCTCTCCTTGGGATATTTTGGGTTGTATATATATGTTACCAGAATAAAAATTTTAAAAAAAGAAACTCATAGAACTATGCAACACAAAGAGTGAAACCTAACATAAACCATAAACTATCGTTAATAGTATAATTATTTAATAATATTGTTTCATCAATTATAACAAGGGTACCACACTAATGCATAATATTAATAACAGGGAATACTGGGGACTGCATATATGGGAACTCTACTATCTGCATGATTTTTCTGTAAACCTACAACTGCTCTAATTAAAAGAAACAAACAAACCAAACCACTGTTCTCCCTCCCTCTGTGGCATTCCATTAGCTTTGTTCCAGCTCGGCCTCTGTAATCATACATTAATCTGGCCCCCTCCCTCATCCTGCCACCCAAATGTAGGTACGCTCTAAAATTTTCTCCTCAGCCCTTCCAGCTTTTACCACTAAACTTAAGCCTTGGCATTCTCACTTCCTCTTATATCTTCAACTATGACATCAGTGCAGAATACTGTCTAATCAAGACCTTTAGAGTCAACCTTTGTCCACAACCCAAACCTGCACAGTCCAGGGCTTTCTGGGGTTTTCTTCCTACATAATCTGCCAATACTTCCTTTGCAATACACCTACATCGAACTCATTATCTTCCATGGGAAGACCCGGCTTTCCCTGAGCCTCTCTGTTCCTATCAGTGGCACCAGATTATCCCAGGTATGAATGCTTCAGGGCAGTTATATTCCCTTCTCCGATGAGATGTCAAATTATGCATTCAACCTCTCAGATGACTTTGCATTTCCCTCCTCTGACAACTGATACCACCCTAGTTAAGGGTCCTAACATTTTTGCTAATGAAAAATGGAACGCTGAGTTTCTTTCCTGTACCTATTTATAACTGCCTGCAAACCTGTGCTGAGAAGAATTCAAAAGGTTTCCTCTGGGAAAGAGTGCCATTATCAGCTAGCAATATCTGCCAAGAATGCGGAAGGGAGAGGACAGCCTCTCTTGCATAGACTATTCCAAGAGTCTCCTAATTGGTCTATCCTCTTGCTGGCTTTACCTTTACTTTAACTAGGCACCACTACAGATTATTCTCCCTAAAGCATAGCTCTAATGGCTCACCACTGTCTATAACATTCAGTAAAAACAGCCTAGAAGCCTAGAAGCCAATATTTATTTATACTGTTTTTAAAAATTGTGGTCACATATACAACATAACACTTACCATTTTAACTACCTTCAAACACCCAATTCAGTAGCATTGATTATATTCACGGTGTTGTGCTACCATCACCACCCAGTATTACCAAACTTTTCCATAATGCCAAACAGAACCTACCAATTAAGCACAGACTCCTTATTTCCCACCCCATAATTTGTAATCTACTTTCTGTCTCTATGAATTTGCATATTTGAATTATTTCATGTAAGTGAAATCATACAATATCTTTCCTTTTGTATCTGACTTATTTCACTCAGCATGATTTCCATGTTATAGCATGTATCGGAACTTTACTCCTTTTTAAGGCTGAGTAATATTCCATGGTATGTATATACTGCATTTCATTTATCCATTCATCTGCTAATGGACGTTTGGGTTGCTCCCACCTTTTGGCAATAGTGAATAATGCTGCCTGCATTCTTACATTCCTACATCTCAGCCTCAGTCTACCTTTCCAGCCTTTTGGGTCCTCTACTGCAGCCAAACTCAATACTTACTCTTCCCCTAAACATTCTCTATATCTCCCTAACTCCTCCTCTTTACCCAAAATATGTAGTCACTCACTCTTCCACCTCAGCCTTCAAATGTGAACTCATTTATGAGTTCCTTCTCAAAGACTTTTCTGGATTGCCCCGCCTATCTGGGTTTTCTCTTACTTCTGAATCCCTGTGATATGCTTTAACTTTCTGATACAAACAAGCCATGGTGATGAATGAGTGCTATGTAAGAATCAGGGTACCGGGTGTCCCATCAGCCCCCTCCTATTGGTCATGCCCTCCCTTCTCTCTCGTAGCTTAGCTGAGCTGGTCATTTCCCTTCCATTTTACTGCAAGCTCATTACAGGTAGGAACAGCCCCGTATACCCAGCCATGCTTCCTTGTAGTCTATGCAGTGTCTCACATAATTCATTGTATGATGGCATTGGGTCAAACCATCACAAGCAGCTACTTTAAAATACTTCTGTGTATTGCTGTATTTTAATTTCATTAGAAGTTCAGAAATGGAGCTTGTATCTGTCAAAAACCTGACCATCAGGGTGAGAAATTGGAGTCTGGTGAATTCCTCCACGAAAGAGGCTGGATCAGAGAGTTCTATCCCTGTGATACCAAGGAAGCACTAGTCTGAAACTCACGGAAAGCTGAAATACAAACACCATTAAGGCTAGAAATATAATACAAGCCCAATATGTAACTTAAAATGTTCTAGTGGCTATAGTAAAACAAAATAGAAACATGTGAAAGTAATTTTAATATAGTATATATTATTTAATGCAATATATCCAAATTATTATCATTACAACATTTAATCAATATAATATTATTAATGAGATTTTTTTCATAAATCTTAAAGACATGATATGTACTTTACACTTATAGCACATCTCAATCTGGACTAGCCACATTTCAAGTGCACCAGAGACCCACATGTGGTTAGTGACCACCTTATTAGGCAAGGGAGCTCTAGAGTGTCATCCAACCAAAGGTGCCATAGGCTAATACAGAAACTGGAGCTCAGTACTAAGAATCCAGGAATCATGGGGATGAGAACAATGGGCTGAGATGTAAGTGAGGAGTCCTTGGGTGGCCCAGTTGGGAAGTCTAGGGTGTGAGAAGTGAGTGGGGGCATCAGCAGGCACAGCCTATGTAACAGTTTGTTCCACAGTTGGTGTAGTAGCCACAAAAGCAACACGTTAAAAAAACTAAACAGGTCCCAAAAGCTGGATGCAGTCTCAGGATCATGAGTGCTGCAGTAACTACCTTTTGCTGGAAAATTAAAGATATTCAAAATGATCATTTTAAAGGCTTTGGAAAAACTAGAACAAAGGTTATTTACAAAGGAACTTGGCCAAGTGTTTTGTTTGGTTGAATTTTAAAGAAGGATTTATCTTCTTGCCTAAGTTACTTATTTAGTTGTGTGTGTGTGTGTGTGTGTTTATATAGTGGGGAAGGGATCAGGAGAGGAAGAGACTGTAAGTCAGATTTAAAGGAAAAAATTCTCATTAAGGGAAATGAAAGAACAAATCCTTCATTTTTTCTCACTAATATCCTACCCCTTCCTACTCCGTTTTCTTCATGGGAATGAACAATCTAATCTCCATGGAGGCAAGCCATATCTGTTTTCATCTCCATTGAATCCCCAGAACCTAGAACAATATCTGGCACAAAGTAGGAGGACAGAATTTTTTATTTTCAATGGAAGAATAAAATTAACAAAGAGCAAAGGAATCTGGTATAAAGGTTGTACTCGAACCACATTTTGAGTTGTAGCCCAATTTACCACTTTGAATTTTTAAACTTTAAATTGAGTATCCTCGTGCTACATCTTGTTTCTTTCATGTCCTTTGCCATCCATTAGCCAATTTCCCCCACCTTAGAAACCCGAGTAGCACCATTTTTTTCACCCCCGCTAAAATCTATAAACATTTTTAGACAAATTAGCAGAGACTTTTGTACTGAAAAGTTTGGCAAATTGTTACTATTACCATAAATTAAAATATATTTTGCTCCTGTGCCCCTCTTTTTGGTTGCTGTGGGTGATTTACAGATACAGATTAGTCACAGATTCTGCCCTTGGGGAAACTATAAACAACCAAGACTTTTATTTTTTTTAATAACCATGTCACCCTAGAGCCATCTGGTGTATATTTAGAGTAATGTAATTTCTACTCTTGCTTGATGATACTGATATTATGCAGCAAATATATTGCTATTTTGAAGGATAATTGGGGTAATTTCTGCTTGTAATCCAATGATGATTTAATCTTTTATCCTGTGTGGACCATAATAAATTCTGAATTAGTTCCATTTTTAGAAAAGTCGTGGATAAAAGGATATATTGAAAGGCCAATGTGTATTACTATGTGGAAACTCAAGATGATTTTTAAGAATATGTTTATTTGCTGGTTTAAAAGGTACTCAGATAAAGGGAGATGAGTACATAAGATAAAAGAAAAACGGTATCTAATTAAGAAGAATAGTAATAGTTACTTGTTGAGTACTTACCTCATGTCACCAGGAATTACCGAAGATATTTTATTAACTGTTTGATCCTTGGCATAATCCCTGAGTCTATAGAGAGACATCACTTCTGTTAATAAAGGTCTCTTAATTATAATAAAAAATACTTCAAAACTACAGAATAGTATACAGAATGACATTACAAACACCAATTTGCCCATCCCCCAGATTTTACAAATCTTAGCATTTTGCCATATTTGCATCAAGCCCCTTTTTATTCAAAGATTTAAAAAAAAAATTTTTTTTAACCCTACAGATAGTAGTGAAGTCACAGTTGTAGCTCTTTGTAGACTCTGTTACTCATAGGCAGTCACCTGACAGGAGAGAACACTTCCTGACGTCTTTCGTTATTTACCATACAGCAATGCATCCATAACTAACTTATAGATTTTGGAGTGTTTAGCATTTTATGCATAAATGGTACCATGCTGTATGCACCATACTGCAACTTTTCATGCTTTTGAGGTTTTTCCATTTAAAATCTCTATCATGAGTATTATATGAACGACATTTTTTATCTATTCCCCTATGTATTTTATATTTAGACGTGTTCTAATTTTTGCCATTAAAAATAATGCTGCAGTGAACCGTATTGCTTATGTGTGTTCACATGAACGAGTTTCTCTCATGTATATATCTAAAAGTAGAATTTCACATCTTTAAGTTCACACAACATTGACAACCATATTTAGTCCTATTAATGCCCTTTACCTTAGAATGAAAGAAATTGTTCAGCTTTTAAGTCTGAGTGACTAGGAAATAAGAGATGTCAGAGAGAGAGCCATTTTGGCAGAAGAGGGATTACAATGTAGTTTCATTTTGGACATGCATGAGGTAAAGGTGACACAGCACAATAGAAACACAAGGTGTCCAGTAAGTCTGGAGACATAGATAATGTTATTTTATCTTTTTACATATTGGCAATGACCCTGACTACATAATGCCTATTCTCCTGTTTACTGAACATGCTAAACATTCCATTTCACACAAATTCTGTTCAGTTTTCAGCTTATTAACTGAGTCTACAGAAATGACCCAATGAAAGAAGACCCTTTGATTAGAAAGGATGAGATATTTGTTTTAGTATGGTAGTAATTTAATTTAAAGAAGTAGAATGTTATTTAATTTAGAATAATAATTATTTTCAAGTTAATAGGTCAAGGTTTCAGGGAAAATTTTAGGTCATTTGGTTCTACTGCTAACATTTTATGCCCAGTTAGATTTTATGTTTCATGGAAATTCATATGTGATATTGCTCAGGCCATATGAATAAAGAGTAATCAAACATTACATTTCTTGAAAACCCTAATGACACATAGGTCTCAAGACTCCTGAGGTTATTCTCAACCAAAAGCCAAACCAAAACCCACAGCTCAGAAATTATGGAAGTGAAATATTCATTAGAAGGAGTAGTTTAGGGCTGAGGTGTTGGCCAGGATTCAGTTATTGAACAGGTGATGGGATTCCCCGAGGCTCAGTCTCCGAACTCCTTGGAATCCCTAAAACCACATCATCTATTGTGATAATCCTCCAAAATTTGTACCTCTTACAAATAAAATGGTACATTTTATTTTGCCTACATTAAATACTTCCTATCCAATCTCCCATCCCTGGGTATAAGTGTGAATTAAGCAAGATGTAGAAAAATCTTCCCAGTTTATGCTATAGAAATTAAAGTTCTTGCTTATATTACTGATGACTATTTTTATTCTGTTTTAAATTAATTTGGACCCCAATTTTTTTTTCAAAGAGATTTTTAACTCTTCATGGTCATCATTCAGATTCTTTATAGCTGAAAAGTAAACAAGTATCTCATAAGTAGCACACATGTCCAATATTTGTTCTCTTCAAATCTAACAATGGAATTTGTAAGGAAATGATTGTTTGAACACCTGTTCATGACTCCTTTTTGAGGACTGCAGCTCTCTTGGGATCACTTGGAACTTAGCAGGTACTTAACTGTCCCTGGTGCCCAACAAAAGCCTAAAGAATTGAAGTAGAGGAAAAGATTGCCCTTTACCAAGGCGGAGAAAGAGCAAGCTTTAGAAGTTACCTGAGTGCTCTGAATCCTGAGAATCCCCCACCCCCACCCCCACAGAGCATCCTCACCTACCCATTTGTCCATGTGACTTGGAAAGGCCTGCTCAGTGCTGTTGAGATCAGTGGTCCTAGAAGGTGAATCCCACTGGAAGGCAGCAGTGTTCTTAGTCCCTGCTCATGGGAGAGAGTGGTGCTTATACCGGGGGAGGCAAAGGAGTAGAGTGGCAGGTCCCTGTCCCACCCAGAGGGATAATAAATAGTTGAGAAACTGATCCACTGCAGCTTAAGTGGGGAGAGGGGAGAAACTTCCCGTCTTCCACCACTTGGTTTGCCACTGCTCAAGGCTTTAAAAACCTGGCCTGTGTGAATGCTGAGGAAGCACAAAACCATGGTCAGGAGGTAATAATTACAACTCACTAAAGAGAAACTGTAATCTTTACAGGGATCTCATGTGACTGACTGTCTTAGAATAAGAGGTCACAGTGAAGTACAACTGATAGAAGAAATAAGGAAGAACATTAACAAACTAGCTGAGAACTGTCAGCAAGGTGTAATCAGAGAACTGACATTAAATTCTAAAACTAAACAAAACATAGTTTATAAATAAAATTAATAGGTACCCCGATTAGAAGAATCATTTCTCCAGAGAACTGAATTCATAATATAGAAGGGCAAGAAGAAGAAATACCCTAATATGGAATGAAAGCACAACGAAATGGAAGTCATAAGAAAACAAGCAAGAGACCGGGAGCCGATCTAGGAGACCTAACATGCAATAGTAAAAGAAGTTCTAGAGCAAAAGATGGGGGAGCAGAAGGGGAAGGAATTATTAACTAGTAATAGAAAGCTGAGGAAGGTCTTGAGTCTCTAGACAAGTGAAGTTCATCATGTCATGGAAAATCTGTACTTAGGCATTTCCCAGTAACTTTCTAAACTCCAAGGAGGGTGGAAAAACAAAACTTAACAATCTTCCAAATAGGAAGCACAAGTTACCAGCAGTGTATCTATTCCTGCATGGCTGGAGATTACTATAAGTGTTTATCCTTTAAAATTAATGTTTAAATTGAATTCAGTTTCAGTTAGATTATCAGTTGGATTTTTGTGTTGTTTGTAGGAATTGACTAGATAAAATTATTTGAAGGCCCATATAGAAGGGGAAAAAAAGGTGTGAGAAGAGCCAAGAAAATGATGGGTGGGGGCAGAAAGTAAGAGGAAACACTTGCCTTGTAGGATATCAAATGCTTCTATAAAGCTACTGAAAACCAAACAGAATAGGATTGGCACAGGCAATGAGAGAGATGTTAGTGCAGCATAGTAAATGCCCAGAAATAGATGCAAACATATGTGAGAAATTGACATTTGATGATGATGGCATTTCAATTTAGTGGGAAAAGTTTGGTTCAACTTGACAAAACTGGAGATAGCCTTGCTGATGTAATTGACTGTCCATCACAGAAGAAAACAAAGCTAAATGCCAGTCCATATTACAGATCATTAAAGATGCAAATATAAATATGAAATAATAAAATTGTTAGAAGAAATTCCCTACCAGGACAGGAAATCAAGAAGTCAGAAGAAAAACGTGTTACTTTAAACCATGTAATTTAAAAAATCAGAGTATAAGATATTATAAAAAGAAAAAAGAGAATAATGAGAGACTAGAGGGAAAAAGGCTGCTACACATCTGAAGGACAAGGGACTAATATCACAAATATTCATGAAATTGAACAAAAGACATATAATCCAATAAAAATGAGTAAAGATATGGATGTGGAATCCAAATAGCCTATACATATGAATGCACTCAATTTCATTCACTAGTTGTAGCAGAAATACAAATTAAAGAAAAAAATGAGATTAAAAAAAAAACCATCATATTGGCAAAACTTAGAGTAAAAGCATCCATCACTTTTAAGAATGTTAGGAAAAGGGTACTCTTTTACAATTTCTGGTTGGATATTGTTGCCATTTTCAAAAGTTATCTGAAATAGCTAATAAAATAAAAAAAATATGCATATACTGCCACTCAGCTGTCCCCATTTTGGGGAATCTCTAGAAAGCAAGCACCAGGAGGTAAGGATATATGTTATAGGTAAGTTTGTTGTTTCATTGTCTTCCAGTGCTGGAAACTAACAGTTTCATCAGTAGTGAAATATTTGAATTAATTATGGCACATCCACACTTTGGAATATTGTGCAGCTATTTAAAGAATATTAGATTTATATCTTTCAACTTGGAGAGTCATCCAGGATGTAGTAATAAGTGAGAAAACCAAGTTACAGAATAATATGTACAGTACTTTTATGTGTATGTATAGTATTTTTAGTTAAAGTCAAAAAATGAAGCCTTACTTATGTCTGCATGTCTGCCTGGGTTATATTATAAAGCAGGTAGTGGAGGATGACATCAGATGTTAACAAAGGTTACCTCAGGAGGGAGGATATAAAGGGAACTCAGGTTGGATGGTGATGACTACCTTCTCCTTTATATATCTTTTGATGGTTGATGATTTTACTTGTAATGATGATTGTGTATTACTTTTGTCATAAAAATAGCAATAAAGTCAAATAAAAAATTTAACTAGTTTTCTCATTTTATCAAAGATAGTATGAAAAACTATGCCCTATATTTCTTTTCTGAAAGTAGAGCTGAAACTCTGACTTTCCCCATTATTGTAGAAACTGTCATTGATTATTTTCTAAGCCCCAAGAACAGAAATGGCTTACAAAAAAAATCCAGTGTTTTCTCCATGATCTATGTTGTATATCTCTTGCTCTTCTGTGAACAAAGTCTGGGCAGGAGGAAATGACGAATTTTAGAGGTTGTCAAGTCTGCCTTAGTGAGGGCTCCAGTTGTCTCAACATGTATTCATTTGGACTCTTATTTCGGGCTAGAACTACCTCTCAGGATTTTCACTTTAACCTGATTTTATGCTTTAAAAATATGATGGCTGGTAAAAGAAGCCCCCAAAGTTTCCATAGAGCTTTCCCCTTAAATAACCATTCCACTAGACTCTGACCTTTTGGCAGTGCCTCAGGAAAAGGATGGCAGTGTATCATTCCTAGGGGGTAGGATGAAGCAAGTAACCAATAATGTATGAGATGACCCCCTTCTTCTAGATCGATGTTAATATACAATTCTTCAAACACATTCCTTTTTCCAGTTTGAGTCCCTTGGCAAAAAATTTACGTGCCAATTCATGCACTGCCCATCTGTATAGCCTTCTACTGACAGATTATATATAGTGTCACTGCATTTGGAAAATCATATATATCCCATAGTGAATAAGAGCTTGAGCTCTGGAGTCAGACTGCCTAGGTTACTTCAGCCATCCTTGTGGGCTGTGTGACCTTAGACTCGATTTTCCTCCCTTGTAAAATGGGGAAAATAATAATGCCTATCTCATGGATTTGTTATGAGATAATCTCTATAATACTCTTAATGGGTAGTATCTTAGCTATTAATATTACTATCATCATTTGAGGGTTAACAATCATCAAGAGGTTGTCAGCTTTTCTTCAATTAATATTTTAAACAGACCTTATTTGTGGAACTATGATTGACACTGATAGATTTTGTAATAAGGAGAAAGTGCAGGAAGAAGGGAATTGGTGAGAGAATCATTTAAAACTTTATCAGCATGCCTCATTTTGAAAGTAAAACCACTTGATGTATATAATGATCATAAATATGTGATAAGGGAAAAAACTATCTGCTCTACTGATTTCCTCTTTGATGATTTTTAATCTGATACATAAGGAGCTAAATTTATCACCTTAGCTAGAGTAAGAATTAAATTAGCTCCCTTTATCCTAGCACCAGGGGAATCAGGGACCCAATTTTCCAAAGCCAATTCATCTTTATAAACTATAGGTATATATTGTTCCTGTGTTCCAAGGGTAACCTTACTGTATTTGCAAATGACATTGCATTGATCTTCATTGCAATAGAAAAACTTGTGATTAAGATGTTTAAGAAAAAGTTCATATATGACTTGCCTGCATTTTTCCTTTCAATAAAATATTCTACTGTTTTAAACTTGGCTTTGGCATCATAATATGAACAAATCCAAGCTTTCGATATTCTAGAAGTCCAGGGATGAAAATTGAAATGTCAGATCCATTTACATTTGTGAACTGTAACTTGACCTCGAGGGCACTAGGGGGCGCTGCTACATTCTTTACCCTGTGATAGGCACATCAAAGTTAGCATCTTTAAACTTAAAGCATGATGTGTGTATGCAAATACTTGGACAAAAAGAATGAGGCTTTGAGAGTAAAAACAGATGAAACTCTCAGCAGGTTTCACATGACAGTACTTAATTTCTTCAGAACCAGAAAGAAGGCTTTGTTTCTTAGGCTGTACTCCTATGACCAACTACTTATGTTAACTTCTCTAGAAAAGCTTTGAGCCTTTCTGTGAATCCCCAGTGCATTTAGCATTTCCTATGTAATAAGAAATAGACCTTTTACATTGCAGGATATGTATGAATAAAGGTGTGAAATATGAACCAATCATAAATATGGTGATTTCCTCTCTGAAGGAAATATCTGTGTTTGCAAATCCAGGGACAGGTAAAAATGAGGACTTTGTCTTTTCATACTCTGTTATTAAATCTTATTTATTTGGATGCAATTCATCGTTCTGTCAAAATCTCACCCTCCCTGCACTCCCCCCAAACCTCCCTATGTCTTTCCTGATCCCCAGCCAGGCCTTGTAAGCCTTGCCATCTACCCAGTTTGCCAGGTAAAGATTCTTGGAGTCTTTTTTACTACAAAACTGAGAAGTAGATATTATACTCTGTTTCTAAATTTGTTTGTGGTCTTATTTTCTCAAATGCCACTGACTTTCACCCATCAAAGGGCTCTGTTTTTTATTTTTCATGTCCGGATAACTGTAACATTATCTTTGGCAGTCCTCTTTGTTCCCGTGTTCTAAAATGCATTTTCAAAAAAAGAATATAATATATATAATATAATATAATATAATATAATATAATATAATATAATATAATATAATATAATATAATATAATATAATATAATATAATATAATATAATATAATATAATATGGGTTTCTTTTGCTCTTATCTTGGAATTCTATTCCTTAAAACTTCCCTAGTAACACTATACTTCTTTTAGCATGATCCTCATTCTGCACCTTTGGATTGAGGGTCCCTTCTACAACTTACATGATACCTCATAAATGGTCCAAGAGTGTTTTTCTTGTGCTGGAATAAAGGCAAAGAGCACCATGCAGGCTGGAAGTTTGATAAAGGTGGAAGAAGCTAGGTGGGCAATAGGTTGGTTAAAATAAGAAGGAACAACTTGGACCTTGGTGATCTAGACAGAGTTTCCAGGAGTTCCTCAAAGGTTGGAATTAATTACAGGAAAAAAAGCAGAAGGTGGGGTCTGATGGGTTGGGGCTTCCAAATATTCATTGTAGACCTTCTCTGTCTAAAATATTGTTCTAGATATTCAGTGGTGTCATGATAAAGAGGGGGAATAGAAATGAATAGAAAGTGGTTCCTGACTTCAAAGGAGTTAGCAGCCCAGTAGGGAAGGCAAGGGAGTCAATGCAGTGGGAAAAGAGGGATGGGAGGTTTAAGAGCTAATTCTGGGAGTTACTAGGTTCAGTCAGTTTTAGTTCTAGCCTCAGGATTCATTGCTTCCACATGCACCAGATGAGCTGGCAGTGTTGCGCAGCAACCATACTAACATACAGCCTGGGTGCTGTGATGGTGATATCCTCCTGTCGACACTGCTTATTCCCTGGGAATGTTTTCTTTGATTCATTTCTCCAAGAAATTTCATTAAGACGTGTTCAAAGTAAAAGAGCTAACCCCCCATTGACTTTTACCCCTCTTCTACTCTTGTTCTTTATCTGCCAGAGAAGTCCCAGAGACAGCTGTACCCCTGTCTCAACCTTACTTATACATTTTATAAGGCTGCATTTTTTATTCATTGAAAAATCATTTCTTGATATCTGCAACTTACTTTGAAATGTGTCCAAAAAATAAGACTGATTGATGGATGGACTGGAAAAAGATTGGATAGTTGAAGGTGTGAAACAGACCAAATATAATAAAATATTAATTGTAGAATCCAGGTGTATGGTGTAGTGATTTCACCATATAATCTTTGGACTTTTCTGAATACTTGAAAATTTTCATTACAACATCTTGGAAAAACAAACAAATGTAATCATTTCTTAATTATTTCATTTATCAAGAGCACCTTGATATGGATTGAAGAGAATCCAAAAGGACAATGTAAAGACAAGGAGTTACTTTCCCAAACAAGATGTATACCTAAGAAAAATTAAATGAAAAAGCAAGGCAGTATGCTATTATGCAAAATGAGGTAAATGAGTAATTTTCTAAAAGAAGAAAAAGAAAATAAGCTGGAGACAACAGAACAACACTGTGTAGGAGGTAGGTGCTGAGCTAGAAATGCAGGCTAAAGCAGAGGGGTTGGGAAACTCAGGAAGAGGTTTGCCAAATAAACCTTC
Organism: Tolypeutes matacus; assembly: GCA_026826555.1. NCBI lineage: Eukaryota > Metazoa > Chordata > Mammalia > Cingulata > Chlamyphoridae > Tolypeutes > Tolypeutes matacus. The sequence continues at coordinate 3,193,386 of JAKSZT010053764.1, read as the reverse complement.
TGCTTACTTCATCTCTTCCACTGTTCTCTGTCCTTCCCTTCATCTGCCCATCCTTGCCACTTGTCATTCTATTCCAAAGAGGGAAGTGTCCCACCAAACAAAGACAAAGAATGGTCATGTGCAGCCTGGATCTCCCCCCCATACCACCACCTTCCTTAGAAACATTGTCCCACCGGGGTTCCTCTATCACGCCATGCCAGCCACCTCTCCCTGACCCTTGGATTCTTTCCATTAGCACTTATATGTGCTCAAACTGCTCTCTTAGCTAGGGATGCCTGCAAATCCTTCCTAGGCCCTCAGCCGCAGATTGTCTCTTATCTTCTGCCTCTCATTCAAAACCAGGTGTCTTCACTTGCTATCTACATTTCCATAATTTTTATTCACTCCTTAGCCTATCTCATCTGGCTTCCCTCCTGGACATCCACTGAAGTTACTCTTGCCCAGTGAATAATGACATTCATCTCACTAAATCCAGTGGACACTTCTCAGTCTTTATCTTACCAGAATTCCAAAAACATTCAACACATTTGATGACCTCCTTCTAGAATTTTTTTCTTTCCTTGGCTTCCAATGAAGCTGCCTTTCTCTCACTCTAAGTCTTCTTTGCTGGCCTCTATTTTCTGTCCATTTATCCTGACTCATTCAGTCCTTCCCTCTACATGCACTTCTTAGACAATTTCTTACCCTCCCATAGCTCAGAAGACCATCCAGATGCCTACCAAAGTCATGGTGCCTGCCCAAATATCACTTGAGATATAAGTCTCCTAGAGCCAAATTGCTGACCACCCATCGCCATTTAAATTCCTCATGCAGCATCATAAAAATAATGTGCTCGTGCACATGGCTTATAAGGCTCTGAGTGAGCACAGTCACATCCCTTCTGTCCACTTCATCCCTCATTCCAGTCCCATTGACTCTCTGGGTTTCTGCCCTCCTGCACTTTCTGCTTCTCTAATGTGATAAAGTCGTTTTCTCTGTGAACTGGGTTTATTAAAACCTAATCTACATGGTTGTTTTGAGATGTAGTAAGATAACACGTCAGGTGCTTAGAATAGTGTGGGAAGGGTTGCAATTGTTATCACGATTCATGATAGTCTGCTCAGGTAAAGCAGAACAATTATATGAAAAGTCTTGATTAGAGTTGGTTTCAAGTCATTGAGAAAACATGATGTGTTTGATAATTACTTGGCATTTTAACTCATTCACGGAGTTGGAAAGAATTCATGGATACTATCACTTCTAGAAATTCTGGAAATTGGTTTTTATCCTTATTTTTTAAATTGAGACAACTGAGCCTGGCAATTAGACCATCAAGGATATCAGCCGATTCAGGACAAATAGTCACACTACTTTGCATTGTTTAGCATTGGGAAAAGCTTTAATTCCACTTTAACTTTCCAGCTAGCAATTTTGGTATTGTATAGACATCACCAGAGATGCTAAAAATGGTGGCTAGCCAATTAAAGCCACCTGCTGGTCTTCTACCCACTGAACTAGATTCTTTACTCTTTCACGCATCATGAAGCAAAAATGCTTCGAGTACCAAATCACTTGGCAGTCTTCAATGGCATGAAAAACAACTGTTTGTATAGCAAAATATTTTCCAGAACTAGAAGCTCATAAAGATCACTGGCTTCGTTTTAAGTCACAGAATTATTCCTTAGACATGACTCTCGGATTTCTGCAATATGACACCCAGAAGGAAGAAGGCCCTCTCCTCTTCCTCTGTGGCACTCCCTACCTGGTCGTCAGCTCTGGGGCTACCTGGGGCCAGGACCCACCACAGGGCCTGCTCTCTCACTGCCCATCCTCCCACCAGTCTTGACTGTTGGCCATTCCAGCTAAGAAGTGAGAAAATCCAACTTGGCGAGGCTGACTCCTCCCTGCTGATGCAGGGGCCTTGGCATTGTTTTTGCTGCCAGCCTGGTTGCCTTCTTGTTGCCTTTGGAAGCCTGCACTTTCTCTGTGGCTTTCGTGGTCGTTTCCATCCGCCAGTGTGGTCCCTCTCAGAGGCACTAGCATGCCAGACCAGCCTATTTGAATCGGTGCCAGGCCACTTACTGGGGAGGTGAAGCCAAATCCCATATATTTGAAACTGTAATGCTTTGCCTGTCCACCTAGCTCCTGTCTCCTGAAGTCATTAGTTGTGGTTTTACTTTACTGTTAAAACACTCTTCTTTTTTCTTTTTTTTTTCCCCCCTTTCTCTCAGCTCTGGCTATTTTCAGCTATATATATTTAGCAAGTTGTGTGTAGGTAAAGATTCTGCTGTTCTACTTAAATCTCTTTTTACTTTTTCCCCTTCTTTTTGTGTCCTAAGGAAAGAGAATGTGTTTCCTATTAAATGGGGGAGGTAGGGGGAGAAGATAGAGAGACCTGATGTTTGACTAGAATCGAAATAGAGAACAGTGGCAGCCTGTCCACATAGAAGTAGGGGAAAGCCCATTTATATGGCTAGAGGACAGGATGTCATCCCTGATCTTGAATTTTCTTCAGGAAAACAGACCTCTGGTTGCTTGAGAGAGGCCTTTTGTGCTTCATTTTGCCTGGCATAAATTAAGATTTTTAAAGTGTCACGGGGATCCCTTTGCATCATGCAACATCTAAAGGCTTTGCAAAAATCGAGCGTGATTGTACAATGTGAGGCAGATAAATAATAACATTTCTATTCTACAGTTGAGTTAGGAGAGTTAAGTGATTTGCCTGAAATCCCCCAGGAAGTTGAGACACATCTAGGAACACAACTTGTGAATTCCACGTCTCAGACCTTTCCCCCGTTGCTGCATCTCCCCTGTCTCTATTTACTCTAGAATTCTGCACATATGTTTTTCAAGTAAATATTTGATTCTGGGGAGATTTAGAGGGAAAATCTCCCAATCTTTTCCAGTTAAAGGTGCTGGATTAACAATGCTTAGACCAAAGTCTGTCATTTATCAGTATGTAACCACAGTTTGAGTAGCAGCTGTTCCCGCTCGCCTGTGGTCCTACAAGGCAATCCTAATTGAACACGTATTTAATGAAAGGAAAAAAAGAACTTTTTATTACAGCTGGCACTAAGATATGTGTTTTCTAGAAGCACCCTAAATAAAACAGTGAATTGAACTTAGAGCATGGAAAAAATACTCTTCAAAGGGTGATAATAATACAGCCTGCCAATGACGGATAAATGAGTGCTCCGTGAAAGAAATATAGGTCAGTGAGTCTGTAAAACTTATGAAGCATAACCTCTGAAAAATATGTGAATTTCCCAACTGACTTGAAAGAAGCAATGAGAACATATATGTTGTTTTAGACATAGCAGGACTTGTAAAAAGTGAGAATTTGCAAATGTGTTACATGATAGAAATGGCCAGAAAACCTACAACTTCATTTTAGGTGGTTCTTTCCAGAGCGAGGGTCAAAAAATCCAAGTATTTTCAAGAGGCTAATAAGTAGTAATTAATGAGAGTAGTGACTCTGGAGCAAAAAGGAGCTGTGGGTCATGTGTTAGGGAGCGGTGGCTACTGTGGCAGCTCGGGCACCTGCAGCCCTTCTAAAGGATGCAGTACACACAGCCCCAGCCGGTGCCTGGCAGGCAGGAATTAAAACCTGGGTGATCAGATCATCCGATGTTTCCAGAGAACCTGTAAATCCAGATTTTCATGTAAAAATATCCCAATGTTTAAATGTTGCCAACTAATTTTTAAAAATTAATGGCACTATGAAGGCCAAAGAAAGCATATTCTGCAGGACACATTCAATGGATAGGCTGCTAGTGAGTTTCTGCTCTTCTAAAAGGTGATGATTTATGTGATGAAATACAGGAGCTTCTGGGGAGAGTTAGCTGAGAATCTGAGAACCAGGGAAGGAAAGGGATGATTTTGTACAAACCATAGATTCTTATATGTCAACTACAAAAGCAGTACATTAACTCACAAGTAACAAGTCTTCCCAAATATTTCAACATGAAGAAGAAGAAGGGAAACCCAGGAGCACTCATGGAGGGGGGCAGGAAGGGAAGGGGTGAGGCGTGCTCAAAAGGTAAACTGGTTCTGGTAGACTTCTGCAGGTGAGACACCAAAAGATTCTGATGGAGTATTCAGGTGATTACGGAGAGCATGCTTTCAACCTGGGTGCACCTGGGATCCACACACCCTGAATGACCACTTTATTTGAGGACCGTTAAGAGCAGAACTTGGAACTAGGAAGTGAAATATAAGTAACAGCCTGTTAAAAGTCTGATTAATGAGTTAGACTGTGCCAAGGTAGTTAAACCAAAGTACTGCCCCTATGCATAGGACTCGTACAACCCAGGGCTCTCTGACATCAGTAAAACACTTGTTTCTATGAGATCATTGAAGGTTTATGTTATTTATCTTTTTTTTTTTTTTTTGCCACAGCTCCCAGTGCTGTGGTTGGCACATAAGAGGCTTGGTAAATGGTTGCTTACTAGATAAACCAGAACCACGTGATAGCACATGCTGTGCTGAAAGGGACAAAGTTTACTAATGACCCATTCTGTACCAGAGTTAATGGCTACTTCTCAGTCCACATAGTATTCAATGGAGATTTAACATTTATTCATCTTCAATCATCCTCTCCTTGAATTTCTTACTATCCCTATTTCCTGATCATTCCTTTAAATTTTGGCTATATATATTTCTTTTTATGTCTAATTGTCTCTGGCTCTTCCTTCTTCCACGTGCCTCTTCAATGCTGATGTTACCAGGAATGTAGAACCTTTAGTTACTTCTCTGCAGTGTTCTATAGTAATCTCACCAATCCTCATTGGTTTGGCTCCCATTTATATTTTAATATTCCTACATTCCAGCCTGAACTCAAATTCTGACACAGAATTTCCCATTACCTATTGGACATTTTTATCAGAATAGCCTGCAAATGCTTTGAACACACCCTGTTTAAAACAGAGCTCAACAATTATCTGCCTTCTAAACTCTGTCTTCCTCTTGATTGCTCTGTCTCAATTACTAGCATCTAGATTCCCTAGAATTTTGGGGACATTTTAGTTCGTCTTTATTACTACATAATAAAGTCCCATTGGTTTTATTTCACAAATGCCTTCAAATCTAGTCTGTTTTACTTGATTCTGGCTTCCCATCTGTATTTCAGGACTTCATAATTTCTGGCCTAAGAATTCTCTTCATTCCTTTCTATACCTCCACTCTCTCCTGACTCTAATTCATCTTCCACCTTGCCTCAGAAGTTATCTTTCTAAAATATCTGATCATGTGCCTGTCCTGATTAAAGCACTTCTATATCTACCTAATATCTAAATTCCTTAATGTGATATAGAAGAGCCCTCAGCTGAAGAGGAGCCTCATTCAGAAGAACCTGTAGAGGTGAGAGTTGATGTCCACAGATGGGACCTGGAGGAAGTTTACTCCAGGAGCACTGCCTCAGAAGTCACCAAAGATCCCGAAGAAGATGAACTGAGACAATTCTCTATCCTCTATGGACAATTGAGGTGAAGGGCATTAAAAAGCAAGGGACTGAGATAGCATGGGAATTTCCATTTCCTATTTAATTACTTAATGCTTATTATAGAGTATTTCCTTATGTTTAGCCAACATGCATACCAAAATTGAACTTGTGATACAAATGGTAGAAGTAGGCAAATTTTTGAGACCACTGTCTTTCTTTCTCATTCACTCACTGTGTCTTGAATATAGGATGATGAATAAGATTGAAGACTCTGGATTCAGGCTGACTAGATTTAAATCCTTCTTGGTGAGGCCTGCCCTGACCATCTGAATTTCAACATTCCCTCTCTACCCCAACATCAATGATTTATATCCCTCTTCCCTGATTTATTTTTCTTTCTGATTACTTATTACTAAACCACTATTTATCTTATTTATCCATCTTTTAAAAAAAAAAAAAACGAGTTTATTTAAACAATAAGATGCTTGACTTGAAGGGAAAACTATCTAGGATTCATTTCTTTTAGAGTAATTTATCACTACTTAAAGACAGGTTGCCCTGCATGAAACAGCTATGTATAAAAAAGTTATAAAATTGTCCTTAGTTTTACAATGATAAATGAAAAAAACATGAACATTCTCCAATCAAAGAAAGTATGCGATGATTTTTTATGTTGTTGGTTTTTCTTAAACAGTAAATACAAAATAACTTACTGGAATATAAAGAGAAGAACTGAATGAGCATGCTTCTAATAGAGAAAGGGGGTGTTTTCACAGAATCTTTTTTTCCCCCATCCCATCTCCATTTATTGTCAATCAAATCATTCCATTGGCCATTTAGTATTTTTTAAAAAACAATATGCTTGTGCACATACACCAGTTACTTTATGTACAATAAAGGAACAGGGAAAGGTAGAATGAAAGAATAGAGAAAAATATACCATAGTAATCAGGATGTGGTGGAACCATATTGCATTTTTTCTAACTGAGAATGTATTCTTGGTCTGTAGAAACAGTTCTGGAATAAAGTGGCAGACTCCCTGTCTGCTGCTGAAACACATCAATTGTATCCTCCATTTTCAACTGTGCAGGTGTGTCTGTTTCATTGATTGACTGCCATCAAATCCGAATCTGGTCTGTCTCATTGACAAACCCTGTTGTTCACAACAGGCTTTCATTAGTTTACTAAGTGGTGTATGCCTCTTAAACGGCACCACAGAACCACACTGCCCTGTCACCTTCAAATGAATATGATCATTGTTCACAGGCTTGACTCCTTCCTTGGGTACCAGGTTCCACACCAGATGAGCACACAAGCAACACCCGGAGCAGCAGAAGGAGGTGGCAGTGGTGGAAGACAGACTACTTATTCATCTTTATTATCGCCTTCTCCCACTTCATTCCAGGGACTTTGTTTCTTTTATCTGCTAGCCCTAATAGGTTCTCAGTAAATGTTGCATGGCTCAATGAGCAAGCTATGGTAAAATATTTGACATAATGTTGTATACTCTGTGAACAACATGTGATTAACAATCTTCTAAAATAAGAATTTTTTTTGCTGTTAACGTTTTAAAAACTGAAAAAAGATGTCCTAGCTATTGTACTTATATGAACAACAGGCAACTTTTGCAAAAAAAATGCCACTTCAAATAATCTAAAAGAGAATGATTTACATACTTGGTATACATTCTACAAGGAAGGGGAAGACTTAAAAGTTTAAGAAAATGAAATCACAGAAAAAATTGAGTTAAAATGCAACTTATTGAGTTTTCAGATATGGCACAGCCAATCATAACCATCATCCAAAATAAAAGTCCCTATTGCAAAAGTAGACCTTTCTCCATTCCACTATGTCTTAGAGCAATATTTTGATGTTAAAATGAAATCATTTAAATTTAAAAATTGATTTAAATTTAAAGTAAAAATAATCCAGCAATTGAAAACCATTTAACTTTTAAAAGGCCTGGCTTGTAGCATTATTATTATTAGTCCTTGAGCACTATTTACAAGTACATCAGGAACCACTGCTGTATCTATTTGTACACTTCTAAATATCTTGTCTTCTTCTGAGAAAAGATTGATTATTTTCTCATTTGAATTTCTTTACTAGCATAACTTTTTAAAACTCAGGTAAACTTTTCTTGGGTGGAAAGAATTCTGTAGCAAGGGGATGGGTCTTACTAGTGGGCCATCACCTCAGGGAAGTCCCTATGGACCAGGGTTTGGTCCTTAGTCTGAAAACCCAACTGTGTTGGATAATCCAGAGTTGACCAGTCAAGAGAACTGAATGAAAATTACTACCTAAACTGATTTAAGTATAATGAGATGGATAGGAATATATCTATATACATATACACATTCATAATCAGAATAGACACTTTATTAGTTTATGGTATCATGTGAACTGTCAAGTAAAGGAGGGGTACTCTATTCTTTCCCTGTGGATGAGCCATGGAAAGCTAAAGTTGTAACCAGAAGTTTTATTTGTTTGCTTACTTTTCACAAATATAAAGCCAGAATGAAGGAATCCAGATGTCTCTAAGGTGCAACCCTCAGGAAAGATGGATGGCATCCACCTTGTTCACCATGAAGATGGTCTTACTTCAGGGGCCATTATCATTAAGCTTATTGGCCACAGCTGAATAAACATGACCAAATTCTGGCTTCTTGGACTTTTTCCATTACAGTGTTTCACATCAATGTGAAGCATTGCTTAAGTCTTTCTCTGGACAGGTGGAATGGAGTGATTAGATTCAAACTTGCCAAATGATGGTCACATGCAGGCCCAGGCTCCTTGAGATTACTACTGCTGGATCCTTGCCATGGGAGTTGGGTCGCCTCTAAGCTCTTCAGTTCCTCACCTACAGACAAGCTGCACAGCAGGGAAGGACTTGTTCTGGTGCAGGATAGATCCCAGGTAACAGTATCTTGCCACCATACCGGTTGATCTGACTTCTGTGTGCTTTGCCTAATGTGTTGCAATGGCACGTAGAAGACCTGCCACACAGGATCTTGTGGACATCATTTTATGATATACTTCTCTGAAGTGAATTGGAGCTATTTTGAATCATGTCTTGGCTCCCAGAGTCAAATTAGATGCAGTGTCATTTGTGAACTCTTTTCAGAGGCAATATAGTGAGTCATACAGTGGTTTCTGACCTCATAGTATGGGTATCAGCCAAGTTCTGTTCCAGACGGTATTTAAAAGGTAACATTTTGAGCTTTTATCTTTTATGATTCTTACAGGTGATGGGGCTGTTAAACACAGACCTGAGTCTAGCAAGTAGCCAAACTGAATTCAGATTAGTTCATACTCAGATATTTATCAGAAACACATTTTTCTTGCCACCAAAAGAGAGGACAAATGGCAGGAAATGTAAAATTTGTGCATGATCATGCATAAGTGTATGGCTTGCAGAAATGAACCTGTCATTGTATTCAGAGCCATAGGAGTCTTTAGTTAGTTAAGAGGTGGACACTCCACGAAAAGTAAAGAAAGCAAACACACAATCCAATCTATAAATATTCTGGATGTAAAGAATTCATAAACTGTCTTGATGAGTATGGGTTTTTGTTTGTTTTAAGTTCAGAAAAGTGATAGGAAATAAAATCATGAATTGTAAGCATTTCTGTTTTTCTTAGATTACTCAAAGGTTATTTATTTGTGCCTTTGGAAAAAAAATCATAATCTCAGAAGATTAAGACACTGAGTCCAGAAGCCAAGATATTGTCTTACAATGTCTTTGATATATGTATCCCTCTTTGATCAAAAGATTCCTTAGAAATCCTCTTACCCTGAGTTCTAATTTTCCTAATCTCACTCATCTATCTCAAAGTAAACTCTGGAACCAATTTTATTTTTAAACATTTAGATCTACCAATATCTAAGTTATATTTTACAAAATAAACATGCAGATTTTTAAAAATTTAAGTATTTTGATGAGGTTTAAAATTCATTTGATTGGGAAAGATCCACATTTTTATTAAATTAGAAAAATTCAAGAAGATGTGAACTTTCTCTTGGTATAACTTGCCACATTAAATCATTCCTTCTGGCATGGAAGCTGAATATTAAACTCAACATTTGGAATGCAGGTTACTAGATGCTTTTGGTAATTATATTTATTCATAGATCTCTATTTTGGCTTGTTTCCTGTCATCTACATTTAAAACGGTTTGGGGTTGGGGTCACTAGTATCTCTGTTGAACCCAACAGTGTAGGTTGTAAACAAAATAGCTTCTTTTTGTTGCTATTAGTCCCCTGATAACTAGCTTCCCACCACCCCCCCTTGCTAATTTCTTTCTACTTTGATTTAATCAGTTTTAGATTATATAATCACAGCAGCTCTTCACAAATACAGATGATGAGGTTTCAGAATTACCCTTTTATGTCATTTGGTAAGATATTCGTCATTTTAAAACATTTAAGGGAAGGAGAAGGAGGGGATCTTGATGTGAAAACTCTAGGATACACGCTTGAAGCATTCCTATCCTCTTTGGGCTGACAATACCACTATTCTTTTCTCTAGGCTCTGGGGAATAGATTTTTCCTTTCTTCCACAAGTGTGGGTTGCCAGAGAGAAAGAGGAAGAGAAAAGGGCAATCAAGTCCTCACTAAATCATCAAAGACCTTTTTAGCTGACAGACTGGCTATTCTCAGTATGAACTTTAAAAGAAGGAAAGTTGAAATAGGTTCTTTCTAACTAGCACATGGCAATTCCCTTGCTAGTAAGATCTTCTGCTTTTTCTTTACACTAGAAAACAAGGCAATTGGGTAATAGTTCTTTGGATATTTTCTTACATTCTTTTTTCCTGTAGCATATAAATTTGTATATAAAATTCCTTCAAAAATGAAAATGTATTCCTCAATAAGATAAATTTTCAGCAGCATATAAAATCTCAGGGAGCATTATAGCAAGCAGATTGTCCATCTACAGAATAGTTTTTCTTATAGTTCTGAGATTCTAAATAAAGCCTAGTGTGTATGTAGTATGTCTGTGTATGTCTGTGTGTGTGTATGTATCTCAATCTGCTATGTTGTTATATAGCTATAGAAGAATATCAGACATGTTAAATTTTTTTTGTCAATGTTTACTTAATGGTGATAAATAATCCTTCTTGTGCTATGTCAAATATTCTATAGAATGAGGTGATGTGATATGATATCATCCCCAATAAAATGTATACACTCTTGCTTTATAGTTATTTATATACATATCATCTCTCTCCAACTATACTGTGAACTCCTTGAGGGAAAGGGGTTTCTTCACTTTTGTATCCTTCACAGAACTTAGAATAGGATCTTCTATGTCATATGTGCTCAGTAAACATGCATCAGAATGAAGGAATAATACTGTAGGATCCTTTTACATAGATTTTTTTTTTCAGACAAAATAGATTTTATTTTATTATTTTGTTTTTTCCCACCTTCTCCCCTCCTATACTTTCCCCCATTAATAACATCCTTCAATAGTGTGGTACATTTGCTCTAATTGATGAACACATATTGAAGCATTGCTACCAACCATGGACTATATAGTTTATATTATAGTTCATACTTTGCACTACACAATCTCATAGCTTTTCACCAAATGTACAATGGCCTGCATCCATCACTGCAATGTCGTGCAGGACAATTCCAACATCCCCAAAGTACCCCATGCTACATCTACTCTTCCTTCCCCCCACCCAGAACCCCCACCTTTATATCAGTGGTACAAGTTCTTCCATTGCCAGAATAATCATAAGTCTACTTTAGTCCTTAGCTGCATTCCCCCCTCCTGTCTGTTCATTCCTCAATCTTGAGGATTTGGGGATGGTGATGCCTACTTTGCCTCTGATTGAGAGGGGGCCCAGATCCCATAGGGCAGATGGATGCAACTGTCTTGCCTAAAGTTGTAGATACTCTGTTTCTTGGGATGGGCTTTGTCTATCATCATCCTTTTGTTAGTTTCCCTGGGCAAATCCGATGAACTGGACAGTAGTTGCTGCAACTCTTGCTGAGATTCAGGTCTCAACTGGCATATGAACAGACAGAAGATTTAAGTCTCTGGGGCATATATTTAATGAGTATAGTGCTAGTGGTAGGTTCAAATAAAAGGGGCAGAAGAGTCATGTGTAGGGAAATTGTAAGTGAGTCTAACTCTGTTACATTGGGGAGCATATATTCCAAAGTAAGGCCCACTGAGAGGGTGCCAAATTCCTGAGATTGTCTGCCCTGCCTATAGTGTCTAGATGTCTCTAAAGCCCTCATGAGCCTCGCTGTTTGAGGCACTGTTTACTGTGGCAGTCAATGATATCTTGCTGAGACTTGTATACGCGTAACCTCTGGAATGACCTTCCGACTCACTTTGAAATCCCTTAGCCATAAAAAGTCATTTGTATTTAATATTTCCCCCTTTTGGTCAAGATCTTTTTCCAAGTGCATCAATAGTTGGTGCTTAGTAATAATCTCTTGGTGCCAGTGTGGATCATCCCTGGGAGTCATGTCCCATGCCAGTGGGAAGTGCATTTATATGCTGAGTTTGGCTTAGAGGCCACATTTGAGCAACAAAGAGGCCTTCAGGAGATAACTCTTAGACAATATATAATCCTAGGCTAAGTTTCAGTTTCTCAAGAAAAGGTTCATAAGTACAACCATAAAAATCAAGGGTCTAGAGTAATGATCTGTCTTCTTTCACTAGTCACTGCCCATGTCTCAGAGGATTCTTGCTGCTCTATTATAGAATGTAGAGGACTTCCAGGATGAGAATTCAATATTCTTTGGTTTATGTCCACACACTGAGACAATGTCACATGACTACTTGAACATATTCATATGCCATAGAGACATGCTCTAGGTCTACCCCTCCCTGCATATCTCCCCATCACCAATACCCACACCAGTAATTCTCCCCTGCCACATTTGTGACCCTTTTGTGATCCAAAACCTCCTCAAAAATAAAGCTAAATAAAGATAATATAATAAAATAATAAAAATAACAAATAAAATACCAAAATGAAAAATAAAAAGAATAAAAAATTCAAAAAGGTAAAAATAAATTTAAAAAATGAAGTCCAATAAAAATTTTTTCCAATGTTTCTTTCATCACCATACAATCTATTACTATTATGTACAGCGACAATTTCTTCTGTATGTTCCCCAGCATCATATCCAGTTCTTCAAGCACCATTTGTTGAAGAGACCATTCTGACCCAGTTGAGTGGGCTTGGTGGCCTTTTTGAATATCAGCTAACTTTATATGTGAGGATCTCTATCAGAACTCTCAATTCAGTTCCATTGGTCAGTATGTCTATCCAATTTTGTATCCAAAACATACAGTTTTGACCACTGTAGTGCTGTAGTGTGCTTTAAAGTCAGGTAGCATGATTCCTACAATTTTGTTTTTCTTTTTATATGTTTTTGACTATTTGGGGCCCCTTGCCATTCCAAATAAATTTCATGATTAGCTTTTCCAATTTAATAAAAAATGTAATTTTTATTGGGATTGCATTAAAGCTGTACATCAGTTTGTGTAGGACAGGCATCTTAATGATGTTTAGTCTTCCAATTCATGAACATGGAATCTTCTTATGTTTATTTAGATCTTCTTTGATTTCCTTTAACAATGTTGTGTAGTTTTCTGTGTATAAGTCCTTTACATCTTTAGTTAACTTTATTCCCCGGTATTTGATACCTTAGTTGCTATTGTAAATGAAATTTTTTCCTTGATTTTCTCCTCAGATTGTACAGAAATGCTACTGATTTTTGTGTGTTGATCTTATATCCTACCATAATTACTGAACTCATTTATCAGCTCTAGAAACTTTGTTGTAGATTTCTCTGGGCTTTCTATGTATAGGATCATGTCATCTGCAAATAGGGAAAGTTTTACTTCTTCCTTTCCAATTTGGATGCATCTTTTTCTTGTCTAAGTTCTGAAGCAAGTACTTCAAACACAATGTTAGATGAGAGCGGTGACAGTGGGAAAACATGTCTTGTTCCAGATCTTAGAGGGAAAGGCTTTAGTATTTCACCATTGAATATGATGCTAGCTGTGGATTTTTCATTATACCTTTTATCATGTTGAGGAAGTTTCCTTCTATTCCTATCTTTTGAAGTGTTTTTATCAGTAAAGGATGCTGTGTTTTGTCAAATGCTTTTTCTGCATCAATATAGATGATCATGTGATTTTTTCCTTTTGACCTGTTAATGTGGTGTATTACATTGATTGATTTTCTTATGTGAACCATCCTTGCGTACCAGGGATGAAACCCACTTGGTCATAGTGTATAATTCATTTGATGTGTTGTTGAATACGATCAGCAAGTATTTTGTTGAGAATTTTAGCATCCAGTTTAATTAGAGAGATTGGTCTGTAGTTTTCTTTTCTTGTGGCATCTTTATGTGGCTTTGGTATTAGGGTGATTTTTGCAACATAGAATGAGTTAGGCAATGTTCCCTCCACTTCTATTTTTTTGGAAGAGCTTAAGCAGGATTGATGTTAGTTCTTTCTGGAATGATTGGTCGGATTCACCTGTGAAGCCAGCTGGTCCTGAGCTCTTCTTAGTTGGGAGGTTTTTGATGACTAATTCAATCTTATTACTGGTGATTGGTCTGTTGAGTTCATCGATTTCTTCTTTTGTCAATATAGACTGTTTGTGTGTTTCTAGAAATTTGTCCATTTCATCTAAGTTATCCATCTTGTTGGCATACAATTTTTCAAACTATCCTTTTATGATACTCTTTATTTCTGTGGGATCAATGGTGATATCCCCTCCCTTATTTTTTATTTTATCTATTTGCATCTTCTCTCTTTTTTTCTTTGTTAGTCTAGCTAAGGATTTGTCAATTTTATTAATCTTCTCAAAGAACCAGCTTTTGGTTTTCTAATTTTTTCTAGTGTTTTTTTAATTCTCAATTTCATTTAGCTCTGCTCTAATTTTTGTTATTTTCTTCTTTCTTTTTGCTTTGGGATTAGTTTGATGTTCTTTTTCTAGTTCCTCCAGATTGCATGGATTTCTTGAGGGCTCCTTAAGAAGACCTTCAAATAAAGTAGAGCCTTGGATTCCTATAAAAGTATACAAAAGATCTAGTAAAATATCCCTAACAATTGAGTACCAGTTAAAAAGTATTAAAGAGAGAATATGTAATGGTTTTCTAAGAACAGATAAATGTAGTCTCATTATTGATAAGTTTAGACATGTTTTCTTTTAAACCATAGAAACATTTAGAGCATAATCATCTTGGTCACTAATTGGTTTTGCAAAAATTTCTCCTTTCCTTTTATAACTGATCTACTTGAAAATGTGGTGAGCCATTTCCTTGGAAAATAATATATCCCCTTATAGTTTTGTTTGGGTACTGTTCAAAGCCAAACCTTAAGCCTTTTCCAGAACTTGAAACAAATGTAAGTGCTACCACAAACCAAAGTGGGAAATTTTATGGAAAGATTGTTTCCTCTTCTTCCTTTAAAAAAAATTTTTTTTTTGTTATGTATCCCAACAGACATATCCTGTTTTCTCGTGGAGGTGCTATTTGCTCTGAACTGTAAAATCTCAGGGAGCAGGGCTTTGGAGTAGCAAATTTTGGAATTTGGTGCTATCTGTACAAAATTCCTTCCCACAAGAGACCAGAGGAACCTCTAATGGGACAATTCATTTGGTATACTGAAATCTACAAAGCATCATCTTTTATTCCTTTACTAGAGCGAGAAAACCTTTGTTGGGGAGCCGAGTCTTTGAAAAGGTCTTTAGAGGATAATTGAAATGAAATGACTACCAGCTGGGAAATTGGAGTATTAATATAAAAATGATTGATTCTTAGGTAAGCCTTATTAATATTTCTATAACAATCCAGCCAACCTATTGCCTTATTAGGGCTTTTACTCAAAAGTGCAAGAAAATTTAGACATAATGACCGTAAACATTTATTTATAGAGGTGTCACAGGGACAGCTAGCTGTCCATCAAAGTTTCACACTCCCCTTCCACAATGCTTAGTTGTTGTGGGAAGTAAGTGCTCAGCTAGGAACCACATTTTCCAACTTATTTGAATCTAATTAGGACCCTGTGACTGGTTATTGCCGGTCATAGGGAATATCAGTGGGAGTGACATGTGTCATTCTGGATGAAATGATGAAGAAACAGAAGTATCTTCTCCATAGTCTTTTTCCCTGGGAGAACTCCAAGATTCTAGAAGGGGGTGGGGCCACAAGATGGAGGGAGCATGAGTCTCAGAAGGACAATGTACAGGACATTCAAAAGAGGAAGCATCCACATTAGTCTGTTGTGAGCAAGAGATACATGTTTATTGTGTTATCTGCTCTATCAGCTAGAATCACTTTAATAAACACAGGAGGTAAATAAAAATTTCACAAAAGTCATTGTAAAATGCCAGATTTGTCCCTATTCTCTCTTTTTGCTAAAATTTTAGGATTAGAATAAGCAAAGGCAGCTTTTGAGAATAATATTAAAATTGACCCATTCCTATCCAGCCCTTCCCAGAAAATGGTTTTCCTAGATATCACTAAGCCCATTTAGATGTCCTCTCTTCCATTTACTTGTCTCTCTCTTGCCTATTGCTCCACTCAATTTCTATCTCTTCCATGAAACTTTCCTTTACCACTTAAGGGGATCATTCCTTCATTTGAACTTATAGCAATATAAAATCTGTACCAATCTTTGTACTGCCACATATACTGTCTAATTACAACACTGATATTATTACTTAATTTTTAATGAGTAAATGCATAATTTCTCTAAATAATAAGGTAAAGGAGGAAAGAGGAATAAACATTTAAAAAATGGTGTTAGATTAATGGCAATGAAAATACTTATCCTTTTTTCTTGTGAAGAATTCAGGAAACAAAGAACCCAGGACTTATACCTCACTGTAATATTGACTCAGTAGTAGAACACTTTTAGTAGTGTTTTGGATATAGCAGTCTCTGAGCCTTTTAAATGTCCCTCCCACACACACACAAATTAAGATTTTATTTATAAGCAGAAGAAAATTGTCCTAGAGCAGTATAGGCATCTTTGGTAATTTTGGCTATGCAAGCCCCCTGGTACAGTCATCTTACATATTTGAGACTGTGTTTTCAAGTAATTCTGTTCTTGGTGTCATTCTCATTGAATAAGTAAGAGTGTCAGTTGTGGCACCATTACGATGACAAGTTTTATGTATTGAGCCCATTTAAAAGTTGACACCAGATTCACTCCATTCATAGTGCCAACCATTGGCAAATCCTATCTAGTTCCTTGGGATGTGACCTAAATTTCAATGGACAACATGTAATGTGAAAGCTCCACATTCTGTTACGTAATTCAGAGTGATAAGTCCTCCATTGTTGAATAACAAATATTGATATTCATCATACCAGATCTTAATCATTGTTTAACCAGGCAGAAGAACCTTTAGAAAATGTTAATGTACTACATTCAGGAAACTCTTAGGTATGTGTCCCGCAAAAACGAAATGTATGCCTCTTGTGTCCAAACATACAAATCATAATTTTATAGACCTTTTTAATATACAGGCTTAAATAATTTGGAAAGTGAAGCCAAGATGAAGTTGAGGAGGGGAATCTTTTGAATGGAGGGGTTTTGGTGTCTCACACATATTGAAAAAGTAAAAACTCTGAATTCTTTCCCATGCTGTTGATTCCAATTATGTAAAGTGCATTATGGGAATTAAGCTTGATTCATTAACCAAATCTCTAAACATAGTTTGTCTGAAGCACTTGTAAAAATGTACATGCTAGCTAGTGTTCTTTCCATCACACATTAAACTTCTGATTAACATATGGTATAATGCAACATTGCTTAGTTATCTCACTCTTAATAAAGCATGAAATATAGAGTACAAAAGCACACTGAGCTTATAGTCCTTTCCTCCAAATAAGTAAAAGTTATTCATCTAGATTCTTTTCAGTTACAGAAATTGAATTGTATTCAATTGTATTCTTATGGAAGGAGCTAGTAATTTATTTTTTAAAATCTGCAAGGTCTGAGTTATTTAAAAAGACAACAGAAATAGGTGAAATGAAAAGAAAGTTTGTACTTGATGCAACAAAATAGTGTATTTATGAAGAAAGAAACGAATCTGAAAAATTTCAGCTCCAATTTCAATTTTTATTATATAAGTACATAAAAGCAGAGTTTTGAAAAGATTTTATTTCAGCCACTTTTCTAACATTCTACTACAAAAAAACAGCAAAAACTAAAATGAGGTGAATTGTTGCAAAGGATGGAGACTATCATAGAAGATAATAAGTCGATTTTCCTACTATTTATTAAATCATCCTGTTTGCAGCACTGCATTTGAGATTGTGTCAGCACTTCCATTTTAAGCCTGTACTTTGAGGAATTTGAAATTTGGCCAATAAAAGAGGATTCTGAACTAAAAATTGGCACAGTTTCCTTCCATGAGCAAAAGTTTTCTTTATTTCTCCTTCTCCTCCTCCTCCTCCTCCTCCTCCCTTTCCTTTCTCCTTTCCTTTCTCCATTCCTTTCCTCTTTCCTTTCCCCTTTCCTTTCCCATTTCCTTTCCCCTCTCCTCTCCTCCCCTCTCCTCTCCTCTCCTTTCTTCTCCTCTCCTCTCCCCTTCCCTCTACTTTCCTCCCTCCCCCCTCCCCTCCCCTCTCCTCTCCTCTCCTTTCCTCTCCTCTCCTCTCTTCTTCTCTCCTACAGAATTCCAAAAAACTTCATCTGGTTGCTTTTAAGCTTAGGTATCTGAAGTAAAAGTTAAGTATAAGAGAAACAGCCCAGTGATTTAAAGCAATGCATCTTTTGTCTATCTGGGCAGAATTTCTATGTGGTGTTTTATGTGAAGGAGCCAGTACTACTCAGCTGGGGGTATTTAGAGAGAAGAGTAAAGACTAATTTCAAAAGACTTATTAGTCATTGCCTGTAATAATGAAGTTAAAAGGGATGGAATGAGGGTGGGAGAGGGCTTATTCACTCATTCCCGTTATTGTGCACATTACCTCATAGATTTTTATAAAAAACGTTCTTCACAGCATTCTTGCATGGTAACATACCTATTTATTTTACAATACTGATGTATAATTTGTATACAACAAAATTTACTCATTTTAACTGTTCAGTTCTATGACTGTGAGTAAATATATGTGGTTTGAGGTACCAGCTACCACCACCAACAAGCTTCAGAACAATTCTATCACCACAAAAAGCTTTCTTGTTCCACTGGGCATCATTCCCCTCTGCCAATCCTGCCCCAGCCTCAGCCAACTACTGAACTGCTTTCTGTAACTACAGACTTGACTTTTCTAGAATTCCATATAAATGAAATCAGATGATATATGATCTCTTGTGTCTGACATCTTTCACTTAGCATGATATTTTTGAGGGTCATCATGTTCTTGCATGTCTCAGCAGCCCATTACTTTTTTAAAAATTATTGCTGAGAAGTATTCCATTTTATAGATGTACCATGATTTGTGAATCCTTTCAAGAGTCCTGGACATTTGGGGCTGTTATCAGTTTGGAGCTAGTATGAATAAAATTGCTCTAAATATTTGTGTCAAGTCTTTATGTAATCATATTTACATTTATCTTGGGATAATACCTAGGAGTAAGATTGCTGGGTCTTATGACAAGTGTGTGTTTAACTTAATATAGCACTGTCAAAATATTTTCAGAAGTCCATGAGCCATTTTGCATTCTCATAACCAATGTACAAGAGTTCCAGTTCTCCAACACTTTGCATTGTCAGTCATTTTTCTTTTAGCTATTCTAATGGGTTATGTACTATCTTATTGTTTCTTATTTTCCATTTGTATTATTTCTTTGGTGAGGCATTTTTTCAACTCCCCCTCCACCCCCACCCCATGTTCCTTATTGGTTTTTTGTCTTCTTATTCCTGAGTTGTATGAATTCTTTATTTTTCTGGAAAAGAGTCCTTTGTTAGATATATGTTTAGCAACTCTTTTCTTGCAACTTTTGTCTTGCTCTTTCATTTTATTAATGGTAATTTAAATGAGCAAAATTGCTTAAATTTAAAGTCCAATATATTAAATTTTTTCTTTTATACTTTATTGTGTGTGTGTGTCCTAAGAAATGTTTGCCTAACCCAAGGTCATGTGTTTTGTTCTAGAAGTTTTGTGGTTTTATCTGTTAGGTTTGAGTCTCTGATCCATTCCAATTTAATATATATGGTATGAGGTAAGGGCTGAGGTTCACTTTTATCCATAGAAATGTACAGTTATTTAAGCAGCATTTTTGAAAAGACTATCCTATGCACATTGAAATACTTTGGCCCCTATATTAAAAATCATTTGATATATAAAATCCAGTGTGATCTATTTATTGATCTTAATTTCTGTTCCACTCATCCACATGCCTATCCTTAATTCAATACCATCTATATTGATTTCTGTGGCTTTATACAGTTTTAAATTAGGTAGGTAAGTCCCCTACTGTGCTCTTCTTTTAAAAATTATCTTGACTATTCTAGTCTTCTGCATTTCTGTATATATCTCGTCCATTTCTACCAAAAAAAATGTGTCCATTGGAATGTTTATTGGGATTGCATTGAATCTATAGATCAGTTTGGCAAGAATCACCACCTGAAAAATATTGTCTTCCGACCATCAACAAGGTATATCTCTCTGTTACTTTAGTTTTCTTCAGTTTCTCTCAGCACTGATTTGTAGATTTCAGTTTACAGTTCCTACACATCTTTAGTAAAGTTTATTGCTCTGTATTCAACGGTTTGATGGTATTATGAATGGGTTTCTTTTCATTTTGTTGTCAGACCTTAGCTACTAAATAGAAATATGATTGATTTTTATTTATTGACCTTGTATTCTGTGACCTTGGTAAATTCAGTAATGGCTCGAGCATGTTTGTGTGTGTGTGAATTCCTTAAGACTCTCTAATAGAAGCCTTTAACATTATAAATTTCCCTATATGCGCTGTTTTAGCTGCATCTCACAAATATTTTTTTTGTTTGTTTTATTTTTAGTCAAGTTAAGATATTTCCTTCTGGGAAGCGGCTGTGGCTCAATCAGTGGGGCTCCTGTTTACCATATGGGAGGGCCCGGGTTCGGTTCCCGGGGCCTCCTAGTGAAGGCAAGCCCGCCCACATGGTGTGGTTAGCTGACCCAGAGAGCACAAGCAGCAAGGGGGGGATAAATGAATAAATAAATAAAATCTTTGAAAAAAAAAAAAGATATTTCCTTCTATCTTCCTTGGCCCATGGATTATTTTGAATTCTGACTTTAGACTTCCACAGGTGTGAGAATTTCCCAGATTTATTTATGCTATTGATTTATAATTAAATATTGTTGTGGTTAGAGAACATATAATTTCTGCCCTTTAAAACTTCTTCAGGCTCATATATAGCCCAGCATTTCGTCTAGGTTGGTGAATTTTCCAAGTGTCTTTGAAAACATGATCACTCTATTCTGTTGTTGCTTGTAGTTTTCTATAGATGTCAATTACGTGAGATTGTTGATAGAGTGTTTTAAATATTCTATGTATTTAACTTTCTGGCTATTTGTTTTAACAATTACTGATAGAGGAATACCGAAATCTTCAACTGTAATTGATGATGTGTCTATTGTCTTTGCAATTCTGGTTTTTGCTTCATTTTTTTTTTTTTTTTTTTTTTTTGGAGCTCTGTTGCTAAGTGTATAGCTGCATACACATTTATAATTGGTATCTCTTTGATTGTATTAACACTTTTGTAGTTATAAAATATTCTCTTTTCCCCCAGTAATATATTTGTCTTAAACTCTATTTTGTCTGACATTAATATAACCACTCCAGCTTTCTTATGCTTATCCTTTGTGTGGTATATCTTCTTCTGTATTTTTACCTCAGACCTATCCATTTTTATATAGAGAGTACATCTGTTGTAGACTACATATAATTGTATCTTGCTTTTTTATCTAGTCTGTCAATTTCTACTTTATGATTGGAATGTTTAATCCTTTTCACATTTAGTACTATTATTGGAAAGGTTAGAATTATGTCTGCTATTTTCCTACTCAATTTGTGATTCTTCTGTTACTCCTTTACTACATTGTTTTATATTAAACATATTTTAATTCCTTCATTGATGCTTTAGCTATATTTCTTTAGGTTATTTTTTGTGGTTGCTCTAGAGATTAGAATTCACAGCCTTAATTTTTCATAATCTACTTGAAGTTACAGACTTCTAGTGAAATATAGTAATCCACACCAGTATAGATCTTTCCCCCACTTTGTGTTATTTTTGTTCTATATATATTACATCTATGTAAGAAGTAAACCAACAATCCATTGTTATAATTACTAATTTAAACAGTAATATATTTTTTAAATTAATGAAAAGAAGCAAACATTCTTTTTCTTTTTTAACTACTTCTAGTGCTCTTCATTCTTACCTGGAATATAAATTATAATCTGTTCTTATTTCTTTTTGAGAAATTCCATTAGCATTTCCTGTAGCATTGGTCTGCAAGCAACAAATTCTCTGTTTTTGTTTATCTGGAAATGACTATATTTCACCTTCCTTTTTGAAGGATAGATTAACTGGCTATACAGTTCCTAGTTGATGATTATTTTATTTTTAAGCACTTTGAATATGCCATACAATGTTTTCTGGTCTCCATTGTGTTTGACAAAGAATAAGCTGCTAGTCATGCTGTTGTTCTCTGTATATGATATTTGTTCTTCTCTTGATGTTTTTAATATTTTTTCTTGATTTTTGTCTTTCAGCATTTTGACTCAATACTATGATATCAAATAATATAAAACTAAGTGTAGATTTCTTTGATTTATCCTATTTAGGGTACATTGAGCTTTCAGGGTATATTAGTTAATATCATAACAAATTTGGTAAGTTTTGGACATTATTTCTTCCAATATTTTTCTTCCACTATCTCCTCTCTTTTGGAGACTTCAGTGACAAACATGTTGGAATACTTGATATTTTCCCACAGAGCTATGTTAATTTCTCTTTAATAATTTTTCTTTGTGTTTTTTTTTAAGATTGTTTACCTTCCGTTAATCTATCCTTAAGTTTACTAATTCTTACTTCTTAAAATATGTTTTTGAGACCATATATTTATTTTTCTTTTACTAATTATGCTTTTCTTCTTTAAAATTTGTTTGATGATTTCATAATTTAAATTTTTTGTTGATATTCCCTGTTTGCTTTGTGATAGCATATATTTTGTTAATCCTTTGGAAATATTATCTTTAGTTCTTTGAATATGTTTGTAGTAGCTGCCTTAAAGTTACTAGTCTCTATTGAATGTTGTTTTGTTTATTTGTTTTTAATGAGTATGGGTCATACTTTTCTGTTTCTTTAAGTGTGTAATAATTTCTGGTTGAAATCTGAGCATTGTAGATAGTAATGTATAGCAACTCTGAATTCTGTTTTGTTCTTTGAGGATTTTTTTGTTGTTGTTTTGTTTTGTAGGCAATTAAATTTCTTGGACTTAACCTATGAAATCTGTCTCACTCATGGAATGTAGCTGCTGTTGTCTTTGCTCAATTTCTCTTCTTTATTTTCTCTATTTTTTCTTTTACTTTATTTTCTTTAAGCATAGCTTCCTAGGTATCCTGCTAGTGTTTTCATAATTTAGTGCTCAGCCAATGATTGAGCATAGGTTATGCTCAGACCAGTAAAGTTTCCATCCTTTCCACCAAGGTGTGTGTGGATTGAGGGCTCACTCAAAGGCACAGCATGTTATCATGTCTCCCCATGCTTTCAATTTTTGTCAAGCATGTTTAATTCAGTAGTCAGGCAGGTATAGAATTTATTATCACAGCACTTCTATAGCTCTCTCCCTTTCAAACCCCCCTCCACTTCAAACTTCTAACTGCTCCACCATCCACCCCTAATTCGAGTCTGTCTGCTTCTGCTGGTAAAGCTGTGGATTTTTGCCACCCAAGCTTGAAAGGGATGGGAACACTCCCAAATAAGATGGTCATAAATTCACAATTCATATCAAATACAGTAGCAGTTTTTCATGGATAAATACTTATCAAGCTGTTGACAGATTTTTGGCTGTTTTCCAGTCCTTAAAATGATTGTTCTTAATAATTTTGCCCAGTTTTATACTTGTTTTCCATTAAGAGGAATTGCCTGAACTCAACACACCGCCCACTACCAGAAGTAGGACTCATACGTATTTTGTAAATGAAGTGAAATAAAGCAAGCTTTCCTTTTCTTGATATTGTTAGATTATCATTAGACAAAAATAATAATACCCACTGTTGACAGAGAATGTGGGGAAACAGGCACTGCCATACATGAATTTGACAGACTTTCTAAAGAACAATAAGGCTACAGACGTAGGAAGGCCTTTGACTAACCTTTAAATTGTATGTACACTTGACTCGTCTACTTCCAGGAATTATCCAAAGGAATAATTGAAAATGGTAACAAAATTACATGTATAGTGATGTTTATTGAAGTAGTCTTTATAACTGGGAAAATGAAAGAAACCCAAATGTACAAAAAATAAGGTTTTCAGAGTATCTATAAAATAAAATGCCATGCTGCCAGTAAAGATAATGGTCTATAGTAGCAAGTTTATTACTGAGTAAAAAAGGCAGGACACAAAGCAATATAGCAATATAGTTCTACCACTATCCTACTTTTTAAAATTCATATAAATACATTGAAACAAATATCTGGAATGACATATACCAAAAGATTGTTTCTGGATACCGAGCTTATGAGTGATTTTTGTTGTTGTATTTTATATTTATTTCCCATAATGAAGATGATTTATTATATAATAATGAAAGGTAGCATTGCTAGTTCCATGATGTGCCCATGGTTATTAAATCTTATTGAATAATATGCTTGAATAGAACACTCCGTGGTTTGCCTGTTGTGATTCTTATATAAGAAGAGGAAACTAAGAAACTGCAAAAATTATGCTACCAGATAAGGGAATTATTTCAAATGTAAAGAGATATTTCAAGCAAGTAATATAACAAGTTTGTTTTTTTTTTTAATTAGGATTTAGGAGTAGGTTCTCAATGAATTCATTTTTTTCTTTAACATTAAGAAGTATTGCATATGGAAGGACTTTTATCATTGATGTGGAAGCAGTGGCCAAAGGAGGTTCTGAGGGGGAAGAGAGGGAAAAATAGGTATAATATTGGGGTTGGGACATTGGAATTGTTCTGCTAGATGTTGCAATGATGGTTATAGGCCATTATATATTTTGTCAGAACTTACAAAATTGCACTGGGCAGAATGTAAACTACAATGTAAACTATAATCCATGGTTAGTGGCAATGTTTCAATATTTGTTCATCAATTGTAACAAATGTACTATACTAATGAAGGACATTATTAATGTAGGAAAGTGTGGGAAGGGGATGGAGTGGAGCATATGGGAATCCCCTATATTTTTTATATAACATTTATGTAATCTAAAGTTTCTTTTAAAAAACTAATTAATTTTTTTAAAAAAAAGAAGTATAGCATATGTCTCTGGGCCCTGCCCTGGTCAAGATGGCAGAATGAGATACTTCAAGGCTCCATCACCTGCACTGTAGCTTTGAACAACCAGTAAGAACTGTCAGAAACAGCTATCTCAAAGCTCCAGAAAACAAAGGGTTGCAGTAACAGGGCAAGTGCCGAGTCAAGGAAAAGGCTACTTAAATCAGTAGGATCTTGTGGCACCCTAGCTAGCCCCTTCCCCACACCTCGCCAGCTCAGTGTGGAGCTAACCCAATGCTTCCTGTGAGGATCCCAGATCCTGGGTCTAGAAGGAGCAAAGTAACCATTGTGGACATACTGAGAACATGTATGACTGGCCCAATTTCTCTGGTGGTGGCCTGAGAGATTTGCCAATCTAGAACTTGTGCTGCATGTAGAAGGTAGTATATGGAGCTCTCCTATAAAACACTGTGGGACAACAGTGAAGTTGTGCTGTCTAGGGCAAGAGATTACTGGATGTAGGACATACAGTACAGTGCCTGGCACTGTGAGGAAACTGTTTCCTGTAGAAGAGGGGACATTCAGAATCATGCAAATGGGAAATTTCTCGGGTCACATGTGCATGCCAAGACAAACTGTATGTGCAGAAAGGATTGATGAGGCCTGTATATTTTGGTCTGGAGCTATGCTTTAAACTCCATGTATAGGTAAGGCCTGAAGAAGAGTACTTGCATAGAAAAACTGCAAATACTGGGAAAACTGTTTTCTCCCACCCCCACCCTTATTTTAGTTTTTATTTTTTTAAAAATTGTGTTGTTAACTCCTGGCATTCAAAGAAAGTTCTTTCATAATATGGCTAGATATAAGCTTAAGGAACAGATACCACAGAGTCTAAATTCCAGCAAAAACACATTGAAATATCAAAATGTCCAGGTTTCAATAAAAGGTTATAAAACATAAAAAGAAACAGCAAGTGCTGGCTGAGGCAAAGGAGAAAATTAAAGCATTAGGCACCATTGAGGAAGAGGGCCATACCCATGACAAAACAAAAAACTTTTTAAAAATTTCCTAAATATGCTCAAAGAGCTGAAGGAAAACATGGACAAAGAACTAAAGGAAATCAGCAAGTGGAACTGAATTGAGATGAACACTGTAACAGTTTGATATTATTTATGAATTCCAAAAATAGATATTAGATTATGTTTGTAAACTGGTCTGTTCCTCTGGGCATATTAGAGGTATATTAGATTGTATTAGATTCAGAGGTTTCACTTTTACTTGATTAAATTATGATTAAGGTTTTGATTTGGCCACGTCAGTAGGACATTAAGTCCCTGTCCTCTTGGTGATTTTTGTATTTGGTGCATCCTGGTTAGGTGCATATATATTTGTGATTGGTATTTCTTCCTGGTGAATTGCCCCTTTTATTAATATAGAATATGTAATATAGAAGGCAGTTCATGCCTTCATGAGGTAGGGGTCCACCTTCATTCTTTTGCAAATGGAGATCCAGTTTTCCCAACACCATTTGTTGAAGAGATGGCTCTGTTCCAGTTGGGTGGTCTTGGCAGATGTCAAAAATCAATTGCCCATGATGTGAGAATCTGTTTCTGAACTCTCTATTCAATTCCATTGGTTAATATGTCTATCTTTATGCCAGTACCATGCTGTTTTGATCTCTGTAGTTTTGTAATATGATTTAAAGTCAGGAAGTGGAAGTCCTCCAAGTACCATCACTTTTAATCAACTGCTTTTTTCTCCCTATTTCTATTCCAGGCTTTGTCCATATGCTTATGCCTTTGAATATTTATAGTTTTAGTAGTTAAATTTTTGTTAACATTGGACTTCTCATATTTTCATTTAACATTATGACATGCATATTCTTCTACGAGACTACATTTCCTTCTCATTTACTCCTATTATTTTAATTTAATACCTTTACATTTTTTCTCAGTACAGATGAGAAAACTGAGGTATAAAAAGTTCACAGAGTTAGGAAGCAGCAGTAGCAGGGTTTGAAACCAGGGAGTCTGATTCCAGAACTCATGGCCTCAGGTAATATGCCATCTGTCTCCTACCTCATGTGGTTTAACTTTTTTAAAATTATAAAGAAAAAAAATGTATCTATTATTGCATGACCCAAAGATAATACCACTGTTAATATCTTAATGTATTTCCTTCCAGACTTTTAATGAAAATGTGCATATTAACTTTTTACCAAAAAATGGCATCATTATATAGCTCCTGCTATGTAACCTTTTTCTCACTAAATAATGTGTTATAAACAAATTCATATGAATAATAGATAGCTATCTGCATTATCACTTTAATGGCTGTGTACAATTCCATTGTATAGATATGCCATATCTATATTTAACCAATCCAATGACTATTGGACATTTTGGTCACTTTCACGGTTTTCTATGTTAAAATAATGCTGCAAGGAGCAACTTTATATTTGTGTTTTTGGACATGTGTCTAATATCTCTTAAGGTAAATTCCTAAAATGAATTGTTAGATATGAGAATTTGTAAGGGTTTTGATGCATATAGCTAAATTGCTCATCAGAAAATGTGTGGATCTAAGATCTCAAAAGCTGCATATAAAAGTTTCCATTTTACACACTAAGTATGGTACTATCATAGCAAAGAATAATAATCATGGTAGCATTGTTTACTATATCCAAGATTCTGTGATAAATACTTTATTTAGGTTTTCTCATTTAATTGTCTTTAAGTAATTCCATAGCCTTTTGAAACAGATACCCCATAATACAGATGAAGGTGAAGCTTAAAAAGTTAATTTGTCTAAATTCAAAAACATTAGTAGAGTAATATTCAGCCTCAGGTTGAACTGACAATAATGTGAGGGTTCTAACTGCTGCCGTTTATTTGATTCTGGTGTTGTTTACCCTTTTAAATATATTTATTAGACATTTATATTTCTTCTTTATAAGCTCTCTCTTCGTGGCCCATTTTCATTTAGAGATTTTCATTTTTGTTCTCTTTAAATGATGTGTAATGAACCTTGTTGAAGCAGAAATGTTAATGCTTTATAATTATGCAATCCACATGCATTAATCAGGGTTCTCTAGGGAAACGGAACTGACAGGAGATATCTGTAAATATTATGAGATTTTATAAAATTGTCTCACATGACTGTGGGCATGCACACATCCAAATTTCATAGGGCAGGCTGCAAATTGGGAACTCTGATGAAGGTTTTTGATTAATTCCCCAGGAGGAGCTGGCTGGCTGAAGTAGAGATGAAAATTCTCTCTTCGGAATGCTGAAATCATCACTTCTCCTTTATAAGTCTTCAACTGATTGGATGAGACGTCTCTCATTGTTGAAGGCAGTCTTCTCAGTTGACTGTAGATGTAATCAGTCATAGATGCAATCAACTTACTAATGATTTTAGTCCACAAATGCCCTTACAGTAGCAATTAGGCCACTGCTTGCTTGACCAAAGAACTGGACACCATTACCTGGCCAAGTTGACACATGTACCTAACCATCATACCAAGTTTGTCATTTTCCTTTAACTTTGTTTATGATCCGTTTGACATTTAGGAGAGTTTAATTTTTATGCTAGTTAAGTCTATCACACTTTAGCTTCATTACTTTTACCTTCTATGTCATGAGTACAACATCCCTAACATAAGAATTTTGCTGTTTTATTTTTTAATATATAATAGTTTACTGAGATATGTCACATAATATACAATTCATCCATTTAATGTGTACAATTCAATGGTTTTTAGAATACACAGAGTTGTGCCACTAGTGCTCATTATAAGACATTCTCATCACTCCAAAAAGAAACCCACACCCATTAGCAGTCACTTAATATTCTTCTCGTCCCCATACCTATGCAGCTACTAATCTGCTTTCTGTCTCTATGGATTTACACCTGTATTTGTTATGTTTTCAATTCTAAATTTTGATTAAATAGGAAAAATGTACAATTCCTATGTTGGAAGACTGAACTCACACCCACCTTGTAGCCTAGCCATGTTCTAGCAAACTCTATTCCATATACTTGTCAAATCTGGAGGGAAATTATTTAGCCTTTTTTATATATCTAAAGCTCTAGATTGAATCATGATTATTTATTTTAATCTAGGCTAATTTAAACTTATAAAACCAGGATGTTAAATTGAATTTATGAAATATATCAATGGACTCAGTGCATACCTACTAACTTATTCCAATTCCCCTTGAATATACAAGTTGGTAATAAAGTTTCTCTATGGTCCCTTCTATTCTTATTTTAAGAAAATTTCTCACTGGCTAGTTGGCTCCCTTTTTAAAAGTTATAGGCTAGAGAGGGTAGTAGAGTAAGGAGCTCCAAGAGTCAGCTCATACTACAGGGAAGTTAGTAATCACCCAGAGCTATCTAAAGCACTTGTTTGGAGGGCCAAGGAGACCAGAAAAGCATCCTTCAACATCTTTGAAAGAATGGAAGGAGGAGACTGCCCATTTTCAGTGAAAATTCGTGAGTAGAGCACTCCACGCCACGAAGCTGGTACCCATCCTCCACTGGCAGCACAAGCCACCTCAGGAGCTATTCTGTGGCTGGATTTGAAAGCTCCATTTCCCAAAATATGGGGGAGGAAGAAATAGTAAGGCACTGACTTCAGCAACTGATTAGTAAATTCAGCTGGCTGAAGTATAATCCTAAGAACAACTAAAGTTTGAAACTGTTCAATTTGTAAAGAGGCCGATAGTTGCCGTTTTAACTCCCACCTGGCATGAGGGGAAGCAGGGCTGATTGAAAATCACAGTGATGCCACCCAGATCCAATTGCAGCCCTAGGCTAAGCTTCAGCCCCTCCTCCTGCAGGGAGGAAGCTGGGGTGACCTGTATCCACTCTCCAGGCACCTGCAGGTGCTTTCAGCTAGCACAACTGGATAGTCAGACACCTGCGACTCCATACCCACTCTCCAATAGAATAGGAGGAGGGCTCACTGGGCAACTACAGGTGATTTCAGCCTGCATGGACTGGTGTGTTGAGTGCCTTTGATTCCACCCCCACCCTCACCCCCATAGGATAGGAGGGGGCTGGTGTTTCTTCAGCCCTTCTGGGCAACTGCAGGTGCTTTCAGCCTGCACAGACTGTATACTCAGACACCTGTAGCTCCATCCCTGCCCCCAATAGGATAGGAGGGGAGTTGTGTTTCCTCAGCCTCTCTATGATACCAATCATAAATATATATGTACCTAACCAGGATGTGCCAAATTACATGAGGCAAAATTGAAGGGAGAAACAGATGTCTCTACATTAATAGTTGGAAACTTCAATACATCACTCTCAGCATTGGATAGAACATCTGGAGAAGAGGATCAATAAAGAAACAGAGAGCTTGAATAATATAATAAATGGACTAAACCTAATAGGCATATACCGAACATTTCACCCCAAAACAGCAGAATATACATTCTTCTCTAGTGCTCATGGATCATTCACAAAGAAAATCTCAATTCAGTAGGATCAAAATTACACAAAGCACTTTTCTCATTATAATGGAATAAAGTTGGAAGTCAACAATAGGTGGAAAAAGGGAAAATTCACAAATATATGGAGATTAAACAATGCTCTTAATTAGTGGGTCAAAGAAGAAATTGTGAGAGAAATCAATAAATATCTTGAGATGAATGCAAATGAGAACACAACATATCAGAACCTATGGGATGCAGCAAAGGCAGTGCTGAGAGGGAAATTTATAGGCCTGTGCTTACATTAAAAATGAAGAAAGTGCTAAA
This sequence comes from Tolypeutes matacus, assembly GCA_026826555.1. Lineage (NCBI taxonomy): Eukaryota > Metazoa > Chordata > Mammalia > Cingulata > Chlamyphoridae > Tolypeutes > Tolypeutes matacus. The sequence continues at coordinate 3,162,808 of JAKSZT010053764.1, read as the reverse complement.
AGCAGTGACCTAACTACACAGCTGGAGGAACTAGAAAAAGAACAGAGAACTATTCCCAAAGCAAGTAGAAGGAATAAATAACAAAGATCAAAGCAGAAACAAATGAAACTGAGAACAAAAAAGTATAGAGAGAATTAACAAAATCAAAAGTTTGTTCTTCGGGGAGATTAACAAAATTGAAAAACACTTGGATAGACTAACAGAGAAAAAAGAGAGAAGATGCAAATAAATAAAATAAAATAAATGAAAAGGGGACATTACTATTGACCCCACAGAAATAAAAAAAGCTCATAATAGGATACTATGAACAACTGTATGCCAAGAAACTGCACAATATAGATGAAATGGAAAAATTCCTAAGAATGTAAGAACAACTTACACCGACCCTAAAAGAAATAGAAGACCTCAACAAGCCAATCACAAGGAAAGATATTGAAACAGTCCTCAAACAACTCCCCAAAATGAAAAGCCCAGGACCAGATGGTTTCACAGGTGAGTTCTACCAAGCATTCAAAGAAGATTTAATACCAATCTTACTCAAACTCTTCCAAAAACTTGAACAAGAAGGAACACTACCAAACTCATTCTATGAAGCCATTAATACTCTAATACCAAAGCCAGATAAAGATACTATTTTTTTAAAAGAAGAAAATTACAGAACCATTTCTCTAATGATACAGATATAAAAATCCTCAACAAAATACTTGCTTATCAAATCCAACAACACATTAAAATAATTATTGATCATGATAAAGTAGGTTTTATACTAGGCATGTCAGGATGGTTCAACACAAGAAAATAAATCAGCATACTATACACATTAATAAATCAAAGAAGAAAAATCACATGATCCTATCAATTGACACAGAAAAGGCATCTGACAAAATACAGTATCCTTTCTTGATAAAAAAAAAATACTACAAAAGATAGGAATTAAAGGAAACTTTCTTAACTTGATAAGGCCATATATGAAAAACCCACAACTAACATTGTACTCAATGATAAAAGACTGAAAGCTTTCCCGTTGAGATCAGGAACAAGACAACACAGTGCTAGAGTTTCTCACTAGAGCAATCAGGCAAGAAAAAGAAATAAGAGGAATATAAATCAGAATGGAAGAAATAAAACTTTTGGTGTTTACAGATGATATAATCCTATACTTAGAAAGTCCTGAAAAATCTACAACAAAGCTGCTAGAGCTAATAAATGATTTCAGCAGGGTAAAAGATTAATACGCAAAAATCAGTAGTGTTTCTATACACTAGTAATGCACAACCTAGGAGGAAGTCAGGAAAAATTTCTATTTACAATAGCAACTAAAAGATATTTAGGAATAAACATAATCAAAGGATGTAAAGCACTTGTATTAAGAAAACTACAATACTTTGCTAAAATAAATTTTAAAAGAACTAAATAAAGAACATTCTGTGCTAATGGATTGAAAGACTAAATATCATTAAGATTTCAATTCTACCCAAACTGATAGACAGATTCAATGCAATCCTGATAAAAATTCCACCAGCATTTTTTAAAACAAATCAATTTTATTGATACATATTAGTAAAGTATACAGGTTATCCAAAGTGTACAATCAGTGGTATTTGGTATAATCACATAGTTGTGCATTCATCACTTCAATCATTATTAAAGCATTTTCATTATTTCAATAATAATACTAATAAATAAAAAACAGACAAATAAGAAAATTCCTCACCTCTTAATCTCTCTGTTTCCCCTGCTGTACATAGCTGCTATTTCTGGCTATTCTTGCACAATTATTTATTTGTTTATGAAGCAGTTTTATTGAAATATATTCACATACCATATGATCTATCCAAAGCGTATAATCCATGGCTTTTAATGTAATCATAGTGTTGTACATTCATCATCTCAAAGAGTTTAGAACAATTTCATTATTCCAAAAAGAAAGACTCCACATGCCTTAGCATTCCTTCCTCAGCCCTATGTAACCACTAATCTAATTTCATCTTTATAAATTGATTTATATTTACACTTTATATAAATGGAATCATACAATATGTAGTACTCTGTTTGGTCTCCTTCACTTAGTAGAATTTTTTTTTTTGTCTGATATTAACATTTTGTAGTATTAGTCTGCATCTGTTCAGCTTCAAAGAAAAACAGTCTTATATATGCAATTTTACCCATATTCATATTTCACATAATATATTTATATTTCACATAATATTTTAGTTCATAATAGGGCAGTCATACAGTATTTGTCCTTTTATGTATGGCTCAGCATAATGTCCTCCAGCCTCATCCATGTTGTCATGTGTTTCATGACTTCATTTCTTCTTACCACTGCATAATATTCCATCATGTGTATACTCCACAATTTGTTTATCCATTCATCAGTTGGACACCCACTAGCATTTTTTTTCAATTTGAAAAATACAATTATCAAATTTATTTGAAGGGTAAGAGGCCCCAAATAGACAGAAATATCTTAAAAAGAAGGAGTAAAGTTGGAGGTCTCTTACTTCTGGACTTTAAATCATATTACCTAGCTACAGTGGTGAAAACAGTATGGTAGTGGCATAAAGATAGACACATAGACCAGTGGAACCAAAATGATGGTTTAGACACAGACCCTCACATCTGTAGTCAAGTGATTTTTTACAAGGCTGTCAAACCTTCCCAGCTAGGACAGAACAGTCTATTTGACAAATGGTGCTGGGAGAACTGGATATCCATATCCAAAAGAAAGAAAGAGGACCCCTATCTCACACCTTATACAAAATTAACTCAAAATGGATCAAAGACCTAAATATAAAAGCTAGAACCATAAAGCTCCTAAAGGAAATATAAGGAAACATCTATAAGACCTGGTGGTAGGTGGTAGATTCTTAAACCTTACACTGAAAGCATGGTAGGTGGTAGATTCTTAAATCTTCCACTGAGCAATGAAAGAAAATATGGATAAATGGGATTTCCTCAAATTAAACACTTTGTGATTCAAAGGACTTCATCAAGAAGGTGAAAAGGCAGCCCACTCAGTGGGAGAAAATCTTTGGAAACCATATCCACAATAAGGGTTTGATTTCCGTTCTATAAAAATAGATCATACAACTCTACATAAAAGGTCAAGCAATCCAATAAAAAAACGGGCAAAAAAAATTTAAATAGACATTTCTCCAAAGAGGAAATGCAAATGGCTAAAAAGCACATGAAAAAATGTTCATTATCACAATTATTAGGGAAAAGCAAATCAAAACCACAATGAGCTATCATCTCACACTGCATAGAATGGCCATTATTTAAAAAAAAAAAAAAACAACAGAAAACAATAAGTGCTGGAGAGGATGTGGAGAAATAGGAACACTCATTCATTGTTGGTGGGAATGTAAAATGGTACAGCTTCTGTGGAAGACAGTATGGTGGTTCCTCAGGAAGCTAAATATAGAACTACCATATGATCCAGCAATTCCTCTGCTAGGAATCTATCCAGAAGAACTGAAAACTATGATGCAAACAGACATTTACACACAGATTTTCATAATGGCTTTATTCACAATTGCCAAAAGAAGGAAACAACACAAGTGTCCATAAACTGATAAATGGATAAACAAAATGTGGTATATACATATGATGGAATACTATGCTGTGGTAAGAAGAAATGAAATTGGGATGTATATGATAATATGGATGAAACCTGAAGACGTTATGCTAAGTGAAATAAGCCAGATACAAAAGGACAAATATTCCATGGTTTCACTAATATGACTAAATGTGAAGAATAAATGCATGGATTTAAAACCTAGAGTATAGGTTATTAGGAGATAAAAGGAGGCCTGGGAAGGGGTATTGATGCTTAATGTATGTTTTAATTGACTGTAAAAGTGTGGAAATGAATAGTGAGTAGAACGAACATACCTGGTTTATAAATGGGATTGTGGCTGAAAAGGGTAGTCTAGGGATGTACATGTCAATTGAAAAAAAGTTAGAGAATAATCTAGGGATTGAATAACACAGTGAACCCAGAGATGGGTGAGAATTGTGGTGGATGGTACAGATGCAAGAGTGTCCTGTGAACTAGAACGGATGTACATCACTATTGCAGGGTGGTGAGGATGTGGGGAAGAAGCATGGGAAAAATACAATTAATGTACCCTATGCACTATAGTATTATGATATAGTAATACTGTAATATTCTTACATCAAGGCCAAAGATGTGCTGTTTAATAATTGGGGTGTATGGAAAAAATATACCAAATGTATGCTATGGATCATAGTTAGTGATAATAGTCTGGTGTTATAATCTCCTAATCTGTGACAAATGTTCCACAGCAGTGTGGTGTGTTAGTGGGGTGTTGTTTTACGGGAATTCCATACATAGTTGTTTTGTAAGTTCACAACTTCTCTAATAAAAATATATATTTAAAAAACTATAGACTAGTAGAGACAGAAAGAAATCCTCTTAGCCAGCAAAAGGCAGAACTTGCATCCAAAAATAATGATAGATGTATAATAATTTATAGTTTGCAGAACATGGTCATGCTAGTGTGTCAACCTATATAAGTTGGAAGATATAAGGGTCTTTCTGAATCTGTGTTCATAAATGTTATTAATTTCCTAAACAACTGCCAGAATTATGTATTCTGTCCGTCCCCTTTCCATGTAAGACATTTCCATATAGGAGAGCACGTTTGTTTTCTCCAAAGATGAAAAAGATACTCACCCACCTCTAAGAAATTTATCATTAATATTCTAGAGTAATTTATAGGTTCCATGAATATAATGTGAAATATTGATTTTCCTTCAATCTTCCTGAAATAACAGAATATTCTCTCAATTTGAAATGTGTATAAGACAGCATTTAGTTTTTGTGGCTCTAGGAAAAAACGAGTTAACTGCTAAATTGGATAAAACACTGTATCAGTCTGGATAGGCAAGTTTATGATGTGGTAACAAATAATCCTGAAGTCTCAGTGCCTTATACTAACAGATTTATGGATTTCTTCCCTTCTCATACTATAAGTCTGTCATGGATCAACTGTGGTTTTACCTCATGCATCTTCTTTCCAGGACATAGGCTGTTAGAGCAGTCTCTGTATGACAGGGGTTCTTAACCTTTTATGTTCCCTGGACCCCTTTGCCAGTCAGGTGAAAACTACGGACCCCTTACTAAGTTCACCCTATACTGTGTATTATTTAATAAATATATCACACCTGCACCAACACATCCCCACAACAATGTTTTTTTGAATTTCAATTCAAGCTCACAGACTCCTTGTTAAGAACCCCTGCTCTATGAGATATTGCCAGTGTCATGGCAGAGAAAAAAGAGAAGATGGCAGGCCATGTTCTCACTCTTGAAGCTTCTTCTTGGAAATAAAATACTTTATTTAAGGTCTCAGTTCTCAGGGCAAAGCCTATCACATGGCCCTGGAAGCCAAAGGGGTTATCAAACAATAACCAAGCTAGTCACACCATCCAGAGAAATCCCCTGAGGAAGCCTCTGTCACTGTTTCTGTTTGCTTGTTTGCATAGGTAATTTTTTTTATTTTTTATTATCCTTTTTTGTAGCAGTTCTGAATTTCTCAATCTAAAGGAACTGTACCTTTCAGAAGGACTTTTGTTGGAATGCAGTCAGATTTCTTTTTCATGTTACATAGGTCTTATCAGTAGTTGCTTTAGGTATATGATTTGAGAATCTATAATTTCTCATTGGTCAAAATATCTCACAGGGGTTACAAATGAAAATAAGAAGCAGAGTCTAAAGCAGAGACTAGCCAAAGAATTCATGGGGTAAGGATGGGTAGCTAAGACTGAGAAACATAGGCAAGGCTATCAGTCTGAAAGCATTTCCCTGGATGCTCCCAGGGTTAACAGGAATCAGGCACACCAAGTACAATCTAAATAAGAAATTAGGAAGCCAATGTTGTATAAATGGACAAGTGTAGGAGGGCAGGGTTCAAGAGACTGAACTGGCTGGCATTGTGAAAGATAAGTCCCTTCATCTTTGTGGGCCTCAGTTTCCTCCATGTAAAATGATTGAACTGGATCATCTTAAAGATTACTTTAAATTGTAAATTAATTATAGCAGCCCCAGTTAGAGGGAGTAGATTTACCAAAATGCAAGAACAAGAGAGAAATTGATATAACAGGATGATGTTCCATAGGAATCAGAGTCCAACCAACCATAGGAATTAGAACACCAGAGTAGCAGAGTGTTTTTTTGAAACAGGTTATTTTCTAAGAAGCCTGTTCCATTAACAGAAAGACTGCCCAGCAGCCAGGGCTCAAGTTGCAGTCAGTCATAGAGACACATTATCACAGAAATCTGACCTTCTTAGAGCTGGCTCTGGGGAGAAAAGACAATCCAAATAGATTGGCTTTGTCCCTACGTTCCTTTTTTCCTTCATATTTCTTCCATTTTGATTCCACCTCCTTTACCATACTTACTCCTGTAGATGCAAAGTTCTTACTTTAACATTTGGGCCCAAGTGTAATATCTCTTGGGCAATATCTCTTCTGCCACGATTTCCCAATCTAGGCTGGAACTTTCAACAAAGTTTTTGGTTGAAAATTCAAGGGAAAACAACATGGAAATAAATACAATTACTGCAAATGTAACTGGTTAGTGAGAGGCATTTCTTGAGATTTTTTTTCTGCCCTGGTAGGTCACAGCAAATGGAGATGGTACTTGGTTGCAGGTTCAAAGAACAATTTCTTGGTATGAATGCCCCCAAGCCCTCCAGGGCCAAGAAGACTGGACTGGTTTGGGATCTTAATCATTAAGGGATTTGAGGAGATGACTGAGAGCAAGGATAAGTATCTTTTCTTAGAAGGGGTGATTCAACTTGGGCCCTCCAAGCCCCTTCATAAAAATTGGGGTTATGAACACTACCCTCACTAAGAAAGATACTGGTATTGATCTCTTCTTTGAAAGTTGCTGAGCCAGAAGATTGGCTCTGCCTGATGCTGCCAGTGTGTGGAGAAAGTGGCAAAAGCAAGATGGTAGAGCTGTGAGAAGGGATGGCCAGGAGGAAGCCTATATTCCCACCATTTGATGACTTGATTTGGATACTTTCATGGCCTCAGAACTGTAAGCTTGCAACCTAAAAAACCCCCAATGTAAAAGCCAACCCATTTCTGATATATTGCTTTTAGCAGCTTTTAGCAAACTAAAACACAAACTGAAAGCTCTGATGCTATCATTCATTGACTCACTCAACAAATATTTACTCAACACCAACCATATACCAGGCACTATTCTAGGTGCTGAAGATATAGCAATGAATTTGGGTTATAGGCCTTGTCCTTCTCAATTTTCTATCTTGAAATATCTACTCTACCACCAAAGAGCTTGAACCATTTCACAAACATAGATTCCTTTTTACTTGTCTTTCTACCCACAACTGAGGATGTGACTGCTTGATTCTTGCCATCATAATGATGAAAGCCAAAGACAGTCTCCTGACATACTCAGACATATAGACACATGCACACATCTATCTCCTTAAAGTCTGTTTTAGAGTCCAAAAGGCATACTTCTATATAATAAGAATGACTTTACCTTCCAGGTGAGACTCTGCCCCTTCACACAGGGATGTGATTTTACCTTTTCCAGCCAATAAGTATTGATATGCGACATCTTGATATCCAAATTTTAGGAATCATGTGCCTGAGATAAGAACGTTGTGTAGTAAGTTGTGCGCCCATGGAAACTGGAGTAAAGGGAAGAGAACCACAGGGCTAAATCCAGAAGCAGGACATGGTCTGTCAAGGATAGGCCAGGCTGGGTCAGGCCAATGTCAGGCACTAGAATATCACCAAAGGCAGGAGCTAATAATTTGGTTACTGAGATGTGAATCAAAAATAGCTCTGGAGTTGGGTGATCAGTCCCCAAAGGAAGCTTCAGACAACCATAGAAAGCATCAATTAAACTTCAGAAACTGGGCTGAACCAGTGAGCAACAAGTAATCAGCAGAGATCTGACCCAGCTTGCTTTCTTGGGGGATGGGATTCCTTGAAGGAAGTCGAGTAGAGTGGTATGATTGAATGGTAAGCAAAACAGTTAATTAGCAGTGAAATTTTCAGTCATAGGGTTCACATCCAGTCATGGTTGTCAAGGAATCGAAGGTATCAAAATTAGAATAGAACCATCTGTAAAAAAGAAGGGAAAGTGCATTTACTGAGGGAGTACTAAGTGCCAGATTTCTTTCCTAACTTATCTCAACAATTCTGTGAAGAAGATGATATTCTCTTCCTTCTCAATCCTTCTTCAAACATGGCACAACTATGTACCAGGCACTCCTGTCTTTGGGGATGTGGAAACTGAGGCCTGGAGAGGTTAATAACTAACCAAAAGTCCCACAGCCAGAAAATTAAAGAGCCTGGAATAGAATCCAAGTCTTTCTGAACTCAGAGTCAATTATTCCCTCTTCATCATGTTGAAAAAGGACAAAAAATAACTAACCCATGACTTCTTTTTCAGTGTGATTCTGAACAGCATCCAGAAATTGGGACAGGAACACACAATAGATAAATTTAAAGGACTGCCTGGTCAGGGGCTAGGCAAGTTATTATAACCATATTATCATACCAGACTAGAGGGTGCCTAAAGTTCCTATCTCTGGAATCACGCCTTTGAATTGGGATATGCCAGATGGTGCCCATATGTGCTAATAGGAACGGTGTATCAATTAGGATGGGGTCAATTGTGAGTAGCAATTGCTGTTGTCTAGATCAGGAGTTGGCAAACGTTTTCTGTGATGGTCTAGGCAGTAAATACTTTAGACTTTAAAGGGCATATGATCTCTGACACAGCTACTCAACTCTGCCATTTTAGTGTGGAAGGAGCCACAGACAATACATAAACAAATGGGTTTAGCTGTGTTCCAAAAAACTTTATTTACAAAAACAAGCTGCAGGCTGGATTTAGTCCCTAGATGCTAGTTTGCCGACTCCTGGTGTAGAAAACCTCCTGTGTCTGCCACAGTGTAGGTGGATGTATTTAAGGAGAACTGGGATCTAGTTAACTTGAAAACTCATGTTAAAATTAAGTAAACCGGCCATCCATCATATTAAAGAGAAGGTTGTGTGAGCTGGTCCAGTGCAGTGCAGCTGCTGGTGACAGGAGGTCCTGGTGCCTTGGGTGGAGGAAAATGCTGAAAGGCGCATATAAAGGATACTGTGGCTAAGAAGATAAACTTCAGTGACCTCACAATTTTTCTCAGGCTTCTGCAAGAATAAACAAATGAATATTCATGGTGAAAATAAGATAATGAGAATCTCATGTGCCATTTTGTCTTCCTTCCCCTCTGCAAGATTGTAATATGAACTCTGCCCCATATGGGCAGGTGAATAAACTTCAGCTTAAGTAGTTATTACCAGGATAGCCCTTAGTTCTAGAGACTGCATGAATTAGTTATATGGGTTATACAACTGAAGGATTTGCAAGTACTAAATAAGGAATATGGTGCTTCTAGTGGGCCCAAAGTGGGTTGGGGTATGGGGTGGAGGAGGAGGTGATATATTGTAATAGGCATATTAAACTGTGCTATACTTAAAATAATGGGGAAAATATTTCCTTAAAGATAATAGGAAAAATCAGTTACCAGACTCAAAACCATGAATCTAAGTTGTCATCCAGCTGCGTAGGCTTACAAAGAAAGTTCCTATGCTGAGGTTTTCATTGTAAAACACAGAGGCATTATTGGTTATAAATGAACTAATATGAATGAAATACCTGTAATTGCCAACCTGAAATTTCATGCCAAAAATTATCTGAATCCCAGGTTCATGTGGAGTGGCTTTCTTAAAGTTCAAAAAGAATCCATTTTATTAGTGTAGTGGGATACTTAGCAGGAGTATGTTTATAAACTTGGATTCTTCGGGTTTCCTCTAAAATTGGAAACAGAAGGAAAGGGAAGTTCTTCCTTGAATTGTTTTCCTGAATCTAGTTATTGTGTTTCATTTGTTTGGTATGATAAAAGATGACAGTAATGATACCCTGCCATGGGAGTCAGGAAGGCCAAAATCCTGCCCAGACTTTTGTCACCAAGCCAGGAGCCAGTGGGTCTGCCAGGGGCACCTTGGTCTTTTTCATCTGCCCAGAGAAGTTGCCTTTTTCCAAAGTCACAGAAAGGCACTGTATAATCTAGTGGTGGCTAGTGGTGGCACCTACTGGAAGGCTGGCCTGTCTTGGACTTATTGGGATGGGAAAAGGCTGTGGGAAAGAGGATTGTGGGAAGATGGTGGAAGATGGTGGAGTAGGGAGCTCTAGGACTCAGTTCTTCCACCAAAACAACTGCTAAACAGGCAGGAACTGTCTGAAACAACTATTTTGAAACTCCAGAGACTAGAATAACCCTGCGCAGCATCCAGGGAAGAGCAGGAGGAAGAGGCTGATAAATTAGAGTAACAAACAGTAAATCGCTCTCTCTCTGAGTGACTACCTATGCCCACTGGGCCCATCTTCTACTCTCCCAGCAGGCTGTAGAGGGGTCCAGCCCCTGATTAGCTCACTAGTGACAGAAAGGGACATAAAAGTCCTATTCTCCAAGAACAGGGGTGGGCACAAATTATCACCGAACATAGCTTTTGATTAGCGACTTCAGATTACTTGGGGCCAGGCTCTGAAGGTGGCTATTGTTTCAACTCTCCCTGGACAGGGGTGGCCAGCAGTTGGGATAGAAACTTAAAGATGCTGCACTTCCTCAGGGCTTTGGGGACAGTTAGTTGATGGGCTACATTGGCCGGGCAGACCAGGACAGCTCAGCTTTGGGGAGCTGTCAGAGAAGCTCTTGGTGACCTTCCTGATACCCTCCCAGGGGCACTTTGGAGCCGGTCTGCACCCCTTTGTAGGTCCCTGGCTTTATTTTGACTGGGAAAGGCTGACTTGGGAAAATCCTCTCTGGGATGACTCCCCTCCCAGAATTTGCCCTGCAGACAAAAGCAGCTTGACACAAGGAAAGGAGTGTGAAAACTATAGAGGTGGACAGTCTGGGACAAAGGCCTGCCAATTTCAAACACCTGGGAGAGGGAAGTCTGTCTCCTGGGAAACAGAAGGGGCAACCAAACTCCTATAAACAGGGGAACTCCAAAACAACTAATAAGCAAAAGCCCAGAACAAGACAGGGGCCCAGAAAGATAGGGAAATTCCTGTACACTGCATTTGCCTTGGGCAGACCTTCCCGTTAGGGGGGCCAAAGCACAAGAAAGTCTGTCTTACCAGCTTCTTACAAAATCAAAAAACAAACATATCAGGGAATATATCCCAGAGTTAACATTTTAAAATATTACAAGGTATGGTGTGCAGCAAGAGTACTAGAAAAACAAAGAAACAGGCAGTGATGGCCCATTCAGAGGAAGAGGAAAATAAAATCAGAAAACACCATCGAAGAAGATGAGAATGTAAACATACCGAACAAGCTTTTAAAAAATAATCTTAAAAACGCTCAAGGAGATGAAGGAAAACGCAGAGAAAGAGCTAAAGGATATCAGGAAAACAATGAATGAGAAAGCTGCAGGAGTGTTTGGGGCCTTTCCTGTGAAACCTCCCAGGAATATTCAGAGGGCTGCACAGGGCCATGTGAACTGAGTTCTGCACCCACTCTCCAATTTCCCAAGAGTATTTCTGTCACCTCGAGGACAGTGAGATAAGAACTTTGCAGAATGAAGTCATACAATGAATAGCCCCAAGGCTCAGGAGACCGACTAAGCAAGAACATTTTCTAGGAGTCCCCCTGGGTTGAAAGAGGAGAAGAAAGCCTGCTATGCTTCCTCTCATTTGCTTATATTCGATAGACTTCTACACCCTTCCTTCTCTTCCCTTCTTTAACCTTCTCTCTTTCCTTTTTCCCCTTCTGCCCTCTCTTTTCCTCCCTTCCTTTTATCAGTATCAAAACCAGCTGAGACCCAGCCTTTGGCTGACTCTCTCCCTCTCTCCTCTTTTCATGCACTCCCTGTTTCTCCTTGCCACATGGATTTTGCTCCCATTTCAATAAAGTTTTGTTAATGTCTTTATGAAATTTCAACCTATATGTTACACTATATATCATGATCCCAATAAACATCAGTCACACAGCCATGTGGTCCAAAACTTAATTGTGGCAATGAAGCCATCTGTCAGGAAACAAATTTTATTGAGAAGTCATAGTATAGGGGGCACCAAATTGCCAGGGTAACAAGAAGGGCAAATTGGATGGCATTAAGTTAGGATCATGGATGAAGACTATGACCTAAAACCATTGGTGTTAAATCACTTTTGTGTCCTCATCCCCTTTGAAAATTGTATGAATTTCATCCTATGCATAAGCACACATTTTGCAAACATTTTTAAAGAGTTCATATACATGCTCCAAGTTTATGCATGGATCTGAGGTTAAAACCCTTAAGCCACGTGAATCTATAATGATTTATAACCAAGATCTGAAGTAACATCGAAATAAGTATAGTTTTTTTAATTTAGTTCAAATAATTTATTAAGCTGTTACTTGAGGAAAAGTCAATGTAAAGGTGTGATGCATAGATAAAGAATTGAGAATTCTGAAGGGAACACCTAGATAATTTTTCTAGGTCTATAGTGATTAAAGATACTGTTCTTTTGGTTAAAAAAAAAAAAAAGCATAATTTTGTGGGTTTTTAAAATGTAATAGCAAAAAGGAGAGACTCTACCATACCATGGAAATCTGTCAGTTATTGCCTTAATTATATGATTAAATTTAGCATCACTAATAGTAGTGAATTTGGCATTATGTGCCTCCTGATAATGATGCAATATGAACTGAGATTCATAACCTATGAGACAAGCCTTTAGAGACCTAACTTCTAGTTTACAAAAAATCAGGTTAAAGTTAAAGGAACAAGTTAACTGATACTTCCCAGAGATGATCAATTTCAAGCTGTAGAACATTCCATAAAACAACTAGTCTGTTTTTGGGAACGTCAGTATCTTTAAAAAGCAAACATACAAACAAAACTGTGGGGACTATTCTAGATTAAAAGAAACTATAGGAACCTTGTTTGGATTCTGGTTCAAATAAGCAAGCTATATTTTAAAAATAAACAATTTGGAGAACAATTAAGGAAAGTTTAATATGGACTAGATATTAGATGATGTTAGGAAATTATTATTTTCCTTATATGTAATAATAGTGTTACAGAGATATCGGAAAATTCACACTAAACAATTTCGAGGTGAAAATTCTTATGCTGTCTGAAACTTACTTTCTATTAGTTCAGCAAAAAATGAAACAATATGTATATATCTATGTCAATATATGTATGCCTGTACATATAAATTGGCAAAATTTAATGTTGCAGTATATTATTCAGCTTTTCTATGTGTGAAATTTTCAAAATAAAAAATGGAAAATTAATTAAATGTAAACTTATTTTGAAAGTAATAGCATAATGAGTTATGATTGTTAGTCATGTAGTCTATCAACTTAAAATCTTTGGCTGGAATAGCTGTTTCTGCAGAAATCACAGAGACAAAACTAAGCAAATCTCAGTGAATCTCTGTGTTTTCTCTCTTTGATACTCTATGTAAATGTGATTAAGTATCTGTACCTTTAACACTAAAAATGCAGCATTGCTCTGGGGGACTTTGTATCTCAGTGACTTCAACAATACTTTCTGGCAAATGCTAAAGTTTAGTACTTTTTAAAAGAAAACATACCAGAACAGCCACTGGCCACCACCATCACCACCTCCAACCAAGCTCCTCTGATGTAATAAAAGGACATACATAAGAGTTAAGGAAATGTTATCACCTGAGATCATATTTTCCACTGGGAGTTTGTTGAGAAATAACAATTTTTGGCTGATAGAGTCAGGATTTGTGCCGGCATCCTAGAGTCTAATTAAGTCAGTCCGTATTATCTCATGTCCCATATAGTGCGGTACTGGGTAAAATGCTGCAGATTACTGAGGATTGCCAGAGACTTACTGCACAGTATTAAATTGTATAGATAATGGCTTTTGGCATTTTTGTTAGAAAGGACTGGTTTCAATATTCAGTAATGCAACATCGTTTTACTCTCAATGGTTAGTTCATCACCAGCTTTTTTTTTTTTCTAAGTCCTGAAAATAGCTTACCAAAGATTTGTCATTTCCTGCCTGGAGAAAGTTCTGGAGTATTTCTGTTTTTATAAATATCAGATGTGTAATCGCAGACGTGAACCTATTGTAACTAGCCCCAAGGCGTCATAAGCTGCAAGTTGCCATACAAAAATTAAAGGGGTCAAATTCAAAAGGGATGTGTGTCAAAAGGCTCTCTAAAAGGGCACGGGCTTAATATGCATCCCTCAGATGAATCTGTGGTTGCTGCAGAACCTGCCATCTGTCTTCTGCTGTTGGTTCGATTCCCAAATACCTTTTATAGCCTTCCCTCACCACCACCACCCCCCCCCGCCCAGTAGTGAAGAGGGTCCCCGGGGCTCAATTGGAAGAAAAATATAGTAAGTTGACTCCTATTAAATGAACGGGAAGGGAGAGAAGTGTTTAAATGACTTACTATCTCTTGGGCTCTATTTACTCTGTTAAAAAATATTGTACCTAGTATTTCGGAAATGGGAACTCTTTGAACCTCCGTAAAAGTCTTTTGAGGGTCATTTGGTATCCTTTTGGAGCAGGGGACTTGATGCTATTGTTTTATCAGCAGCATTTATCATTCAGTCCCACTTCCTATTTTACTGTTTTCCTTAACGTGGGATGATAAAGTAGCATCATAAAAACAGACCTGCAGGTTTGAATTAGTCTTCATTCAGCCAACTCATTGTTTCTCATTTGGAGTCTGCTACAGTCAGAGGCAAGTTCTCCATGCTAGGACATGTTCTCAGGGGATTGAAAAGCAAGGATTTAACAACTGGAATGAGTAAAAAGTCAATTCCTGGGAGGCTGGAATTAAGGGAAGGGCATGGAGAATGGCAATTACCTAGATGCAGGAAAGGAGAAACCGAATGCCAAAAGTGCCAAAAACCAGTGCGGTGTAAAAATAGAGAAGTGAGGCCCAGGAGCCTTAGAGGGAAACAGACTGTTCTTTTATAATTGGAAGAGATTTCAGGAACCAAAATCATGTGATGAAAAGGGTTCTCATCCAAAACTGAAAAGGGGTGGGAACTGCTTTGAATTCAGTTGCAGTCATGAAGGGGCATAAGATGGTGAATTTTGGCTCAGAAGCACAATCTCTGACCTGAGATTGATCGGCTCAAAACATTTGACTACAGAGGAATGTGTATGTGTGAATATGTATGTGTGTAGCTAGATAACTTTTATTATGTGCTTACTGTGGACAGATACTGAGCCAAGGGCTTTATGTTCATTTAGCAATTTGTTCTTCAAAATAGCTCAGTGAAGCAAGCACTGTAAGTGTTCTCATTTTCCAAATGGAAAAATAGATAGATAATAGATAGATAGATAGATAGATAGATAGATAGATAGATAGATAGATAGAAAAAATTAAAACCAAACAACAACTAGGCTTAGAGTAAGCAATATGCTCAAAGTCACAGAATTAGTAAGTAGCAGCCAATGACAATAGTAATAGCCATCATTTCTGATAAACACCATAGGTACTTATTTCATTTAGTCTTCACAATTGCATGAAATAAGTACTATTCCTATCACCATTTTACAGATGAGGAAACTGAAGCTTAGAGGGATTAAGTAAGTTTCACAAGATCCCCTGGTAGTAAGTGCGGGATACAGAATTCAGACCTAGGAAGTTTGACTCCAGTGCCTGGGCTCTTAGCCCCTTTGATGTAATCTTTTACTGTATATGCATGAATCTTTCTCCTCTCCATATCTATCTGCATCTTCTCTATAGGTAGAGAAAATGACTTATTAAGAATTGATATTTTACCTTTAACATTAGATTAGGTTTTAAAAGAACATCATAAGACAACTACAGTCATCAGATGGAATGGTGATTAATGTGGCTGAGTGGATAAAGAAACTAATAAATAGCCTTTGTTCTGATCATTTCCTGATACAAGGAAATGACTTAATTCTGATTCCTGCCATTTTTTCTCTGGGAAGACACTCTGTGGGACAAGGGTGCACCCTCACTGTGTTCAAGGCTGGAATTTTCAACTTGCTCGAAATTGACTACTAAGAAGAGGCTGTCAAGCCTGGGTGATGGAGCAGAGTCTGAGTGTGAGGATCTCTGAGGCTCACAAGATCACCCAACATTGCGAAAGCAGCTCTGGGGACTCAGAGCCAGGCTAATCAGATTGGGAAAGTTACAGAAATCTGGAGCCAGTGAAATGAGGAAAAGACCGATACCAAATCACACCATCTGGTGCAAGTTTAAAATACCAGGGAAATCAGAGCAATCCTAAATTATTTCAGAGAACAAAAACAAGCAACTTCCAAAGCTTTGGGAATAAGAATTCTATCAGCTTTCTTTCTTAAGAGCAACATTCGAAACTGGATAGTAGTGGAACACTGCTTTCACTATTCAAAGCAAAAAAAAAAAAAAAAAAAAAAAATTTCAGAGGAAGCTGTGAGCAGGTGTATGCCACAAAAACCAGAGAGTAGAGCAAAACCTGGGGTCCAGTGAGTAGGTGATCCAGTACAGGAGCAAGGTGAAAGACATTTCGAAGATGAAGGCAAAGGGAAGTGCCAGGATGACAACTCAATAGCAGGCTTAGAGTGCCCAACCCAGATTGGAGCAGGAGCATGCAGAGATTCAGAGGGAAGTTTAGAAAAATTATTAATGATTACCTGATAGTTAAAGCCTTGTGCAAAATTACATTGAGGGGCATTGTACAAATGTTTGGGAAGTCTGAGCTTTAGGTTCAAAACAAAAATAAACATGTTAGGCAATTATGTCAGTGGAGGGGAAAAGTTATAGAAGAAAAATGTAATTAAATCACTACTGTTAGGTTCTATAGTAAATATTATTTATTTACTCATAATAATGAATCACTAATCAAAAACTGTTTCATCAATCCAACACATCTTTAATTGTAAGATGCCCCATTATTTTCTGTACCAGTATAAAAGTAATATAAGTATGAATATGCATACCATTTATTGTGACGTATATATCAATTTCAGAGATGTTAAAATATATCAAAACAATGAATCTTAGAATTGATGAAATTATTAAAAGGGTAAGGAGGGTAAAGGAGCCAAAATCCTCACTTACCAAATCAGAAGCCAATATATATTATTTTAATTTGATAAATCAAGAGATTGCAGCACATGTCTTTTAGAAAAATGGAGCAAATAGAAGAAATCGCTGAAAGACGGAGGTTGCCTATAGGAAACGGTACATAGTAAAGGGAAAATGTGTGCTAGAGTCTGCTGTTTGGGGATATAAAACTCTGAGCACTTTGTCTTTTTAAATGGCGCATATATGTTATTATAAAAATTAAAATATTTAAATTTTGTCTTCATAGTTCACATATCTGAAAAATGTTTCTTGTTCTGTGCTATTGGCAAATCCATTAAACCTCAGACACTTGATCATAGTGGGCTCAGATTATATTTCAAAGGAAAGGTAGAAAAGATTGTGTTCATTTCCAGAAGAGTTAAGGCCATGCCATCTTTATAAGTTCAACTGAAGCCCCATTTCATTTAGTTTGTCAAAAGGGCTGAAATTCGGTGGCCTCTCCCTTTTCCGAATTCCTATTGTACTTTGGCCATCCCAGCAATTCTGCATGGGGTGAGGGTTGGGGGAGGAATAGAGCCTGGGAAAAGGGAGAATGAGTTCACCCTGCTTGTGGGGGCTATCAGATCAGCTTTTAAAAATTATAACCTACCTCAAGGAGCTAGACAATTCCCCACCCAATTTTACCCCACCCCATCCCATCAAGGACCTGCTGTCTTGAGGCATTGCCACTGTTCTTGATGAAAGTATTTCATATTCCTAAAGTATGCTAGAGCAGAAAAAAATTGAGAGCTGTACTATACCACTTTGCCTGTAATTATATGGATTTCCTATTTAGACATATAAATATGGGAAAAATTTCTCCTGTTTCCATGTGTTTAGGGCCTGCCTCTGCAACAAAACTAAAGTATTTGAGGGTTCAGACTCTTAACTTGTGCTGAATGGATTGCTGGGCAAATATCAGATACTCTATAAATATGTGCTGGTTGAATTTAATATGATTTTAAACCCCTTTCCTTGCTTAGGGCTGATAAGAGTTAACTACATATATAGCAATCTAATAACCATTTACTCATGTTTTCTTTCAATGCCTTTGTATCAAGTTTCTTACTAAAATTTAATGATGGCTTAGATTTATAGGCAACTTCTAAATTGTTTACTTAGAAAGTTTATGATGAGAAAATGCTTATTGAAACAAGGCAATTCATTTTATATTTAAAATCTTATCAAAGATTTGAGTTATCACTTTTGTGATCTAGAGTATATTAAGGAGATAGACCCAAGTTAAGGTGACGTCTTGGGCATGAGGTTATATGAAAATCATTCCCATGAGAAAAAGTCTTATTAATAAGTATGATTTTATGAGGAAAGTTAAACAGAAGCTCACACTTTTGTCTTCTACCATTCACCAAATATCCTCAAACATTAAAAAGGTAGCATAGTCCCAGGGGCACTTATTAGAGGAAAATAGTGAAATAGATATTGAAGACTAGTTTTGACGTTTAAAGGAATCAAGAAGTCATGAAGGACAGTTCATGGAGAAAAGTGAAAAAGTGGAAGATAAATAGCTGTGATAAATTCCTTTTTTGAAAATCTTGCCAAGTTTTCTCACCTAACTAGGAATGCTTAAGGTGGGACCTTTCTCCAAACTTTTACTCCTCCCAACAGGCACACCTTCTGTGGCCTTCCAGCCCCAAATGAAGAGTGATAAAGCCTTCAGTCCTCCACAAGCTTCCCCGGGGCTTCTGTTTGAGAAGCTCTACAGTAAGAGAGAAACTGAAGGACATCACGCCTTAGTGGATATGTTCTTCTCAGCTCGGGCCCAACTCCCTGGAGCAGCAGTGAGTAGGTTCATGTTTAAGCTCCTCCAGAGGGAGTCCCTGAAACATCCAGCTGGGGAGATCACAGGTATCTTAAGGGAAAGAGGTGACTGACATTGCTCAGGAAAGGAAGAGAGAACTCAAGAAAGGCAGTCATGAGAGTGTGAAATAGCTGACCGTGCTGAAACCAAAGGGAATAAAGAATAATCCTGTCTAATGAGAACAGTGACGTTTTTATGACCATTAATGGATTTAGCAGCAGATTTTTCCTTTTAAATAATCACAGCATCCATTTGATATTTTGACCTGGGTGGAATATCCCTCTTTCCTCTCCTGCACCCTGCTAAGCTGTCTTCCTTTCTTCCAACAGCCTTTCAGTTCTTCCTTCATGGGCCCTTTTCTGGGAGATGGGTGGGAGGTGACAGCTCTCTTCCCCTTGCAGCTCTCTGCCCCTTTAGACAGTTCCATTGCTTCTCACCAATAACATGCACTTAACTTTGGCCTGTGGGGGATGTAAATCTTTCAGGCTTTACTTATATATCAGTTTAATATTTTTATTTTCCTGTCTAGATGTCCTCTATGTGTCTGTCACTGTTGTAAAGAGTGGCTTTCAAACTTTTTTCTTCTATTACAGAATATTTTGTTCAAACTCATTCTCGTGTGGCACCCAATTTGTTTGTAAAGCAACATGAACCTGGGCTCTTTGAAGTGATGGTGGGGAGAAGGAGGTCTCGGACTTGGCCCACTTCCTCCACCCCCACCACTACCCCCAGCATGCCTGAGGGGCCTCAACAAGCAGAGTTTGGAAAAATGCTGTTCTTTTTTTAAAAAAGAAAACTTTGTGAGTTCCTTGACACGGAGAAATGTCTATTTGATTTCCTCTGTACTATGCCCAGGGTTGTTTGCCATGTGATATTAAAATAGCAAAGTCTCTATTGAAATTTGAAAACAATAATCCTTCCTAAAGGGTGCAGACTCAAATTTATCTTGTACTGTCAGTGAAGCAAAGAATTTTCTCAATAAATGCACAATTTTTTAAAAAATGCAAGCAGATTGTTTCCCTACATGAAAGAACCAACTGCTCCCTAATCCATTCAGTGCCATCATGCAGATAAGCATGGTAATCCCCAGGGAAAGGCCTAATTTTTTTTGGAATACTATCCTTTAGTAACTAGTAGCTATCACAATGCTTTTAAAATAGTAGCCCCTGGGCTTCTGCTCACTTCAGACCCTACCATCATGTTTGTTCATTGTTCATCAGCACCCTTTCTATTTCCCCAGATCTAAATTGCCGAACAATTGGACAATAGTCTATTAAGAATTGGCCTGAAGTCTCCAGAAGGCCCTTGACTGTCGTAGAATTCTAATGAAATCCCACGCTGGAATCATTCAGGAATTCACTCAGTAAATGTTTCCTGATCATGAGCCAGTGAGCCCTGAATATACCACATTGACTAAGAGGCAGTCCCTGCCACAGGACCCTCAGTCTAGTGGGGAAGATTGAAATGCAAACACTTGCAATACGGGGTTACGAGGGCTTCAGTACTAATAGCTTGTTCTGCCTACCGTGGGCTGGAGCTGCCATGCCAAAGCTGAGTAGCCATTTGCCAAGCGGACAAGTGAGCAAAGTGCATCCCAGAGTCAGAACAGAATGTGGAAAGACACAGAGGATGATCCAATTCATTCAGTAGATATTTATGGAATGCCTATGATATGCTGGTAACTGTTCTGGGCACTCATGGTAAAGCATCAATGAATGCAAAGTCCCTGCCCCCATAAAGTAGAAAAACGTAGTAGAATGAGAGAATGTGCAATGTTTGGGTAATAGCAAAGAGTTTACTGAAAATGAGGGCAAGTGGTGAAGATGAGGCTGGTGATGCAGACTAAGCCCCTTCTGAGGGGGCTTGAAGGACACACTCAGGAATTTGGACTTTACCCTGTAAGGTGGTTTCACAGGGTGTTGGCCAGTTAGCCTCTGGAGGCCAGGATTGATGATGACTTCATGTGGTTGAAATTAAAACCACATCGTGTGTGCCTAAAAGCTCAATAGTGTTCACCCTGGCATTTGTTAAGCAAAAGTCCCTGAGCTGATTTTATATCTTCTGCTGGATGGGTATTAAAATACCACATCGTTGCATGTCAGAGGATTTAAAGAGGAGAACAAGCAAAGTGAGAGCAGGAGTTACAGGAAATGACTTCAAAGTGGTGGCCTTGTTGCACTGGCCTGGGACTTGAACCTGAACTCCTGCTCTTGCTTGCCAGTGGCTTGCAGCATGCACACCATTTCACCTGAGGTCGACAAATGGATAATAGCAAATGTTATGCCAAGATGTCCCCACTGGGTACTTTAAACGTTCCTGGAGCAACACAAGGCTTCTGTGCAACGTCTGCAAATGTGTAATGTGGGAACCCAATTTTTCCACCTTCATTTTGAAAACAGGAATCAAGCTTGTTGACTCTTGTCTGCCCCCCACCCCAGCCTCTCCCACTGTCTTAAAGTTTCTTGAAAATGACCCACATATAATTCTCTGCAAGGATGATTGATGTTTTTATGGCAGTTACTCTAATAGCTTAACCTCTAGTGGAAAGTGTTTTTAATATGAACGACATGCTGCTTCTGGCCCACCACCTACCAGAGCATGCACTTCTGTGCTCTGGAGTAGGGGAACTGATTCATTTATGCCACCTTTAACCAAATTAAACCATAAATCCGTATGGTCGGTAACAATGGATTTAGAAAAGGGTTTTGTTTTATGCAGATTGGATCCGTGACTTTGATCTGACATTGCTCTCTAACCAGTGATTCTCAAATTTTGGCATGCATCCCAATCATATGAGGCTTTTTAAAACACAGATTGCCTGGCTACACCCCCAGCATTTCTGACTCAGTAGTACTGGGGTAGGGCCTGAGAATATGCATTTTTAACAAGTTCCTCAGCAACGTTGATGCTTCTGATCAGTGGACAAGCCCTTGAGGGCCATTCATCTTGTATCCCAAACTTTCCTGACCTACTGAAACAGAATTATCAGGGGAGGGGCTCTCAGATGCTGATTTTTTCCCAATGTGCCCAAGTGATTCCAGTCATCAGGGAAATTTAGGAAACACTATTAGTTCAAGTTACATATCAGCATTTCTAACTATTTATTTTAACAATTAATTAAAGTGATGATTATCAACATAGGATGCACTTTAGAATCACTTGGGGAGATTTTTTTAAAAATACTAATACCTTGGTTATACCCCTAGAAATTCAGATTCATGGTCCAGTGAAGTCCAGGTATCTGTATTTTTTAAAAGTCCCTAGTTATTTCCCTGTGTAGTTAGGGTTTGGCTTTAAGCCTGTTAGAAGACCTTTAGTCCCCTTCTTTACCAGACCAGCTACTACCGATCCTTCAGCACGCAGTCTGGTCACCTCCAGGAAGCCTCCCTTACACCTTCGGCCAGGTTGGGTGAAGCACTTGTCCTCTGCAGAATGGCAATTCTGTCAAAACTCTTGGCATGACTCCCACCAATCATCGAGACTTGCCATTTTCCCTTGTTAGAAGATAAACATGGGGACAAAAGCCAGGTCTGAATGTTCTCAAATCCCAGTGCCCAGAGAACAGGATTCTGGCAGTTTCTGAAGGAATGACTAGAACTCTTTTGTTTTCTGTGCTACCTACAGCATAAGGCAGACCTAACCTGACGCTTAGTTCCTAGACATTACATGTCTTATTTAACCTTGGTGCGGTTCCATTTCCTTCTGTGTAAAATGGACCTTAATAATGCCTGCGTCATTGGGTAATTGTGAAGTTTAGATGAGATGATCAATGTGAAGGACATCTCACAATGCAAAATATGTAGTTAATTAATGTGGTAAATGTTGTTATTTTTATGTTATGCTAATTTGCATTAGTGAGTTCACTTTATGTTCTTCAACATTATCATTGCCAGACTAGGTCAGAGGTCATCCATAACTAGTACTGCATTTTAAACAGTGGCCCCAAACTATGTCCTCAAAGTGTGGTCCCCGTCTGGCCCAGCATCACCTGGGGATTTGTTAGAAATGCAAATTCTTGGGCCCTGCCACAGACCTACTGAATCAGAAACTCTGGGGGTGGAGCCTAACAGTCTATAGTTAAACAAGCCCTCCAGGTGATTCTGATGTACACCAAAACTTGAGAAACATGGTTTATAAGAATCATTGGGTAAAGAACACTTCCAGTAGCCTGTTACACATTCTTAAATTTACCTAAACCACTGTTTCCTGATGAAGGGAGAGAAGGATGATACCTATTCCTTACAGTGGCATATCAGAATCTTCAAAGGGTATATGTGATTTGAAAAGTGCTCTAGAGATTCTGGTATCTCTTCAAGACAGCATCTCCCCCTTAGTTGAAAATTGTTATTATTATTATTATTTTTTTTAATAATTTATGTTTAGGTCATCACATTTTGAATTATTTCAGGTTCAGCCAACTTTTATTTAGAGGATATTACTAGCCAAGTTCTATACTGAGTGCTTTTACAGATATAATTTTATTTAGTGTCTGTGTCTATAAGTTTATTACTAATACTTCACATTAAAGATAAAGATAGTGAACATCAGAGAATATATAAATAATGTGCCTTGGTTCACACAGTTAATAATGATAGAGCTCATTCTGTTCTTAATCACTCGGAATTTCCCATTCAATTATATTTATTTATTATTTATTCTATGTGCCTCAGTTTCCTAATCTTTTTGAATGGACTCAATTCAATCAAATATAAGATAATCATAATTTAATCATCCTGTTATCAGTAATTTTATTATTATGAATTATAGTACTAATATTTTTCTACTTTTCAGACTATGACTGGGAGTTCCGAGTTCTAGCAATTAATATTCCACAAGTAACAATCTAAACTCTCAGCAAATATAAAAATTCATGTATTTGAAGGCACTGGAGGGAAATAAAAAGCTGGCAGAAACTTTAGGCAATTTAACACTTGAAAGAAGAAACTGCATTTATTGAGATCCATATCTATATAATTAACACAGAAAAACAACAATTGAAATGACAATTGACTTCTCACCAGAATGGTGGTACAAATTAAAGCCACAATTAAATATATTATATACTTACAGAATGGATAAACTTAAAAGACTGATGATACCAAGAGTTGGAAAGGATGCAGAGCAACCAGAATCCTTATCCTTTGATGATGGGTATGTGAAAGGGTACACTCATTTTGGAAAAAAAATTCAAAGTTTCTTATAAAGTCAGGCACACACCTACCTTTTAACCTAGCAGTTCTATTTCTATATCTTTACCGAAGAGAAACGAAAACATAATACCACAAAAAGACATGCGCAAGACTGTTCATGCCTTCTATATTCAAGCTAGCCCAATATTGGAACCAACTAAAATGTCTGCCAACAGGAGAATGGGTATCCAAATTGTAGTATGTTCATACCATGAAGTAATACCCAGCAATAATAATAATAACAATGAAATACTAATACACATATTACCATGAATAAATCTCAGAAACACATTGAGTAAAAGAAAGGATACAAAATAGTATATTCTGTATATTGTCATGTATATAATGTACAAGAATAGACAAACTTCTTTATAGTAGCAGAAATCAGAGGCATTTGCCTCTGATGGGGAAGGATTAACTGGAAGCAGGCATAGGGGAACTTTTCCATATGATGGGAATGTGTTATATCCTGACTGTGGTGGTGGTTATATGGGTGTATACTTTATCAAAGCTCATCAAGTTATATATTTAAGACCTGTGCATTTTCCTATAAGTAAATTTGGCCTAAATGTATATATTTATGTAATAAACACACATACACACACACCTACACACACACATATATAAAGAAAGGCAATAGCTTGACACTGTTTACAAAATAATTAAGAAAAAAGTCAGGTCATAGGTGGGCTTTGGATTTTACTAATCTGAAGAAAATAAGTTTTACTATATATTTGACACTTAATATAAATCAAGCATCTTATATATTAATAAAAAAAAACTGATTCAGAAGCATTAGAGCATTGGCAAGTTTCTCGAGCAATGGATTTTCACACATTGACCCTGGTTGGTTCCACTCATCCCTTGGTCCCACTTACCACCTTGGTAAGTAGATGCAGGCTACTGAGGCTGTTTTGCAGATCAGAGCTCCACTTTCCATATACTTGACCTCTTTAGATCATTGTATTATTTCCAAGAGTGTGTTTTTTCCTAATAAGGAATTTTATATAAGAATGTCTTTACTATAAGACTACCTGCCATTATTTAACTGAAATATGACCTGTTGCTTGCAGTTGGATTTAAATGCAAAAGTCAACCTTGAACAAAAAAATTGAGATCAGTTAAGTATTGTTTTCAAAAGCCCGATTTGTATTTTCCTATAGAAAAGTGGAAAAGGAGCCCTAAAAATGATATATTTAGGATCTGTTTAGCATACAAGGAATGGCTATTTGGTTTGGTGTGGACAGAAAATTTAGCAAAAGATAATCACTTCAATTTACTGGTCCCGTGCTTTTATTGTTTCACTATAGGTCATTTTTAATTACATGCAGCTTCTTTCTAAAGAGCACTGACACTCGGGATTCTGTAATAACTGACTAGGAAAAACCTTTGCTCTTCTGGTATTACACTTTATGAAATCAACCGAAACATAAATGGAATTAGATCTGTGGGTGCTTGGGATGATGTCATAGTACGGTTGTGGTGTTCTTGACCTAAATGGCCTATTCTGAAAGAATGAACTGAAGAGACTCATTAATGACAGGCCCCATGGGTATTTTTTTTTCTTCTCATTTTTGGTACTCAAAAACTGACCCTCCAACTAAAAGCAGGGGAATTGGGGCTTTCTCCTGCAAAACTGAAATCAATCAGCCCATATAAGGATTTCTTCCCCTTACCTATTGAAAGTAATTATAATCCATGCCAGAGATTTTCTTCCTATTTTATAGAGCAGACACTAAGGGTCAGACTGACAGTAAAAGTTTCCCGAAGTCACCGGTGAGTCAGAGATAGACGACAGTTACTCTTCAGCTTCCAAGTTCTTGCTTCAATATTTTAGTGTTTGTTTTATTAGGCAAATAGATTATTATTAGTTGATTTGAGTGCTTTTTGGCTAGTGTTATAATGATTATAGTAAGTTCTAACTGAGCTTAAATTATTAGGGAAAAGAGATACATTTTGAATTCCAATAACTCAAAAGCAGCTCAATTAGGAAAATAAATGTTAGGGAGAAATATAACGCTTGCCAATCTAACCAGTTTGGCTTTTCACTATTCATTCATTCATTCAACAATTACTTTTAGCATGGCTTTAGATGATTTTCCTGTTTTACTGAACCCTACAATCTAATTGTAGGGACAAGATGAATAACAATGAAAAACTTGAATTAATTATACTAGATTAGAATAACATTAGAAGACTCATCATTTAGACATGCATTCATTCTTTCAGCAACTGTTCTTTGCCACAGCTGGCTCTGGGCAGTGGATATACAGTTGATGGCAAAACAGGCCCAGAATATGACTTCTTGGAGTATCCAGTTTAGTGATGTCAGTATAGAAATATGTATTTTAGTGATTTTTCAAAAATGTCATATATAATTCTTAGGCACTTAATTACCGAGTCCTGTGTCCTCATATGTATGACAGGGTTAATTATACTGGCCTAGCCTTCCTCACATGAGCAAACAACTTAATATCCCGTTTTTAAATGTAAAACAACCAGGAAATAGAATATTATTTGATCAACTAATAGAAATAAATAATGTTTGCAACTGAAGCAGTTGGTAGTTTCATAGGCTTTAAGAGGCAGTCTGGTGCAGTGCAAGGAACATAGCTTTACAGAGACTGACATCTGAGTTTGAATTCAGGCATCACCACGTATTGGGCAAGTTATGTAACTTCCTCAGTGTTCTCATTTATAAGATGCTAATCATTCCTGCCTTACAGGACTTAGGTTTGTGAAGCACCTGATACATAGAGTCCTTAGTAAATGCTGGCTAGTATTTTCTATATCACCAACTATTTGGGAATCTGGTATTAGGACTCTCAAGTGACCTACTACCCTGTCTCTTCTCCCCAGAGCACTGACACATCTGCATCTACTCAGTGGTCCCTGACCTGAAAGCCACCCCTATAGCTCCACAGTTGAGGTCTATTCCTTGTTAGCAGTCCACACCCACTGGTAG
Organism: Tolypeutes matacus; assembly: GCA_026826555.1. NCBI lineage: Eukaryota > Metazoa > Chordata > Mammalia > Cingulata > Chlamyphoridae > Tolypeutes > Tolypeutes matacus. The sequence continues at coordinate 3,135,701 of JAKSZT010053764.1, read as the reverse complement.
CCTTCCTTACTTGCACCAGTGAGAGCCAAGGTCTCTCATCCCATTCCTTCAGGGTCCTGCTTTCCAAGTGGGTGCTGGAGGCCTGGTGTTATAATTGCCAGGGATTAATCTTATCCATTCATTTGTTGAATGCCAAGTGTGTACCAGGTGTTTTATCCCTATAGTATTCCTGTAAGGCAACTATTAATTCCATTGTATAGAAAGGTCACATAGTAGAAAGTGGCAAGACTGGAATCTGAATTCTTTCTGCTGAATCCAAAACCCACTGACTCTCTACAGAGAAGGACAATCCCAGTAAAGAAAAACAACCCTAAGGTATAGAATTAAGCAAGCAAATTTTTGGGGACTGTATTTTAAGACATGTCTGGCCTTCAAAGAAGCAAATTCATAAAATCACTGATTAACAAATATTTAATGAGCACCAATTACATGCCAGGGACTGTGCTAGATGCTCAGCATACAGAGATAGATAAGCATGATCTTGCTCCAAAGCAGCTCAGAATAGCTGGGGGTGGAGAGATGACAGGGGTTAGTCATGAAACTTTGAGTTCCAAGATTTAACATGGGGAAGAAATAATTAGTTCTTCCTGGGCAGAGGTTGGCACAGTAGGGCATTGTATTAGTCAGCCAAAGGGGTGCTGATGCATCTGTTGGCTTTTATAAAGGGTATTTATTTGGGGTAGAAATTTACAGTTAACAGGCCATAAAGCGTAATTTACTTCCCTCACCAAAGTCTGTTGCCATGTGTTGGAGCAAGATGGCCGCCTACATCTGCAAGGGTTCAGCCTCTTCCAATATCATGGTCCCAGCTCTTCCAATATCAGCTGTAGGCTAGGATAAGCCTTGTCTCTCTCCTGACTCGTTTCTCTGTTCTCTCCACCAGGTTAGCTGTAGACTTTCAGGCTCTCTCTCTTCCCAGGGCTTCTGCTGTGTCTATGAAGCTGTCTCTATTCCTCTGTGTTATTCTCCTGTGTGTTTACTTCCCAGGGCTCCAGCATCCAAAAAACTCCAACTACCTCTTCTACCTTGTAGTTTTCTCTATGACTCTCTACCTACCAAGGGGTGAGGACTCAATGTCCTACTGACATGGCCCAATCAAAGCCTTAATCATAATTTAATCAAGTAAAAGTGGAACCTCTGACTCCAATATAATCTAATACACCCCAAGGAACAGACCAGTTCACAAACATAATCCAATATCTATTTTTGGAATTCATAAACAATATCAAACTGCTATAGGCATATTTCATTTAGAGTTTGATGGACAGAACTTACAGGTGGAGAAAGAAGGAGCCATGCATCAAGGATAAAGGCAACAGCATGATACGGGGACAAAGGTGTGAGAATACAGGGATGATATGAAGGGACTACAAGAAGGAACCTGGCTAGATAGAACAAAATATTCATGGAGAGAAATGGGAGAAGATAAAGGTAAGGAAGTACGATGTAATGAGGCAAGGTGAGGGACAGTTTTTGATGCTATGCTAAGGTGTTTGGACTTGGGTCTATAACCAGTGGGAGCCATAAAAAATATTTGTTGTGATCTGTGTTTTAAAATAAATAGCTCTGTGTAAATATCGTTCAAACCCATTTTGTTGGCTAATGTTTTCTAAGATACCACAAATCAAATTGTGCCTCCCTATGGATTATACTGTAGGGTGAAAGCTTGGTATATCCCAATCTGAATGGACTATGGGAGTTAGTCCTGAATCACGCCTTGGTATTATAATATACTACACATGGAGATAGAGAATAAGCCCTCAGGAACCAGTAAATAAAATGAATTATTGTGGTATCTATACTAATTTTGTCTGTGTTATAGAAGTTGAACTATCCAAAAAAAAATTAGTCCTAGAAAGAAAACCCAAGAATCCCTATTTGCCACAGACACACATTTTTCCACACCACTACCATCTTTCTCTTCTACCTCGAATTCTAGTGAAAGCTGTAACTTTCCTAAATCAGATGCTCTAGAGTTTTAGGAGCTGAGCATCAGTAGCTCTGGCATGGCTTGGATTCTTTCGCAACCTGGCAATGGAACTAAATGAAAATAGAATTACTGAAAGGGCAGATGTGGTATCTTATATCAATTTTATTATATTATATTTTAGCAGCTGAGACAAGAAGGGAGAATATTGTAGAATCAGCTTGCTGCAGTCTCGCCTATAATTATATTTTTCCTTGATAAGGCATTGGCAAGGAGCCCACCAAAATATTGATGCGAAACTTGATCTCTCAGGGCTGTGGAATTTCTCCAGCCCTGGGATTGAGACTGAGAGGTTTTGGAAGTGTTTGGCAGCTGCAGTAAATTCAGGAGCTGGAGGCAAGGAACAATTCCTCTAGCACAAACCCAAAGTCAATATATTATATAACTACAAAAGGTACACTCCTCACTTTACTTTTATATACTTGATTGGATCGTGTCCAGCCCATGTATCTTACATGGATATAACTGTACATTGTGGGTAATATTTGGGAAATGTGGGGTCCTATAAAGTTTTCATGATTTTATATTTAGAGTGGAGCATATTACTTGAAAATAAAGACGCTGATTTTAAAGTTCTCCAAAACAAGTGGCAGCAAAAACTTAACTCCATTCCCCATGCTAGCACATATTTTGTGTTTTGTTCTCTCTTGCTGTCTTTATTGTGTCAGTCCAATTTTCCTTTTTTAAAAAAGAATATTTGCTGAAATACAGACACCAGCATGAATGGAGTTTGCTGAAGATCACACAATTAGAAGTTATTTTAAATTAGACCTATATAGTTATTTCCATAGTAAAGTCAAACTATCAAAACTGTATGCTCTGGCCATTGGATTATCATTTCATCACACGAGTTCACTGTGACTGTGTCAGGAGGCTGCTGGCAAAATAAAAAGACCATAACCTTAGGAGCTAGACATACATGAATTTAAAATTCCGACTGTGGCACTTACGACAGTGTGAGCTTAGAAAACATCTGACCCTCTTTCTTCATCTTTAAGGATATGAGGAATTAAATAGGATTCTGTACATGAAGCACTCAGTAGTATTTGGTACCTCGCAGGAGTTCAATATACATTCTTTCCCCCTATTTTCTTTTCTCCTACCCACCTTAGAATGAAATTATTTGTGCATGAGTGGACAGAATGCTGGGAAATATACATCACAAAATATTTAGCAAGCAAAGGATCTGGTTACCAGGGTTTTAAAAAACGGCTTCAGGTGTGATTTTTTAAAATGATGTCATATGTCATATATGTATACCATACCAGTCAATATATTGTTTGTTTCCATGTTTTTTAACTCCAATATTTCATGTACTTTCAAATCATTTTCTAAATAAACCAATTCATCTAACTAATCTCTGCATTTCTTTCAAAGTCAGATGGTAGACAGAATAATCTTTCAACAAATAAGAGTCTGTTATCAATTTAGGTTACAATACTGGAGCTGAAAATATAGAACCACATAGAATATTTCTACTTGTTTCTCCTTTTATTTAAAGCCACAACTGCTAAGTGTTCTCTTCTCTAATTCTTTATTTGGAATATTTTCTATTCTGTTAGCCAAAACAGATCATCATATATGTAAATATCTATAACTTCTAAATAATTATTTACATATAATACAAGCAATAAAAGCTCTTGATAATTTAGATCCTGTATTAACCTGATGGTTGTAAAACAAATTGTGAAAATATGTTGGCATTTCATTATAAAGATAATGGCAGATCTGGAATCAAATGAAATGTTCTCCTTATCCTGGGGAATCCAGTTCTAATAGGAGAAGTGCCATGTATTTCTTTCTCATATTGAACATATCCCTAGAATTATTGGGTTGAACTGGACTACAAGGGTTCTGTGAAAATATCCTAAGCAGACATTGAACTTACTTTGCCCTGATTCTATATTTATTAACAACCAACTGACCATAGATTGGTTCCAAACTGGGAAAGTAGTGTATTCCAACCTTCATCAGGGAGGTTGTCACACATGTTAATCTATACGGAGGTATTGTGTGGGTTTGGTTAGTGTAATCCAATTTTCTAAATAGTGATTGAGTAAGGAACAGATTTTTGACTCCTCAGGAACCTCAAATATCATAAGGTCCAATTTGAAACTGTCTTACTAGTCACTATCCCCATGAAATAACCTCATGGCTTTCCCATTTTAGAACCAGGTATTCTAAAAACAAACCTTCAGAAATGAAATCTGTATTATTTATGACATACCTGTAAAAACTGGTGTTGAAAATAAATGCTAGTGCTGCTAGCCTTTGAAAGTATTTGAAGGTACTACTATAGTTTGTGTTTTTTAGTTCCTTCAGACTTTCATAGAATAAGATAATTGATGATGTGAAAGGAGGTTATAGATGTTTTTCCATGAAGAAAAAATAAAAAGTCTAGTCCCCTGATTTTGGCATCTGTCAGAAGAGGTTTATTCTACACAATTACTGAAGAGATGGATCAATGAGAGGGGCTCTGAAACAAGTCTCTAAAGCAGATGAACAAACAACTTTAGGTCTTTTTACATCTCACATAGAACAATTAACTGGAATTTAATAATTTATCCAAACTTTATACCAAAACTTATGCCATAGCATTTAAATACATTCTGATGAAATGTTTAACACTTTGTTTTCCAGGTAGCTGGGCCTAGGAAAGAGCTTAGAGCTGAATTTGTTTTGTCAGTAAGACAGGCTGTAAGAATTTTTAAGCAGCTTGTAAGGGTTACTCATGATCTCAAAAGATTTTGCTTTTAGGGAGAAGTCAATTTCTTTTTTTTTTTTTTTTTTTGCCACAGGCATCAATTTTTCCACCCCAAAATTGGGTTTGAACACATGAATAGCTCTAAGCTGAAGTGAAAAAATGTGTATGTATCATCTGGATATTTGAAGTCACTCAAGAAAGATTTAGATATTTTAATTTTCTATTAAAAAAGTATGATAAAATTGCGCTAAAACTGTGAGAGAAAAGCAGTACACTGCTCAAGATAATGATCTACAGGGATAAATATACAAAAGCAGGAGCCTGTGGTTTATATAAAATTCTGTTAAGAGATACACAGCCTTTTACATTGTAGAATTTTTAATTTCTAATGTACCATGAGTTCTATTTTTACAGATGGGTAAAGTGATTTGACCAAAGATGTACAAGTTAATGCAAATATTGGACTGGATTTTAAGATTTTTGTCTTGGTCTGTATTTCAATAAATATCAGATTGCATTTGTAGAAATGTCCATCTTGTGAAATGTGTCGAAGCACATTTTAAGATTTTTTTCTTGGCCTATTTGTAAATAAATATCAGATTGTATTTGTAGAAATGTCCATCTTGGGAACATGTAGTAGAGAAGAAGCTAAAACAATGACATTATAATGATAATACTACCACGTACATAAACCTTATGTGTGCTAGGCACTATTCCAAGCAATCCATTTTAATTAACTCATTTTATGAGTTATTATCCCCATTATTTTTCCTCTATTAGTGTCCTAATTTTATAGATGAGTAAACCTAGGCACAGTAAGATTATATAGTTAACCCAAGGTCACACAGCTATTAAGTGGCCCAAATCAGGATTTAAACCCAAGCAGGCAATTCTAGATTCTGCTGCACTCTTACCCACTATGTTCTAAGCCAAATTTTAGAATATTTGTTTTGTAGAGTGAATATGTTTAAAAAAACATTTTAGCATTTTGTTAAATCACTGATGCTGCAGTTCATAGAAAAAAATAATTTCCTTCTGAATGAACTGCTATGACTGTTTTCTTGCTCTATTTGGATATTTAGATATTTAGAGAGAACCCGCTTAAGAAATAATGAAGTTTTAGGAGTGCCACATTGTTACCGAACTTTGAAAAGTGGACAGACTCCCTCCCAACCCAATGGGAGTCCTTGACTCCACCTGAGCTGGGTTCTAGAAGCTCTGATAAGCATGGGGTTGGGCAAAGCTGGCCTGCAGTTTGGGGAGTGGGGCAAAGATAAAAGGGTCCAGGAAGAAAGACTTCAGAATTCTAAGGACCAATATAGAATACCTTACAACTTTATAGATTACTTTCACTATAAATGCATGGTCTCCTACCTCAGCAGGGTCCTCAATGCTACCCATTCAGTTTTCAGTCTTCCAAAGTTGGCTCTCTCTCCCTGATGTTCCTCAGTGATTACTTTTTCATTTTTTGATCTCTTCAAACAACTGGCCTAACTCATCTACCTCTGTCTCAGCACAGAGAGAGTAGTCATCAGCCTGAAACTTCCTTGGCATCCTACCACCAAACCTACAGATTCCCTGCATGCACGTTCACCTTCCATTCCTTCCCAACTCACGGAGGTCTTCTCTCCTTCAGCACCCATCTTCCTGCTTCCACTCAGGATGCTACTCCTACTTGCCTTCTCAGAGACTTCACGTAACTGATTATGCCCCTTTTCTTCTATTTTTAATCTCTTCCTCTCTGCTGGTTCCTTCCCACTAGCGTTTAGACATGCTCAAGACTCTCTCATTGTTTTAAAAAGCCATCCCTCTCTCCACGTCACATCCTTCTCCATCTTTGCCCCATCTCTTTCTTATACTATCAAACATCTTTAGAGAGTTGTCTTCACCTACTGTCTGCACTCACCCATGTCCTATCATTCACCAGCCCTCTGCAATCTGGACTTTTCCCCATCCTACATTATTGAAATCCTCTTAACAAGGACACCAGTGCCCTCCTTGTTGATAAATCCAGTAGGCACTTCAGTGCTAATGTTGCTTTCTCTTCACATTGATGATCACTCCCTTCTTGAAGTGTATTGATTACCTTGGAGGATATGTAAGTAAATGGGAAGGTTGAGGCTTCCCCAACATCACCAATTCCTTGAAATCCTTCTGTCTTTTTGGCTGCTTTTTTCTCATCTTGCTGGCAAGTATCTTTTTCTTTGCCCATGTCTGGAATACCAGAGTTTCTCAAATTCCATCCTGGGCTACCTCCTCTTCTTACTTTTTAGACTTTCCATGGATCAGTTTTATCATGACTTTAATTATTATTTATGGTCTTATGATTCTTGAATCTACATATTTAACCCATATATTTATCTGAATTAACAAATACAAACATATGTCCAACTTTCTCACAGTTCTACATAAACTCTAAACTTAGCACATCCCAAACTTAACTCATTATCTTCTCATTGCTTTTTAAACCCTTTTCCTCCTCCTGTGTTTCCTAGGACCCAATTATTCACCAGGCTCTATCATCCCTGCCTCTCAAATCTCCTCACTTTCTCCATCCTTATTGCCATGGCTCTATTACCCTAGACTGCAGCCCTACCATCTTTCAAATAGGTGATTACTTCAACCTACTAACCACTCTACCATGCTTTGGGTGTGTTCCAACACTGAAGTCAGGGTGCTCTGCCTGAAGTACAAACTTGATCATTCCAGTCCCTGTTTCAAACACTTTAGCACCTCCAAATTGTCCTCTGAATTAAGCCCAAATTCTTTGCATGGTTTGCAAGGCTCCTTATGAGCTGATCCTTTGCTCATCTCCCCACTTTTATTCTCAGTATTCCTCTTTCCTGCTCTGTGTTCCAGTACACTGAGCAACTTTCCATCCCTGAAAGTTTCATGCCACTTATTTTTTTCGGACTTGTGCTTATGCTGTTTCCTTTACCTGTGAAACACTCTTCCTCATACTCTTTATCTTCCTAATTTCCATTCATCCTTCATGTTCCAGATCCCAAATCACTTCCTTTGGCAAACATGTCCTGACCTTCCACATAAATGCCCCCCATAGCCTTTGGACTTCCTCCACAATAACATCCATAACATTGTATTTTACTACTGGCCTATTTGTCAGAGTCAACCAGTAGAGTCTAATCTCTGTAAGTACAGAGACCTGGGCTATCTTGTTCACCATTCTATTCATGGCACCTAACATAGTGCTTGAACAAATGGTTTATAAGTAGTAAGTACTTAGTTGAATAACACAAGTTGAATAATCATTTAGATTTTTTCTCATTCTTTTAGAAATCAAGTCATTAAAATCATTCAACTCCACAAAATAACCTTAAATCCATTACAGTTTTGAATAACTTCCTTCTGTAGTTCAGTGGACCTTAATGGATAAATGTTTCCACACTGTTTACGTAAACATAGAGCAAGATGGAAAAGACAGGTTGGGGTAGAGAACTGGACCAAGTGTTCATGAAAGCAAGGTATTTTGTTAAATGAAAAGACATCTGTAGATTCTAAGGGGGTTATTTAGGCAAAATATATACATATTGGATGTCCACTTTGGTTCAGTTGATATTTACTAGACATATAATACCATAATATACCGTGATCTCTCTGTACTGAACTTTGTAGTGTGGAATACATATTGTATGACAATTTAATGAGTTGGGTAATTCTGTGCTGCCAGACTTTCTTTGTTGCTGTCCCAATCCCAATCCCCTCCATTCCTATGGAACTTTTCTTTCCCCATTATCTATACATAATAAGAGAGAAGAAATGGTACAAGCTCGATGAAATTACAAGCTAATTACAACTTGGGATAATTAGTTGTTTGGTTTTTATCCTTGATCCACCTTTGAGCATTTTGTACTTGTTTAGGCAATGTATCAATCATTCCCTTTAGCTCTTAACTCATGGCTCTTATTTTGGTCTAAGGGTCAGATAGTACTAAAAGGACCATCCACAAGTAGCAACTTGTGTGGTAGTAAGCAGTAAGGCTAGGGAAATGGCAAAGAATAATCAGGATGGTACTGTAAAAGGGATCAAGTAGGTGGTCCATTAGTTTCTGTAGCTCATCTCATTTTAGCTGTATCTCTCTAACATCGATATTTATATTAGATAACCATTACTTTTTACTAATTCAATTATATTTATATCCATCCTCTAAGCTTTTAACTGCAAACCTGACTGTACTTTAATAAGATATTTTGTGGGGTGAGGAAGTGGCAAACACTACTTGCCCTGCCCAACTCTTCCCTTCCCCAAGTGTTCGTGTGTGTTTGGAGTAGCTGAGATGTTTGAAGTTGTGTGTACCAATTATTTTTGCTAAGCCTTCAGTTGTTTTAACTTAAAATATTTAAAATTCTCTCAACCCTTAATATAGAAAAAGTCCAGGACTGAGAAAGGCAGAACTTGAGAAAAGGGGCTGCTTTATTTCAGAATGTTCTGCCCTCAATACTGTATCCAATGATCAAAGATGAAAAAGACAGTATTACTTCTCTCTGTGCCCTTAGTTTAAAGGAATTGGACCTAAGGAAGATACCATTCTAAACTTCTGCCATCAAGCCCTAGCATATCAATCCTCCCTCCCTATAAAATGACCACCTGCAGAAAGATGATGAGCAATACTTTCAGTTTAGTGGAAGTAAGCACAGTTCTGACTAGACTCTGCAGATCACTTTTCACTCTACTTCAAAAACAGTTTCTTCTTTGATATGTGCAATAGCCGAGTGGCTGTTTTGTAGGTCTTAGGCATTTTAGTTCACTTTTAGAAACCCTTTTCCCAACTAACTTCCTTTACGATTATTTCTCCCCCTTTCATTTTTCAAACCTAATTCTGAGCCTTACTTCCTTACTTTCTTTCTCCCTCTTTCTCCCTCCCTCCTTTCACATATTAAGACCTTCAAATGAGGTTTCCTGATCCTCTATCTGAACCCCAGCAATGATCAATGAAGTGTGTATCAATTACAAGCACTCATCTAGCAGGAGCCAGTTTGGCTTAAAACCAACCTTCCTTGGTAAACCAAGAGAATATATAAACCTGATTGATTACTCCCAGGGAATATATTTGTGTCATTGGTGTTTAGTGCAATTGATCTAAAATAGTTCTTAATTCTATACCTTCCCTTGGATTTTATCCTCTCACATGTCTATGCCACAAGTAAACAGTTTGGGTAAAGAATGAGGAGATGAAAGCTTATTTCAAAGTTTTGTACAGTAGTGAATAGGTAACACCATCTGAGATCCTTAAGCTTCTTAGAATTTGTCTTAGAAAATGTAATAAACATGATGAATTTGATCTGGCCCAGGGTCCCAGTGCATTTATGCTTGAAAAAATTCCATTTTTTTATGCTGGCTCCATGGCAGGTACTCTAAGCTCAATCAATCATGAAAACAGCTTTGCTGCTGAAGAACCTCATAGGCATGTTTGTTCTCCTAGGAAACAGGTTCATAATTCCCTGGTTGGAAGTCTCTCCTGAGATCCAGCATAATGTCTCTTGCTGGAATCCAACTTTATTTTTCTTCAGAAGAACAAAGTATTAAATTAGCATCATTTGCCCTCCAAATTACTTCATACACTTCAAGGAATCATTAGTCTTAATGGATGAATAATAGTCTGAAAGGATAGCTAAGCAATCCAGAACTCACGCTCCTTGGTATGAGAGTGAAAAATGTCTTAATCACCAAATTTTAGTTTAGTTTTTTCTAGCCCAAATTCTGAAGTTCTTTTGTTCGCTAAATTCTCATGCTAAAATGACTTTTTTATTTTATTCTCTGCATTCTTCTTATAAAAATTCTTCCTATCCATAAAGAAGTAATCTAATTTTTCCTGACTTCTGTTGATTTTCTTTAAACATTTTAATTCTTCCTATTGACATATTATGGGCCATGTGTGTATGTGTCTTTTTAATTTGGAATCCCACACATGGGATTCATAAATAGATTTTGGTGGTAATGATAGAATAAATTTCTATCATTTGAGCATGGAGGGGACCAATTCTGAGTACTTGGGAAGACAAGGAATGGGGATTTGTTGAATCCCAGCATTCCCTTTGGCTATGAAGACTAATACAGAAGTAGGAAGGCAAAGTCCTCAAAAAGACCTAAGTGAATTCACAAAGCTGAAAAATGAGCACAAGTGAAGTGGAGTATAAACTACATTGAAAGTAGCACGTGCCAAGTCTGAGCAAACCACATATTTGAAAACTAACATGCAAAACTGGATCTGAGTTCAGAGCCCAGGGCTTTCGGGAAGAAGCTAAACAGGGGCCTTTGGAAGCTCTGTGTTCATCCTGATGGCACTATTTAAACAGAGTTCCTCTGGAGGTCCTCTTTTGAAGGCTTAGTGGACATGACTCCCCTAAGCTCAAAAGCATGGTCCTGGCTTCTGAAAGAAATGATGGGAGTGGCCAGATGACTAAGATCCTCTTCTTCCACCCCTGGAGGTTTATTCTGATCATCCAGACACTGTGCTGTACTTTCCTCATGTTCAATTTCATCCCAGCCAGTTGACTACTGGACCCAGGTTGCTTTCAAGTATATTCACAGGTCAGGGAACATATTGGCCAGTACCTAAATAAGGGGAGCACATAAGTTAAGGAACATGCTTCTTGGATGTGAGAGGAGCTGCTTTCATAGCAGCTGCCATCAGCTTCCACATCTCATATACCACTACACAGAACACTGAGCTGCAGAATTGGCCCCTTCCCATCCATAACCCAAGTAGCAAATGATACCCCAAATCAGTAAGCAGGAAAGGAGCAGGGAGACTCACCCAAGTAGTACATGTCCAGAAAAATAAATCGGGGACTTCAGACAAGTTTGTGATGGTTGGCCACTTTGTTCCTGTCTCATGTCCTGTCCAGTTCCTGGATCCACTCAGCTTTGGACCCCTGAGTTCTGTATTCCTCCTCTGGCCCTTTGGACTGCACATCCTTTAGCGTTCTACTTTTCAGAACTCCTTATTTGTTTTTATTTAACAAACACTTAGAGGAGTTACTATATGCCATAAACTGGTCTACGTACTTTACAAATATTAGCTCATACAGTTAAGAAGTAGTACTATTGCTCCCCATACTTTATGGATGAGTTTACCCTGACTTGGCTCTTCATGTTCCTGGGCATTGCATATAGCCAAGCCATTGGAGATTCCAGCTTAGCCAGTGTCACCATTGTCAGCATCCATGTCAATGCCTCCCTCAAAGCATGGCTGGGCAGTGGCCATTGTGTAGTTGTGAAAGAGCTTGAGCCTTTGGAGCTGGGCAATCTGCATCTGCGTCCCAGGTCTGCCACTTACTAGCTGAGTAAGTTTTCCCAGGCATTTTAGAATTCTGTCATCTGAAAAATGGGAATCATATCTACCCTGGAGGATTGTTGAGGGGATCAGAGATCATATAGGAAAAAAAAAAAAAAAACAAAAGAAACAAAAAACAATGCTAGCACAGTGCCTGGAACAGAATACATTTAGGAAAGGAAAGCTCCTGTTATTCCTCTGATTCACCTGGTAGCATAGAGAAAGTCCTGCTTGATTAAATTACACCAGTGGAAACTTCAGAGCTGAAAGTGACCACAGATTTTTCTTAGTTGGATTATCTCCTTTTTGGATGAGGCATCTGACACCCAGAAAGCTTTAGACTTATTTTGAGGTCTCTAGCTCCTTACCTAGAGAAGAGGGGAAGAACTGAGGCCAGCTGATTCCTAGCTAGGTCTATTTTAACCCTACCACACCCTGCACTGCTGATGTCTTTGAAAGTGTTTTAGTTTCCTGGATGCTAAAATAAATAACATACAGTGGGTAGGACTAACAACAGAAATTCATTGTCTTATGGTTTCAGAAGCTAGAAGGCTTTCTTCCTTCTGGGGTTGGAATCTTCTGACTGGCTGGCAATCTTTGGGGCTCCTTGGCTTTTCTGTCACACATAATCAGTGTCTTCTGGGTTTCCTTGACTTCAAACTTCTGGCTGCTTCCCGTGGCTTCTCTTTCTGTGTCCAATTTTCTCTGTTTATAAGGACTTTAACCTTAGTGGATGAAGGTCAACCCCATTCAGTTTGGGCATACTTTACATAATCACATCTTCAAAGGCCCTGTTTACAAATAGGTTCACACCCATAGGACCAGGGGTTGGGACCTGAACATGCCTTTTGTGGGAGACATGATTCAATCCCCAAACAGACATGCTCAACCTGATACAGACAGAGCCTTAGCCTGGTTGATGATTTGTCAGATTATGGAAGGCCCCAGTGCATTCCTCTACTTCCATTCATTGTGCCTGTAGAAGCAACTCCTCATCTCAGACCTCTCTCTTCAGGTTCAGAGAATAAGAAAGCTATTGTTCAGAGGTAAATACACAGAGCCGCTGCTGCTGCAGCCTGCTTTTTAGCCACAGTGGTATTTCAACTCAATTCTTCCGTGGTTTGTGGAAGGTCATCTTGTTGAAACAGAAACACATCCCAGTTGCTTTTGTCTCCCCTCCCCCATTTATGTGAATGGTCAGCTCCCTCTCTTGGGGGCAGTAGAGTATATTCAATAGAACGTATTACTTTAGTGTATATCACATTTACTCTCTCCCGATAATGTAGGGATTGAAATTTGCTTCTTAGAGACAAGAAAATATTCCTGAGTGTGGGGTTGAAGTTGAGCTATTTGATGACTCTGGTAGCAGGAATTTGGTCATGGTAATATTGTTACCATATGGATGGATGCTTAACTATTGAAAACTAGGATGAGAATTCCAGGGCATTTTAACTCAGACCACCAAGATGATGAATGACATATTTGATTCTAAGGAGCTAAAACAAAGAAGAATTTCACATTTTAAATTAGAGTGTCATGTCAAAACGAAAACCTTATTATAAATAAAAGTACATATATGCATAGGAACAGAACCCCTTTCGCTCTGGGAAGGAACCACATGACACCGACATAGTTAGAATGTTTCAGCATTATTTTAAGAAAACAATGAATCAGCATAGCTGTCATCATCATTTATTCCTTTCCTTCTCTACAGTGGAGCACTGCACTTTTTCTTCCCCCAAATGAAAATCGGTTGGCCCTGCCTTGAAATATTGAAATGTTTTTGGGTTTCAGGCCTTTTTGTCTGTGATATTTATCACCGAGGCCACTGATTGGTGAGCTGGACCCTTTGTGCAATGAGTAGCTTTTTGTCTCAAGCCCTGCTTTGTTTTAAGTTAGGTGTTGAAGGCAGCATCAAAGGTAGGCAGGCAGACATTGAGAGGCCAATGTGGGCATGGTCCCAAAAGTTCAGTGCCAAGGGCCTTGTGTTTCTTAACAGAGGTGACCTGGAAAGACTCCAAAAACAAGATGAAAAATACAAAGTTGAATTTAGTTAAAGGAAAGGAGAAAGGAAAGCATTGAAAGCTTGAATCCCGTTAACTTGAAAAGTTGAGTTCTGGCCTTTTAAAAGCTTCCTTCCAAAACAGACCCATGTTAGTTTAATCTCTGACCAATTGTAGCTTTAAATTTAGCTTCTCACACTTATTAATCTTTTTAGGAGTGAAAATGGCCATTGTTGCTATTAGGAAGCTGATTTAGAACTTTCTGTTTATAATGGACCGTACTTGTTTGGATGGTTACAATTGAGACCACTGGTATTGATTTTATTAATGGGTCACTAATTGAACAGACTGGGAATGAAAGGGAGAGATTAGGGACTGTACTCAGAGTCAGACAGACTTGAAAACATCTTCCAGCACAGCCGCTGAAGAACTCACATTGCTGGACAAGTTGCTTGATCTCTCTAAACCTCATTGTCATCATCTATAAAATGGGAATTTTTAAAATGACATTTAAGTGAACAAATAAATATAAAGTATCATGCCTGCTACATACTAAGTATATTTTTTTTATACCATGGACATGCTAAATTTCATATCTTTGAAAGGATCTGGAGGTAGTAACAAGTCTAACTGCTTAATTCATTTTACAAATAAAGGCGTCAGGATATAGTTGGTCAGATGCCTCACCCAGTATCACCTGTCCCATAAGTTGCAAAATCTAGGCAAGAACCCAGCAGGTCTTTGTCTTCTTTCCACTAAGCACACTGTGTATAAATGCATAAGGCTATTTTAAATTTAATTACAACAAATAACTATTTTATAGCTGTATAAAATATATATTATAGCTATATAAAGCATACTATAAGAGCTATATAAAATAATAATAGCTACCATTTATTGAGTGTATATTATTTGCAGTCATTCTAAGTCTTATATATATGTTCTCATTTAATCCCCATAACAACCTTGTGAGATAGGTTCTATTATTGTACCTAGATTTTTAGAGTTGAGTAACGGGAGGAACAGAGAGTTTACATACTTTTCCCAAAGTCACATATTTATGAGTGGCAGACATGGTGTGAATCCAGGAAATCTGCCCTCTTAACCACCATGCCAAACCCATTCTAATAATTGTCATAAGTAAATGAGAAACATGCAAATAGTTATCACTCTTATCTCAATAGGCCAACTTAAAAAACAATTAGGTCACATTGCAAAGAACAGTGAACTTGAATAGTCACATCTCACTTGTCACAACTTTATAGACTCATTTAAATCATTTCCCAGAGGATAAGGGACAGTCATAACTCATAAGGAAGATCATAAATTCAGGCATTGAAGAGCCATATTCAAATTCTTCCTCTGTGCCTTTCTAGGAGGCTGAACTTGTGTCTCAAGTCGTGCTGAGACTCGGTTACCTATTTTGTTACATGAATATGATGAACCTCAAGGGATCTTTGGAAGGATTTAATAAGGTGGAAAGAAACTACATGGCATTTAAAAGGCCCTTATATGTGGTCTCTGCCTTGGTAGAAAGTGCAAATAATGTGTATTTGGTGTTCTTTTTCTAGTTTTTCTGAATCTTCTACCAGCTTTAGAAAATTAAATCCAGCAATACGTTTACCCTTTTCTGCCACGATGGAATATAGTCAAGGTAAAATTCAGGAATTCCTGGGCTCAGCCTGCCAGAACTGCAGACCATGAACCTCTCACTGGGTTGACAGAAGAGAATTTCTGCCCCCCACCCTCCTCTGTGCATGGAGCTTATGGAGGTACATAGGGTCCAAATGTAGTTTGAGAGACGCTTTCTGTCTTTCTTGGAGCCTAGTTCCCTGAAGACAAAAAGCAGAACGTGGGCATTAGACTACAGTAACCTGGGCCCCAGCACAGCCAGAAATGGAGTTAGAGGAGGGGGAGCAGATTTGAAGAATTTTAACTCACGTGGTAAATGGTCTGATACACACTCTCATCTCCTGGTTCGTTTTGATACATCCCCACCTGGTCCCCAGGTGTGTAAGAACCACAAAATGCCATTCACGCTGCTACTCTTACAATGCTTGAGCAATGGTTGCTGATCTATGCATTTTGGAACAATAGCTTTATTCTTTCGGGCGCCCAAAGAGAGAGCTGAGTGTAGAAGGAACTGCTGCTAAGGGGAGAAAAAAGGAGAAAGGTTATATACATTAAGGAATTTGATCCCTATGAAAAAAATTGGAAAGCAGGAAGAAATCACATTGGGAGAATGTGAAGCCAGGCATTCCCTCTGATCCCACAACCTGCACCCAGGCTTGAAATAAATGTGAAGGTGAACAAGCCTCATATTGAGAAGGGAGAGGAGCAGGGAGAAACTTCTTTTTCTTTGAAAATCTAGAAGGTTAGGTCTGGAAATACACGACAGTTGCCAGAACAGAAAGTTGGAAGTTTTCTTGATTCCACATACCGATTTGTAGGAATATTGAAAGCTCTGGAGTGTTTGTTTTGTCCTTAATTATCTCACACTGGAAACCATCATAAAAAATGGCAAATTCTGGAATTTCCACTTTTCCTTCACCTGAAGAGGGCATAAGTTTTTACTTTGGCCAGACAGAGACCTCACATTATTAGAGGCACAAGTTTCCACCACACTTCTTTATGGAATTGGCAAGAAAACTTTACTAGTCTTGAGGCAAACTTCAGTCTGTGATATCCCCCAACTTTTCTATAAGGTGGCAAGTACTTCATAGAATTTTGTCTGAGGAAAACTGACAAAGCAAAATTCAAACTCCTATAGGTGGCTCTTAGCAATGGAGAAACAAGTTCAATTTCACATTCATAGGACAGAACTATTAGTCCATTTGTAACATCATTGCCCTGAAATAGCAAAAATTTAAGTGAGATTAAAGAATGGACAGTTGGCCTACACACAGATTTTCTGGTTTGAAACAAATGCTTTGTTTCTAAATTAATAAGGTGACACAAAGATACTACATCATCTGGCAAGGGGAAGAGTTAAAGCATGTCAGTTTCCTTGAAAGGAGAGAAAAATAACTTCTAAGATGAAAGGGGAAAAAAAAACAACCCTCTGTGTGGTCCAAACCTCATTAAAAAAAACACAACAATTTGCTAAAGGTGTTTAAGCTGCATGGTGATAGTTTTCTCAAAGTTTTAATGATTCACTTGCAAGGCGTGATTAGTCATTTAATTGGCCAGATGAGGAATGCTTAAATAAGATTTTTTTTTTTGATCATTGTTTTTAAATTCTAAATAGAAAAGTATTAGGAAGTGTCAGAAAATGTGCACTTAGTGCCTTCTCCCAAAGAGGAGCACTGGGGTGTTAGCATGTAATAGCTCATTATACTTTTAAATATATAATTATAGATATGTAGTAAGTTTACACGAAAAGGGGAAAGGAATCTGGCTGAAACAGAGGCCAGAACTCCCAGAAAGATTAAATTTGACCTTCCTCCTTATCTGCTCTTTCTAGTTCTAGACTTCCAATGGGTGTACTGGACAAGACTTCCTGAACCTGTGACTCAGTTGAATCTTTTCAAGAGGAAAATATGCTATATTTATCACCCTTTAAAAATATTTGAGTTGGTCTTCCTGAAACCACATTCTTTGAAGTGATCCATGTACTACTGGGTAACCTTGCCACAAAAAAATTAGAGAGATTTTAAAAGAAACAACTTCATATGAAATGGTGATGGTCAGGAGCCACCCACGATGATTTCAAATATCTACAGTCACATACTTGTTCAACTATAATCACTCTGTATTTTAGACCCATAGGAAATAATGGATACGATTTTTTTGTCCTAGCACCTATGCATACTTGGTAGAATTTACCTTACACTTTAAAAAAAAAAAAATCTCAAGTTCAAAATCTATAAAATGGATTTATTCTCTTTGTTCTTATTTTAACTTGCACAATTATATCTTCTACATAACTTATCTTTAGAATATCTTAGAAAGGAAAACAAATGGTATACTATAGAGATTGATGCTAATGGCAGTCTCCTTTAAAACTGTTAAGTAGTGTTCTGGAGAGGAAATACACAGTGAACTTTACTAGGTTGCAGATTTAAGTATTTTGGGCAAGAGCCTCAAAATGTAGCTATTGTAAGATTTGGAGATGACTTATAAGTACTTTAAATTTTTGTTAATGAAGTTGTAGGTTTACAGAAAGTACAGAGTTCCCATAAACTACCCATCACACACAATTTTCCTTCTGACTCTTTACATTAGTGTGATACTTTTGTTACAGTTGTTGAAACAATATTATTATAATTATACTATTAATTATAGTCCACCATTTATATTAGGTAGGGTTCACTGTGTTGTGCAGTTCTGTGGTTTTTAAAAATATTTATTCCGGTAACATATATACAACCTAAAATTTTCCATTTTGACTACTTTCAAACATACAATTCAGTGGCATTAATTACATTCACAATGTGGTGCTACCATTACACCATCCATTACCCTGTACTCTGAAAGGGTGTTCTGTTTCCTTCTACCCACCTCACAGCAAGCACGTGCCTCTTCAGAGCACTCATCTCTACCTCCCAAGCATCCAAGGAGAGTCCTGTCAGAGTGTCTGTCTGCCCTCTACAATGTCACTTTCTTAAGGTCAGGGGTTATATCTAAATCTTTTTGGTATCCCAGTATTTTAGAATAATTTTATGCATTGATGTTCCTGACCTCTCACCTTTGTACTTTGGTGATATATTATTCTATTTCCCAACCATATCTAAAAGCACACTCCGTAATAAGCAGTTTGGATTTATTCCTTATAGGAAAGCATCAGATTTTCATTTTATTTTATTTTTATTATGTAGTAAATACACAGGGGTACAAAATTTAAAAGTTACAAAAGGACATATAAGGGAAAAATACAGGGAAAAGTAAGTCAGCTTCCACCCTTACCCCCAGCTGTCCAACTCCCCTGGCAGGATTCAACCTCTTATTTCTTATTAATTCTTCCAGAGAGATTCTATTTGTACATAAGCAAATATGTATGATTGGTAGACCATGACCAGGTCTACCAGAGTCCCTTTATGAGGTGGGAAATAGGATGTGGCAAAACTAGAATTCCCTATTTTGGTAGTGGCATAGACCCTGACATCATGTTGTCTCCACCAGGTACTCTCAGAGAAGTGGGTTCTCATTTCTGGATTCCTCTGAGGTAGGGATTTCTCACTCCATGTGGCCATGGTTGACAACCGAATATCAAGTATGCCTGGGGCGGGGGTGGGGGGGGATAAGGGAGGTACCAAGAAACTCATCTCATTTATATTCTTATTTCCTGGATATCCTTTCTAACGTGTTCGGTAAAAACGTCATGACAGTAGTAGTAGTGATAGTAATAATAGTAATATAACAGCTTCAGCAGCAGTAGTAATAGGAGGAAGGGGAAGAGGAGGAGTAATAGTAATAATAATAGTAAAGTAATAGTAGCAGTAGTGATAGTAACAGTAAAATAATAGTTAATACTTACCTAGCAGTAATTATGTACTGGGCATGGTTCTAAGTACTTATTTTTAGCTCATTTAAATCAAAGTAAAATCAACCTTAAACCTGGACTCAGGGTTCTTTCTCTCCAGTGATCAAATTTGGAATAGATTTTAAGGTCCAACCTAGACTAGTATGAGGACGTTAGCCCCAAATGAACA
This sequence comes from Tolypeutes matacus, assembly GCA_026826555.1. Lineage (NCBI taxonomy): Eukaryota > Metazoa > Chordata > Mammalia > Cingulata > Chlamyphoridae > Tolypeutes > Tolypeutes matacus. The sequence continues at coordinate 3,116,062 of JAKSZT010053764.1, read as the reverse complement.
GAAAGATCAAGTTTACACTATTTTAGATAAATTCATGGACATCCATAATTTTTTATTGAGGTTAAGGGGATTTTTCTGGCTTAGTCCCCCAAATTTCAGTTAGGATGAAAACAGATAAGTATGTTCTTGGTCCTAAGGCTATAACTTATTTGACTTTTTTTTTTTTTTTTTAAAGATTTTATTTATTTATTCATTTATCCCCCCTTGCTGCTTGTGCTCGCTGGGTCAGCCAACCACGCCATGTGGGCAGGCTTGCTTTCACCAGGAGGCCCCGGGAACCGAACCCGGGGCCTCCCATATGGTAAACGGGAGCCCTACTGATTGAGCCACAGCCGCTTCCCAATTTGGCTTTTAATTTCAAACATATCATGGGTTAAATTTAGCTAGTAAGGAAACCCATAAATTCCCATATTGTTCCACTAGGGGGCAACAGAAAGTCGTAGTCATGTTCTGTTTTCAAGGTTATAAGGTATAAACCTAGTGGTTGCCATCTTTGCTTGTTTGTGTGTGTGTATATGTGTGTGTATAAAATATAAACTCCTTTTCCTTAATATTGCCCCATTGTTCTTCATACTGGGTTCCAAGGAGCCCCAACAAGACCAGGTTTGGAATCCCTGATATAGAGCCCAAGCCAATCCTCAGGGAGGAGGTCCCTGAATCCTGCCATTTTATTTCTTTGTGGTTGCTTCTGTCTTTGCAATATGTTAATACTTTCTTGGGTGGCGCTGTAAAAATTAACCAAATATCAATTATTTGAAGATTCTTGGATTTCTAGAAGCAATACTTTAAGTGGAAATGTGTATAAAAAGTCTAGAGGTAGGCTAATCAAATGACTTACCATGTTGCGATATGCATATTTTAGATCTACCAGCACAACTGTATGCTGTCTAGAAATTAGAGGTGGTGTTTTCATCTATTTGAGTTGTCATTCCACAGCAAGAAGGACTCCTAAAATCTTATAACTCCTTTTCAAATACAAACGGGAGTACAAGACATTTCTGAAGCTATATTTTTTGTAGTTAGTGGAAAACATTGATAAGGATTACCTACAGTATCCAAAGCACTGTTCCTTTTTAGACCAGTCTGTGGATATGTGGACTGTTCCTGAGCTAGTTCAAGAAGTTTTAGAATTTCCACTGTCAGAACTCCCGGTAGTACCAGACTTATAAAGGGTTGTTTGGGTCAAGCTTTGTTTCTTTTATTTTCCCTAAATACACTAAGTCAATGATTCCTACAAAAGCAATTCTATTATCTCTATCTTAAAAATTCCATGCACCTATTCAATGCATATTTCCTTTAAAAATCTTCTGTGCTTTATTTTGTACTACCTTCCAGAAGGTGTTAAAATAAATCAATAAAGTTGAAACATATCAGGATTAGGAAATGTGGTCATGGTCAGAGAGATAAGGTGGCAAGAGTGTATCTACCTGAATGCAGAATTTAGTATAAGCTACTAATTGGCCTCAAAGAGAAAGAATGCTCTGTGGCCCATTAATTCATGTGCTAAAAAGCATAGAGGTTTTCACACATTACACACTTTGCAGACATCTGTGCTGATAACTACTCTGAGGTTAAAAATCCACCACTCTTAGCATAACATGTCCTGGTTGATTCCTGCAAATAATAATGTTTACATGGAACCCTTTGACTGCATATTAAGTGCTATTAAAGCTGAGAGGATCAAATTTACCATTCCCTCCATCTTCAGGCCTGTACACACGTGAGCCATGCCATGAGATTTTCTCTCCCAATAGACAAAAAAGTTATTGGGTGTCTGAAATGTGAAAAAGAGTGTGTTTAAATTGAAAGGACCCTAAAGTATATGCCCTAATCAGAAACCTCCTTTGGAGGCTCTGATTGAAACTATGATTAGGTCCATCCCCAGGAAAGTTTTGGGTTTTGTTGTTGTTGTTTTCCAATTAATCCAGAAGAATCCTGTTGAGAAAACTGAAAGTTTAGATTAATAGTTTTAATTAAAAATAAGAGAAGGGCCAGCAAATGATAATCCTTTTGGTAGAAGCATTATTAACATACCATTTTACTTCAGCTGAAAATTGAAAAGGACAAGAATTGAGTTCCCATGCCCCTTAGACTTCCAGAGGGCAAGGAGTTCTAGATCAGGGTTTTTCTAACCAGAGGAATACCTCAAATACTTCCTAAGTTCTTAGGGGTATTTCACAATCAGAGATTGGCTTTAAATGTTCCTGTGATACTGCTAGACTTTTTCCATTATTTCAAGTTTGCATAAGGATAGCATTTTGGAATCTGAACCTAGTTCCTATTTTGTCATCTGAATTTTATCCGTTAGTTATGTATTTGTTCCCAAGTGTAGCTAAATATAGTGCTAAAAGCTTAATAGTCTAAGTATTGCCAGGTACAAAGTAGAATATGTTATCCATTTGTTTTTCCATAATCTGGAACAGAACAACATGAAAATGAAGAAGAGTTGTCATTGCAATCATGCAAAGTCATCCCTAAACTTAATATACTAGTGGAATGAGACTGCTAACATTTCAGGCCCTAAACCCCTACCACCTTCCCCCACCTCACTGCACCCTCCTCATAGATGAGACTGCTAAGAAGAATATATTTTACTTAAGTGTGACTCAGTCTAGAGTTCTCTGTCACCCTATTTTCCAAGGAGGCCATATCGAGTAGTGAATAGACCAAATTAGTTAAAATTCTGACTCTGCCACTTACTAGACCTTGGTAAAATCAGTTAATTTCTGAGTTTTCTCATCTATACAGTGAGAATTCCAATAGTACATACAGGGTTGTTGTGAGAAGGAAATGAGAAAATATATATGGTACATTACAGTGCTTAGCATAAATAAGAGCTTAAAGAATGCTACTTATCCTCAGAACTTTTCCTCCCACATATTAGAGAATGGAATATGGAGGAAATGATAGTTGGTTTAAATTGTTTTTATCCTTTGTTTCCCCTGTGTGAAAATTGGGGCCATAAAGAATTTTTTACTTGTTTGCAACTTTTTTGAGAAAAAAATTCATGTATAAAATTAAGCCCTTTAAAGTGTACAATTTCAGTGGTTTTTAGGAGATTCAGAGTGCTATACAACCATCACCTCTAATTCCAGAACATTTCCCTCACTCCCAAAAGGATTCCCATACCTGTTAGAAGTTCTCCCTTGGAATCATATAAAATGTGGCCTATTGGTTCTGGCTTCTTTCACTCAGCATAATGTTTTTGAGGTTCATCCATGTTGTGGCATGTGGTACTTCATTCCTTTTTATGGCTAATATTCCATTGTTTGGATAGACCACATTTGTTTTCCCATTCATCAGTTGATGGATATTTGGGTTGTTTCCAAGTTTTGACTGTAACCAATAACATTGCTATGAGTATTCATGTACAAATTCTGTGTAACATATATTTTCAATTATGATCATTAGCAATTTGCTTTCCAATATCACATGCTGACTAGTATGGATTATTGTCATTGTCTGAAGCAGACATTCAGAATCACAAGGGAAGTATATTAAATTTCTGTGAATTCAAAAAGTTTGAGCCCCCTGCCATTTTGGGAATACACGCTACAAGCAGATGTATTACTACTCAATAAATAAACTTTGATATAGTTTAACTCAATCACTATTTCATTTTTGTAATAATTGTCAACACTTATACAACATATGTACAAATACACATACACACACATTGAGCTTTAGTGACTTTTCTTCTCTCTATAAGGGCCGCCCTTGACTAACTTGTTCAGGATTTTGTATGTGAAGACAATCTCTACCCTTTTCTCCATCTGGGCCATTTTGGATCTCCTCAGCCCTCAACTCTTCCACTTCTCCACACCCAGTGTCTGCTGCTGTCCTAAGAATCTCTGGACCCCATGTTGTTGAGAACAAATTGTGTGATCAAATCACTCACCATGATGTGATAGTGATTTAAGGTTTATCACTATTCGCAGAAATGGTTACATTTTAGAAACAAAGAGTAGGGCAGTGCTTAACACAAAAGGTGGTTACTAAAGATAGTATTTTACTCACCATGGAGATTATTGGATCAGATTCCTTGTCAGTGTTCATAATTTATCATCTAGTAGGTGACTGTACACTTTTCTTTTTTTGTGCATGAAGATTGTATTTTCAGGTCTTTTAGTTTTGATCATGCGTTAAATATTTTAAGCATGCTTCATACTATTTTTGACCTTTCTAAGGGTGTTTTTCATTAAAGTGTTGGCATGACACCAAGAGTTCTTGCCCAGCAAGGTCAATACCCCTCCCCCTCCATACACATCCTGCTTTGGCATTATATACACCTGGGCTTAAATCTTATTATTTAACCTTGAGAAAGTTAACTTAACTACTCTGAGCCTCAGTTTCCTCAGCCATATAGTCAGTGATAACATCAATTTTCCAGAACTATTGTGAAGGTTAGTGATTAAAGCATCTATCAAAGTATCTGGCACTTGATTTATTCTCAGAAAATAATAACTTTTATTATTGGTGTTTTTTTATGGCAAGGGGAAGGCAGAAGGTGGTTTTCTGGATCCTAGCCATCCATTGAAGGCACGAGTGTCCAGTGTCGTTTTCCCAGGATACAGTCTGCCCTTTTGATTGCCAAGCAGCTGCCTCTGTCTGCTTATCTCACTCAATAGGTTTTTGTTGTTGTTGTTTTTCTTTTTATATTTATTTTCACTCAATAGTTTTAATGCCAGACTGGGCTGAGTTGAATTTCAAACTTGAAAATTTGAATTTAAAACTTGAAAACTTGAGATCTAAAAGCTTAAAACATGTTTAAGGAATAAGAAGTTGGTTTCAAGAGTCCTGTCATGGCTTAGATACACTGGGTTATAGGAAGTCAGAACACTGGGCTCCAGTTCTGGTTCTGGCACTTACTAGGTGTAAAATTCTGAGCAAGATTTTTAAATTCACTCAGCCTCAGTTCCCCTCTTGTACGATAGAGCTGATGATTTTTGCACTGATTACTTCATGCTTTGGGGTAAATAATTGAGTTAACTGATAATCATGGCCAAAGGGAGCAACTATAAATTAGTGGAATGATTTTGATTATCACAAGGAAGGTGTTACTGGCTAATTTAGGGGGTGGGAATAGGGACGTTCAACATTATACAATGTGGGACAGTCCCATATAACAGAGAATTGTCCTGCTCAAATGCCAATGTATTGAAAAACATTCTATCTTGAATAAGTTATGAAAATTCTCACATTTCATGTGAAAACTCACACCAGTGTCTACTGATTCATAAATGGATTTGAGTGGCAGGAGATGGGACTCTAACTTTCATTCTCCCTTGGGAAAATGGACAAGAAAATATCTATTTTAAAGTTTTCCAAATTCTACTTTCTGTTTCTCTCTCTCTCTCTCTCTCTCTCTCTCTCTCACACACACACACACACACACACACATACACACACACCTCTTAATCTGAGTAAATCTCAGGCGTTAACAATTGGTAAGAAAAGTACCTCAGAAAAATGGTGGTTGGAATCACGAAATGAAGTTTAACTGTGCTGTGAGCCCTTTGGAATGCAGGAGTTTTATAAAATACAAGATGGTATTGTTTTCCCCCTGAGTTTGGGTGCCTACATGAGTTGTGCTGTCGAAAGGTTTACATTTTACAGTAGTACGTGAATGGCATGAGAAAAAACGAAACCATCTGTAAAGTATCTAGGGTTCTTTTTCAATAAATGTATTTTTCTATTATAAAAAATATTAACATCACATTATAGAAAAATTGGAAAATAGAGAAAAGGGCAGAGAAATCATCTATAATCATTCCACCCCAAAATAACCAATATTAAAGTGTTGGTGTATTCCTTTTGGTATACTCTCACGTTTTCACCCAGAGTTTTCTCACTGACCGTTGCATCTAATATTTATATGATTCTTTTTTAAATTAGAGGTTGTTTTTTGATAAATATCTTTGTGTCTGCAGGCTTTAGGGGGCAGAAATTATAGGTTCTTCTATTTAAATGACTTTGAACTTAACGATGTGTTGCTCCTTAAAGCAAATATTAAGGGAAATTTAATTTTTCAGCATCTAGAGTTGTTTGTATTACACTCCAAAGCCACATCTTTTTTCCAACTTTTAATCCCCTAGAGTACTTTGAGGAGCATAACTTTTAATAGCAACATCAAACTGATTTAGTTTTAATGCAGAGAAAGATTCTAGTGCTGGATTCAGATATTTTTGTGAGCAAATAAAAGCTCCAGAGACTTTGTAGCTTAGCGAATAAAGGATTGGCCTCCAACCAAACCCAACTAAATGAATTTGGTGGTCTCAGCTGAGTTTCCAGCAAGTTTTAGCCTACATTACAAATTTATCATGCACAATTATGTGCAATTTGGCACAATTTCCAATCCCTGCTTAGGAGAGGCCCTCTTTTTAGGGCTGAAGGGGAGAATAAAATACTTTTTGTGCCTAGAGGGAGCAGTTCTCTTAGGTCAAGGTTGTGTCACATATGGAAAGAGATGAGATAGAAGGATTGTCAAGTACAAAGAATCCAGAGATACGTGGGTGCTGGACATCGACTATGCTTACCATTTGAAATCCCGCACTCTGCTAAGAGTCTTCATTCAAACAGGTGTTGATAATTGCAACACTAATGGGCACATAGATTCTCTCCCAGATACATCTGCCAAAGGTGAGTTCACATTCATGAAAAATTTCTACTTATTTAACACTGGAGGGGAATGAGGCAAATTTGGTTTGGAAAGTAGTTGGAAGAAAACTCACATCCCTGATGAGGTGCCTAATATGTTGGAACAAATATATTATGGAGCCCTAGAAATCTCAAATATTTCTAGTATTGCAGTAATGCAGAATAATTGTTTGATTGAACATAGGCCAACTCAGGAAATGAAAATTTTAGCAATTAACGTTTTCTTTCCATGGTCCACTCCTCTTACATTTCATATATTCAACTTGGATTCATTTTAATTATTTGGAGAGAAATATGCTGAGCAGCAAAATGTTCCTTACTTTGTGTTTTAGTCCTTAATGAGTTGGCATTTGGCTGACAAGCTCACTGTGTATAAGACTACATGATTAGATTCCTGAACAAATAATCATAATCCATAATCATAGACCAGGCTGTGAGAGCCCAACCAGTATCAAGCATTTCGCTAGGTCTGGGTGCAGAGGTAATGCCAGCCTGAAAGCTGTATTATTTGACAAGTCAGTGCTTCCTGCTCTGAATAAGTCCTGCATCAGTGGCTAAGTTAATGGGAAACCAGAGTTTCTTGGTGGTTAAACATAAGTTAAAATAGCCCCTGGATATTACATTATCACTAATTAAAACTTGAAATAATGAAAACCTGCAACCTTTTTATCAATTTAATAGCGCAAAGAAATCCAACCAAGTAGCCAAAGGAAAATAACCCAAATAAGCATAATATTGACATTTCAACCCATTCCAAAAAAAAGTATGCCAAGGACATTAAACAGATTTGTCTCTCTAATTAAGAACAAAAGGACTCCATCTATGGTGGTGGGGGAAGTTGATAACAGAACTGCCTTTCTTAAGCCTCACACCTAAAAGGAACATTAGAGACAAGAATATCCCAAGGCAGTGAAGGGAAAGTGTGGTGATGATGGGGGTGAGATGGGGGGGTGGTGTCTAACCTTCTCCCTACCAGCAGAGTCTGTACTCTTCTGCCTAGATGAGGTGTTGACTGAAGGGGCCCCTACCACACCCCCAAACTCACCCATAAGGCATCCTGCCACAAATTGTTGGCCATAGCTAATATGATTCTTCTGAGGTCTCTCCTAAGTAAACGATCATAAACTCAGTAGTGCAGGCAATCCAGTTTCTTATTTGCCTGTTATAAGCCAACCAACATATACAGACTTTAATTAATTCTTTGGGAGGCAGCATGGAAAGAACATAGACTTAGAAGTTGGATTAACATTCAGTTTTGTTTTGCCCTTTCTGAGCTGTGTGACCTTAAGTTAAATTATTTAACTTATTTTGTTTCAGTTTGTTCGTTCATGAAATAGGAAGAAATAATACCTAACTTTGTAGTGAGGAATGTTTATAAACCACTTAGCAATAGAACTTGGCACCCACCTGTGATTACTACAGATGATCTTTAAAATCTTGCTATGGTACTTGTGATGAGTCTGTGTTATAGGTAAGGGAATGTGTCAAAAAAAAAGACCTGATTAATGCTTAAGGAGGGGGAAAAAATCAGAACAGATATCTCCTCCTTTCTAACACTGTATACTTCCTGCATAATATCTTTCCTCACTGGTTCAAGAGCAAATGAGAGGAAAATTAAAGAAGGAGGAGGTGGTGAAGAAATATAAAAAAGCAAGGGAAAGGAAGTACAAAGATGCCCTCTGGAAACTGAAGATAGAGGGGAAGCAGAATTAAAGCCTCTGAAAACATCAGTTTCTAGCAAAATACATCCTATGTGCAGAACACCTGAAAATGCTGATGATAATGTTAAAATTGTATATTTTATGAATGTGTGAGCTGAAATCAAGAGAAATTCTTGGAGGCCAAAAGTGATGAGAAAGCATGAATCCAGATGGGTAAATATGGGCTGGAGCCAGCCCTGATGGATGAATATTTACTGGATCAAAAGACAAAGCCTAAGGGCTGGAGAAGAGCTGGAGGTCAGAGACTCCTTGGTAAAACTGGATACCTCTCCCTCCCCACCAAAGAGTAATACCTTAGTGGGAAGACCATTGGCAGAGGGACACCTTAATTTTCCTTTTTACCTTGACTCTGAATAGAATGGGGAAAAATAATTCTCCCAGAGATGTCTACTCACAAACAAAGGAGTAAGGCCCCAAATAAAAACTCAGATGACAATTCATTTTCAAGTGGGCCCCTGTTGATAATGCCCCAGAGGTAGAAACAAAGGCTAATTATCTCTGGAACAATATATTTAATCTCCAGCCTTTTCTAGAGAGTAAAATCCAAGGAACATGATCTCACAATCAAAACTCATTAAACCCATGTATCCCATAAAGGGTAATCAGCAGCAAAAAAAATATAAACTACACAATCAGACCCTTAAAGCCAGCAAATACTGTAATTAATGGATACAGAGTAACATGCCTATCTTCTATGACCCAGATAAATAGGCTCTGACATGTAAATATGTACAAGGACATGCAGTTTTCTTAATAGCTCCAAATTGGAATCAACCTAAATGCCCATCAACAGTACAATAGATTAAATTGTGGCATATTTGTTCAATGGAATACTTGCTGTCAGTCAGTAAAAATCAATGAACTGTAGCTATGCTTATCAAGATGTGGCATCTCAAACACATGGAGGATACAAGGCAAATCATAGAAAAGTATATCAAGTGTGTTTCCATTTATATAAAGTTCAAAAATAGCACATTGTTTAGAGAGGCATTCATATACAATAAAGCTATATATTGAGAAAAAAAAAAAGCAAAGGATTGATTAACACAAAATTCAGGATTGTGGTTATCTCCAAGAGCAGAGGAATTCAAAGTTGGAGAAGCCTATATGGCTCAGTGGTGGTTCACAGGTATTCTTTTTTTAAACTTCTTTAAAAAAATCATACACATGCATTATATACATTCTTTGTATGTATGGTAATTTCACACCAATAAACAAACAAAAATAAGAATTAGAAGAGAAAGGAAAGTAACAGCAGAGGTTGTTTGGGCTTGGTTAGAGGGAAGAGTTTAGGAGCCTTGAAGTAGGAAAGAAAAAAAAATTCTAAGAAAGAAGAAAATGGGGGAAGAAGATTTAGAGTATTGCTATGGATTTGGAGTGTCATCCCCCTTTGGCATTTTATTGAGAGAAATCTGCCTTTTAATTATTTTTGGATGCCAGGGTGAAGTTTCTTTGAATGCATCCATGCAAGAAACACAGCAGTTCAAACTTAGGTGGGCTATGCACCTAAGTCTGTTTTTGTCTGCACATAAATTTGTGATAAGTTTTTATTAGGCATAAGAAAAAAGCTGAACCTCCATTAGCTTATTTATACATGGCTGAAGTCATCTCAATGTTCCAGAGCGTGTTCCTCCCTTTTTTTTAAACCCATTTTTATTTCCTCTCCTCTTTAGCTTCATGCACCCTAATTACTTATTTCTGAGACACACAGATTTTTTTTTTCCACTTTATAACACTTCAGAAAGTTGCTGGCATTTCGTAATCAGCATGTATATTATTTGTTGTGTATTACTTTCTCCTCTAAAAAGAACTGTTATTAAATTGATGGTGCCTCTTAAAATCAACATTTAGAATAGACAAAGCATGAATATCAATAATTATCCCTTATTCCTTTTGTCTGGTTCATGTGTAGTCAAATCCATTTGCCCTTGCCTAGGTCCACTGAGTGAGTACTAAAATAGCAATATTTCTTTACATAAGTAGCCATTGCTTTCTGACACTTTCCTCTTTAACCCTCTGTTCATTCTACTCTATGTAGTAAGTTGTAGCAGTTTGATGTTATTTATGAATTCCAAAAAGAAATATAGATTAAGTGTGTAAACTGGTCATTTCTTCTGGCATGATGACCCTTTGATTGTATTAGATTCTGCTGAATCTGATTAAGTTATGTTAAGATTAGGGCTCTGATCCAACCACGGCATTAGAGTGTGACTCAGCATGGAGTTCCAGCCCCCTTGGGGATAAAAAAGACTTTCACATGGAAGTAAGCACACAGAGAAGCAGACACACAGGAGAAGAACATAGAGGAATAGAAACAGCTCCGTAGACACAGCCGAGGCTCCAAGAAGAGAGATAAGCCTGATAGCCTACAGCTGCAGCTGAGCCGAGAAAGAAACAAGCCCTGGGAGAGAGACGAGACTTATCTCAGCCTACAACTGAGATCAGAAGAAGAAGCTGAGACCATGGAGCCTAAGAGGAAGATGAAGGTGGAACCCTCGCAGACATCACCTGCCATATTGCTCAACATTGGGCAAATGTGAGAAAATACCTCTTATGGTACCTTGAGTTGGACTCTTTAGGGTCTGGTAACTATAAGCTTGTACCCCAAATAAATACCCTTTATAAAACTCAACAGATTTCTGGTACTTTGCATCAGCACCCCTTTGTCTGACTACTACATAAGTGTTAAGCTTTCTACCTGCCAATTTAATCTGCCATTTAAGGTTTCTACCAATGTCCAAACTGACAAAGGTAAACAGCCCAACAATAATTTGCATATAACATATAGGGTTTTGTTTAAAAGAGACAGCTTTCAGATCTAGTCCCTGGGAGTGCATGAAATATAAGTTTGTCCATGTATAAGGACTGTAATGATTTAGTTATTGGTATTAAAGTATTTTGGATAAATGACTTTTTATGAAGAAAGATGATATTTTTTCATAGAAATGATATGACATAACAGAATGGAATTTGACATGAAAAAAACCTGACTGGGTGTGGATCCTAGGGTCATCATTTACAAATTGTGAAACTAAGGAAAGCCTTAATCTCTAAAAATATTTTTAAATATTAATAATGGAAAAATTTTAATGAGCATTTACAAGGTACCAGTCACTGTTGTTCTAAGGACTCTACTTATATTATCTCTTTTAATCCTCAAAATAACTCTATGAGCTAAGTACAATTAGTATTTCCATTTTGAACAGAGGAGGAAGCTGAGGCATGGAGAGAGTGATTAATTTTCACAGACACAGAGGTACACATTTAATAAATGTCAGAGCGAGGTTTCGAATCCATCCAGGTAATTAGAAAGATGGTAGGTAGGTAGATTAGGTACACAGACAGACAGACAGACAGATGTGAAGATGAAGCAGTCTTTCTTAAATGTATCTCATGCTTTCCTGTCTCACATGTATGACTTTTTCCCTGACACCACACAACTCTCACCATGAGCAGGCGTTACCACCTACTGTTCTACCATAGCGATGTTCTTAGGGGCAGGAGGTGGGAAGGACCTCCTGGTCCCATGCTGAACACTGCAGTCCTGGAGTGTGTCCTTGTAGATGCTCCTGCAGTCCATGATGAGGGGACAAGGCATGGAATTCATGCTTATTTCATTACTACAGTGTGCCAGCTTTTCTTCATCTTTTATTTAGGCCGACTTTATTATCATTATTTTGTAGACAAGGAAACTGAGTCTCAGAGATGTTAAGTGCTTTGCCCTGTGTCTCACAACTATTAAATGGTGGAGGTAGCATTTGAGTGTAGAATATTCTGCCTCCAAATTCTCCTGTGCAATCCACGTGCTGTTGTCATCTGTGGTAAGTCAAGGCCTATGAAGGACGGATAAAATCTTGGATGATGAATGTGTTTGATTCTATTAAAGATCAGTGTATAACCCCATGGTATGGTAATTTTAGTCACATTCCTTCAATGGAGATATAATAAAATGTAGACTTCAATTAGGATTAAAAAATAATTACTATTAAGACTTTAGGGTACTATTCTTTGGTCTAGAATTTTGTAGGGAAAGCACACAACATAGTATCTCACTAATGATTCAAATTGATATGTTGTTCTTTATACTTTGTCTCTCATTTAGCTTTGTTTATACCTCCCAACAAAGAGATTCCATTCCAGAGTTATTTTTGCTCCGTAGTAAATAATGTCTAAATATGACAATGAGAGGAGCTGAAACTGAGTAATGCTTTATAGTGGTATAATAAAAACTGATCAATTAAGTTTATTTATAAAGGGGGTTAGCTATATTTAGTATTTTAAAGGAGAATTCACATTTTAGAAAAAGTCTGTCCTCTGATTCATTAGGTAGGAGCTTGGGCTCTTACTTACACTACCATGGTTCAACTCTCAACTCCACACTTATTACTTGTGAGACCTTGAGCAAGTTAATAGCCTTCTGAACTTGTCTGTAAAATGGAGATGATGATTGCTTCCATATCACAGAGTAGTATTAAATGACATAATCCATGTAAGGCACTTAGTATGGTGCCTCATATATGCTAAGGGCTCAATAAATGAAGCTGCTTTTATTTACACTATAAAGTTGACAGACATGGTTATAGCCATCATTTTATTTATTGCTACTATATAGCCCCACAATATTTCCTTTTTCCTGTGTGTGTGTGTTTCATACGTAAATAAGCTGTATTTATAGTACATCTTTCTTTAGAAGACAGCATAATACTTTCACATTCAATTCTGCAATGCCAATTATGAGCCAGGAACATTTTCTAACTAACTGGGTGTACTCTTGAGGCAAGGGATAGTGCTCTTGACTTTTTTTTTTTTTTCCAGATAGGAAAATTGAGAGAAGGTAATCTCAAGTAATTATCAGAAGTCATAAAATTAGCAACCAAGTTAGGGAAAATATTTAGATTTAAGTAATCTAGGAAGAATCATTTTAATAGGCATTGACAGATACTCTGATTGGTACATGGTGGTACATAGAAAGCCATTGCTTAAGAGAGTAAAGCTTTTTGTAGGAATTGTTAGTTGACCTTCATGTCTAATTATTTATTTCCTGTACTTTGGTACCACCAACTTATCTAAATTTTGAAAATAATGTCTTGCTTTAAGTAATGCATATCTCAGATAAAATAATGTCCTTGGTTTTGCAGTTCTGATTGAATATTTATTTGTTTTAAGGCTTTGTATTTTGAATCATATATGTGTATATGCATTATACACTCTGACCTTGTTCAAAGATCTGGATTTAGGTTTGTTTTTTAATATAAAGCTCAACATAGCTATCATGCATTCCATCATTAGAATAATACTTTATGATTATACACCAAATGTCTGTCTCCTGCAGTTGGTATTTTAATAGGGGTGGAGTGCATCTGAAACTTATATCACATTGCAAACTTCATGTATTGCCAAACCTTAAAAATACACAAGGCACAAGAAAGAGATTTTTCTTTTTAATGGTATTTGATATTATCTGAATTGTTACTCTTAGGTTTATTGGGTATTTTTGTTTGCTTTATAAATAAATACATGGTTGCTAAAACATAATAGTTTATTATTGTCATAGGTTTTTGTAGTTCTCTGAATGACTATTTTAAACACAAAAGAATAGTAAAGTTAGATTAAATACGGTTTTAGAATTATGAAATACATGCCACTATAAAATTTATGCTTTTATTTTGGTACAATGTACTGAATTTTGGAAGATCTATTTCACAATCACAAATAATTGTAGGCATTAGGATGTGAGGAGGCAAATTTTATTCTAGTTAAGAATCTTTTTCTGGAGCCAGATGCAGTTTTAACAAAACCCATAACTTTAAGGGTAGATACATTATATAAATAAAGCTTAAGTTCCTTTCCCATAAGGGCTCTGAGCCTAGCTCTGATATTAGACCTCTGAGCATGCATCACCCATTCTCACCATTAGGCATCACAGTGGGTATTTCTTAAGATAGACAAAATGCATTTTTAATTAATGCAAGAATAGACCTGTGCAATAAAGCAACTTAGAGTCTATAGGGAATCCTTTACTTGCAGTCCCCCAATGACTAACTCGATTATCAACAACAGAGAGGTTAGATTTGCAAAATAAGATTTGTCCACCACACAGCATCTAAATCAAGAGGGAATGAATAATCAAGTAAATGGGTAACCTACTTAGAAATGGCACCTCTAAGGACTAGGTAATGCCAACAAGAAAATCACTAAATGTCATCACCAGGATTTTGGGGGAGGAGAGAAAAGTCATGAGAGGGGTAATCAGAAGGATAAATAGCATGCCATAACGTGGAATATTTTGGAATAATTATATTGAACATGCTTACAAAGTCCTTCCAAGTAAGTATCCCATTTAATTGCCATGACCACCTTATGAGAGGTAGAGCAAGAGAAACTGAGGGAGAAAGAGGGGATACATGTTGGACCTAAATCTTAGTAGTGGACCTCAACTGAGGTCTTCTGGCCCATGATGAATCCATAATTCATTGCCATACATTCAAACCTCAAATTTCACAAGTCCCATTTTCCTACAGTTAATGTGTATTCACCAACACTATAAAAATACATAATCACTAAGCTCTATCATCAAGGTCTTTTGGTTTCTCTCTTAATTGAAGGTTTACTCCCTTCTATCATAGATATAATACAGTATTGAAGGATTTGGTTACATGTGGGTCTCTCAAAATATATGCTTTCTCTACACACAACCACTTCCTGATTCCAGATTGAAATATGGGACAAATCATAATAAAACCATAACTATAGTAAAAACAACAAGTTTAAATGGGACAAAACAGAAAACTATAGAAATGTCTCTTATTTGCAGTGCTTGGGCTAAATACACATCATAAATACATCATAAATAAGATCCTGCCCTGGGTAAGATGTGGCTCCTAACGTGAGCATAGGCCTGGTGATCAGGAAGGACCTGGGAAAGGCTATCTGCATGACCATCAGGGAATCCTTAATCTTCTGGAATTTGGTGCTATAATTTCTAAAATTACAGGATTAAGGTGGATTATTTCTAGAGTCATGCCCCATCCAATGCTAGGATCCAATTACTTTTAGATTAGTTTCCCAGTACCCAATTTTTAAAATAATTAATCCCTATGTCACAGAATGACTTTGGAATTAATGATCCCAACTGATATTTATTGAGAATTTATTCTTGGCTAAGCATTGGCTGAAGAGCTTTCCATTTTCCTGCAGGGTCTGGAATTTAACCTAGTACAAACATGCAAAAATGTAGCTGTGTCATTTCATAAAATGGATTGAATCTTGATTATAAGCCCCCCATTCTCCTAGAGGGATAGTGGGTAACCTTATACTTGCCATATAATATTTCATTCATCTCCTTCTAGTTTACAACAGTCCTTTCAGATCTTCTCTCCCAGTTTTCTTTCCAAGATGGCGCCCAAGTGCAGGATGGTTTAATTCTGCCTTTGAGGGTTCAGCAGAGGGGTCAGAAATCTGCAAGCTGATTTTTCCTTGTCCCCTGTGATGTTTTCCATCATCCACCTCATTACTGCCAATGGGATCTTCTGGAATCAAGTGTGAGCCAGAGATCTAAACTCAGCACCTAACGAATATCACACTGTGGATACTGTAGTTTCGGTACCACAGGCTGTTACAGGGGACACATATGAAACAGTCTCTTTCTATAGACCCAGATTACAAACAGGGCAAATCCTCTGTACTTTGGCATTTCCCTCACCTCATAACATCCTTCCTCTAGGATTTTCACCAGGATACTGGGTTAGTAGGGAGTCATATGGCCATTACATACATCTCACTATCTTCATCCCATGCCACTCTCCCCAGCTCCCCACAGTCTCTGGGACCTGAAAAGAATGATACCAACCAATATGTGTTAAACAGTTATTATAAATTAGGAACTGGGCTAAGAGCTTTCCATTTGGGGAGCTTTCCACTTCATTCTGAAGTTTTCCAGTTCCTCCACCTCCAACATAAACATTTTATTGTTAGAGGTTCTTATTAGCTATACCTGAGAATTACAAGAGGAGTTTTAAAAATCACAGATGACAGGTCTCACTCAAGGAGATTCACATTTAATTGGACTTGGGTATGGTCTGGGCATCAGGAATTTTAAAAGCTCCCCAGGGGAATCTAATATGCAGCTAAAATTTAGAACTACTGCCCTTTGTTAATGCCTCTGTTTTTTGAGAGAGCATTTACTGGTCCCTTCCCTGGAGCCATAGTGATAGTGAAAGACATGTTTCTGGAAAATAAGTGACCGTAAATTGGCAAATTAAAAAAGCAAAACATTGTTCCTGTTAACATAACACATTTTCTCCTCAAAACAATTCTAATTTACAAATGAGTAGACTTATATTCAGCCTTGCCTATTTGCATGATGCAACAGTACTAAAATGAAATGGGCCCGCCCATACATTAGATGCATTAGAGTAAAACAAGAAAATAGTGCCAATCATCTGTAAATCACCCCTCCCCATTTCCCATCCCTCGTCCCAGGGCTGAGTATTTAGGTGAGTTGGGGATTATCCCTCTTGTATGGATGGGACTGACAATGGCAACATTAAGGAGTCTTTTGGGACTATGATTTAAATACTCTGGATACCCCCATCCAATGCTCCTGTCTAAGGAAAGTGAATGAGTCAGCCTGGGTCACTGGGTGGCCATCATCTGGACAAGAATAACTCACTCACTTCTTGACCAGAGCTGAGACTTCTTATGGTGCTCCCCTCCTCCACACACCACATCAGAATAGATCTAGCTCCTCATGGATTCATTTCTCCTCGGCTATTACATTAGAGGAAAGAAGCAATTCTTCTTATTGGGTTATTTCCTCCTAGCATTAACTTATTGAAGGTGGGAATAAATTCTATTGGTTTAATTGCTTTTCCTTACATAGGGAGATAAATGTAGAAAACCTTAGAGTTATATCATTTTTATGACTAATTTGTACTGACAAGTACAAGTTTGTGTCAAATTAATTATACATTATCAACCAATATGTACTAACCACACAACAAATCTACTATGGCTGTTACTGCTTCTCCAGGAAAAAGATTCTATAGGAACTTCCTATGCAGCAAATGATACATATTCTTTGTTCTTTTCTCATTTCCCAAAGTGGAATGATCACAAACAGAATTTTTAAAAATGTTCTCATAAACCTTAGAATTTATAGTTCAATCATTCAAAATATTCTTAATAAGAAAGATTAGGTATGTACACAAATATCTACAATACATGATTGAAAGAAAATGGCAAACGCTGTAAGATAATTACTGGCAACATATGTATTGGGTGAGTGGGTGGGATGAGTGAGGGTCAAGCCTGAGATGAGGAAATTGGGGTAAAGAGGGCCAATTTGAGAAAGATTACAGAGGTTAGAGACAGAGAATTGCAAACAGCTATGGAAATGACGGAAATATAAGTCTTGACGCTAATGTTTGTTTTGCAGAATCAAAAAGACTTTTGCTCTTTGGTTGACCGTCCTGTATATATGCCATCTCAAGTATGCTTACAAATAAATTTTGAATAACATACATGATTTTATTTATATCTTTATTTTATATGTTACTTATCAAACATTATCATATAAATTTCATTTTAATAAAAGAATACAGCAATCAATTTGTGAACATAAATCCCCCAAATTCTCACAAATATGGAGCCTGACAGACTTCTCTTTTATTTTATAAAATCCAAATTATCATTATAGGCTGAGAAGAAGTATGGGCTCTGAAGATGGACTCTCTGGGCTCAAAAACTTATATCATTTTCTAGCTTCTTTCTTATATCATTTAACTTCTCTAAGTTTTCCTGATCTGTAAAATGGGATACTAATTGTAATAGTACCTATTGCAGAGAGCTGTTGAAAGGGCTAAGTGAGTTAATACATGTCAGGTAGGTAGCATAACACCTGATCATAGCAGGCACTCAATAAATATTAGATAATATCTCAATAAATCTTCCTGGACAGTGGAATTATCATCTTAGTAGCAGATTTAGAGATCTCTATTTTATTAAAGAATGGCTTTGTAAAAACATTGTTTTGTGTTCATTCAGTATAATATACACATTGAAGTTTCTAATTTAAGTGCTCAGGCGGGAATTTGAATTTAAGTGAGAGCACGGTGTTTGAATTGTGAATGATTGGTGTTTGCAGATCTATTTGGAAAGGGCTGGATTCATGGACACATGAGCCCTGAATCCCATTCCTGCACTCATGAGCTGAGGCAGACACCAGGTTCCATAGTATCCTGAAGCTGCTGGGGGTGCTGCCACCCTCTTAGCACCCAGCCTGCACTGAGCCCCTAAGTGACGCGAGCATGACTCCAGTCTTCCCTAGGAGATGGCACCTTCTTTCTTTCCCTTCTTTCTCTTCTGGATCAAAGGGTGGTGAGAGGGGAGAATAAAAATTGCTTTTGCTCACTTATATGTGGTGGATTTACATTATCAGTGTAAGAGCCACTAACTGAAAGAAGGAGCTGGCTTTTAGTTCTGCCTTTGGCCTAGGAAATGAGCCTTCAACTAAATTAAAATATAAGGATTGTTATTTGAGGACTAAAGGAAATAATGTACGTGAAGGTCAGGTGTCTGGCACGTAGTAAACACTCAATAAATGGTAGCTATTTTTAAAAAGTGTAAAGCGTGAGCGCGTCGAGACTGTGAATAAAGACATCTTTCAAGATTCTTGGCAGTATAGCTGGAGAATGATGTGGGATTGAGGGCGCTTGTTTTATTTTGCTGGTCCTGTTTTTGTTGTGTGTTTTTTTTAATTTGTGAGAGATCAATATAAG
>JAKSZT010053764.1:3022886-3096896 GCA_026826555.1 Tolypeutes matacus | reverse complement strand
CAAAAACAGAAAAATGTATCTTTACTGATATCTCTTAAATGATGCTAAAGTAGATCCAAATCAGTTGCTTAGCAATATTTCTCATATCCCATTTTCTCACACTCCATACTCTTCAGAACCTCCCTCCTTATTTCCTTAAGACTTTTGCTTACTCTTCCTTCTCTCCCCTACCCTCCACCTTAGTTCTTTATTATGCATAACTTAACCTCATTTTCTTTTTCCTTCCTCTCTGATCATGCCTTCCTCTGACCAGTCTCCCCAGTCCCACATCAATAAATTTTATTCTGTCTTAAAAGTTAATGGGATTGTGTCAGGGGTAGGGGTGGGGGCAGAAATAATTGATGGAGCAGAATTTCTGGAAGGGACGGGACTGAGAGACCAGGTGAAGGAATTAGGCTTGGCCTGCAGGACGCTTGACCATCTGAGACCAGGGAGAAACAGGAAGTCAGTGGGGCGACAGATGCTTAGGAGAGAGTAAGCAACTTGAAGGAGATCCTGACCGAATGCCTCTAATATTTTTCTGTCAAGGAGGGGCCAGAGTTATCTTCTGAATGTGCGGAGGGTGATCAGAGAGGTAAGGGGGCTTGACGGGGATGAGTTGAAGCACCAGGGCAGCCATGCATGGCGTGGAAGAAGCTGAGGGGGCTGCCAAAGGATCTCCAGTCTGCCTTAAAAGTCCAGGAAAAGGGGGAAATGATTTTATAGTAAATGAGAAGATAATATAGAAAATGAAGACTATGGAATGAAGGCAAGAAAAGGCAATGCTGTGGAACAAAGAAGAAATTAGGAAATGAGTAGCGTTTCCCATTTTTGTATTCTCAGGCCATTTCCTTGACTCCATCAAGGATTAAGTGCTTTCATTCAAGCCCCCTTCCTGTTTTCCCATTTCACAGGCATGAAGGAATAAAGTACCTACTGAATGGGACAGCTGAGTTTGAGGAGTACTAAGGGGCTGTTAAAGTGAGAAATATTTTTTTTCCTGATGTATACTCTATTATTGGATCTAAAGTAATATCTGAATCACAAAATTTCACCTGTTAAAACATTTGAAAGACCTTATTTACATTCACACACATTGGTATAATAAATAAATCAACACCATATTTCTATCACCCATTTTTTTTTAATAATTTAAAAAAAATTTTTAAAAGATACTTAGATTACATAAATGTTACACAAAAATTATACAGATTCCTATATGTCCCACCTCCCACAACCTCTACATAAACATCTTTCATTAGTGTGGCACATCACCTGCAATGGATATACACATCCTGGGGCTTTGCCACTAAGCATGGACCATAGTTCACATTGTAGACCACACTGTCTCCCACACAGTTCTGCATGTTATATGTTGATGTAAGATGGCCTATATCTGTCATTGCAGTGTCACTCAGGATAATTCCCAAGTCCCAAAAAAGCCCCTGTATTACAATTGCTTTTCCCTCTCCCTGTCCCCAAAGCATCCAGTGGCCACTGGTTCCACATTAATGTAATTTCTTCCATTACTTGAATCACAATATGTCTATAACAGAATACCAGTAAGTCCACTCTAATCCATAGCTCTCTCCGCAATCTGAGGAGTCTGGGATGGTGATGTCCACTCCACCTCCAAGTGAGAGGGGGCTTATATCCCATGGATAAGATGGATGGGATTATCCTGCCTGCAGCTGCAGACTCTCCATTCCCTAGGATGGCCATTGTCCATCATCATCTCCCCACCAGGTGTCCTGAGTGAGTCCATTGAGCTGTAGAGTAGGAGTTGCAGCTGCACTGAGATTCTGGGCCCAGCTGGCACATTGGCAGGCCAAAGACTCCAGTCTCTGGAAGTATACCTACAAACTCCGGCACCACATATAGGTTTGAATAGAAGGGACCGATGGACCTTGTGCAGGGAGGACATATTTGAGTCCAACTATGTCACTCTCAGGAGCACAGATTCCAAAGTAGGGCCCACTGATAAGGCATCAATGTCTGGAGCTATCTCCCCTTATACAGGACCTGGGTGTCTCCAGAGGCCTCAGGATCCCCTCTGTGTGGGATGATATCCACTTTGGTGTTCTATGAGATCCTACTGAGGTGTGCGTAAGCGTTACCTCTGGGATGACCTCCCGACTCTCTTTGAAGTCTCTTAGCCATATGAACTCATTTGTCTTTACCTTTTCCCCCTTTTATTCAAGGTCTTTTTCCAGTCGTATTGCCAGTTGGCACTAGGTAGTAATCCCTCGTTGCCAGGGAGGCTCATCCCTGGGAGTCATGTCCCACACTGGGAGGAAGGTAATGCATTCATATTCTGAGTTTGGCTTAGAAAGAGGCCACATTTGAGCAACAAGGAGGCTCTCAGGAGGCAACCCTTAGGCACCCCATAACAATAGGCTAAGTTTCAGTTTCAAGAGCAAAGGAAGTGAGAAATATTGACCATTTATTGTTTTCCTCATTCTTTTTTTTCCTTGCTGTCTCATTTCCCATCTATGTGATTATTTCTTCATCCATTTTATCAGTTTTAAGATTTCTCACTATTTCTGTAACAGCCTCTTATTCATTCTCTAGGCTTTCTTTTTTTACTTGAATTTGTCGGTATAAGGAATTTAGAAAGAATATGAGGGGAAGGATTAAAAAAGACAGAAAATTGGAAGAGATTGTCTAAGTGAAAAATGGGAAGTTTTAGAATGAAAAAGCAATTTTTAAAGTATAACGAGGGTCTATGATAAATGGGGGAGAAACGAAATGAATAGTACATATGAGATAAATGTAGAAATTTAAAATATTAAGGGAATCAGAAAATTAAGGAATATGCATACATTAAATGGATCTTATAAAGTCTCAATTTTGGTATTACATTCCTTCCCTCTCCCTTCCCCGACCAATAAACCCTAATAGTTATTTTTAAGTTACAAATAATTTTTTACTTGTTAACTTTTCTCTTCTGGTCCTCTCCTCTGGGAAAAGAATATAAAAGGTTGCTACTTACACATGAGGCAAAGAACATTTTAATGAAAAATTTGGGGAAGGAAGAAAGTGCACATTTTCATGAATTAACTTTCAAATGACTTGGTCAATCTGGAGAGTTCACATTTTATATATTAGAGCTTCAATTTTTTAAAAAAAGAATTCTCATGTTTTTCCCATTATGGCTGCACTCACCTCCATTTCTATTCAATCTTATTACAGTGCCTTCAGGTGAATACATGACACAAATAAATGCAGAATGAGCTGTTGCATAATGGACTGAGAGGAGCTGGTCATATCCACTAAGGAGGACCCTTTATTTTGTAACAACTATAGACATCCTCTTGGACTTGATGGAAAACCTGTGCAGGTAGCATGGGGCTCCTGTGAGTTCATCTCCTTGTCCCACCAGATGTGCTAGCATATTTGAGTATTTATTGGTTTTACTCTTGTTTTCTCCTCACTGTTTAGTTCTCTTGGCTGAAATCATGCCAAGTGGAATGCACTGGAGGGGCTGGAAATAATTTGGGTGAAATGATAATGTTCATGTTTGACTCAAATGATGGAAACTTGCATTGAGTTTAAAGTGTTAAAACTCTTTTTAGAGCTTGGCCTTCAGGCCACCTGCTGACCCAAGATAAATTAGACCTTCTTCGGGTCTGTAGTTTTAATACATAAAAGGATAGAGAAAGAGTTTAGGTTAATAAATGAATTTTTATTTGTTTTTTCCATCCATCCTTTCCCTCAAGTTTAAAGATTTATTTTGTTCCTGCCATGAAAAGTTCTTTGGGTCTGGTTTTTTCAGGTATAATAGTAATATTAATAATTGCCATTTACTGAGTGCCTACTTTGTTTCAGGTACTGTTTGGATATTTTGTCTTTAGGTTTTTGAACAACTCTTTGAGGCACATATTATCAGTCCCATTGTATATACAGCTGCAGCTTGGGGAAGTTAAGGTTCTTGTCCAAGGACACATGCCTATTTAGAGTGGGGCATATTTGAATCCAGGACACACGGACTTCTCCCGTCTCATGGTGCCTCGCATTGTGGTATAATCACCATATTGCTGGGTGATGTTGGGAAGGAAGGGCAAAAGGCTTCACCTGGAGATGAAAGAACTATCTTCTCCTTCACAGAGAATGAGAAGTTTCCTTTAATGAAATGTGGGCTGATATCTGGCTTGTATACTTGATCATGAGCCATGATGTCATTAGCTCTATAAAGAAAAAGAAAAAGAAATATGAGCCCATTTTAAAAATTGTATATCACTGAGAATGTATTTGGAGTAGGGGAAGGAGAATTGGACTTTGACTCTCTTAACAGTCTCCTGGTGCAAGCATTTCACCAGAACCAGTAAGGATCATTTTAAAGACAGCCAAAGGATGAAAGAAAAATATCAGTGTTTGTACCTTTCATTTAAAGGGTAGTGGTTTTAGATGTTTCCTTTTTTCTTTCCATAGCCTGTAAAATACTGTTTCTAGACAGCTCAATGAAAATTTTTTTCTGTACTACATCTTGGTTCCCTCCTGAGGGCTCCTGCTTTTCCAATGACTGCTGGCATAAAGGGTGATAAACCAGATACATGCAATATTTGTGTAGATTCTCTGCCTGCTTCTAGAGAATCTTCACAGGTGGCAGGTAGTTTGCTCTTCCTTGCGGAGTGGCTCAGAAAAACTAACAAACTTTGTATGATTATGTATGTATTTTCTCAGCTGACACTTATAGAAGAGTAGCTCAAATTCAGAGATATCATAAGACTTTAAGAAGCAAGTGAAGAACACGTCTTCTGGTTGTAAGTGCCACCAATGTTCATATTACCACCCCAAGCATGCTGCCACACAACAGTCTTACCACATGTGACTTTCTAATTCTGAATTGTTTGGAAATTTTAATTTTGCCAGAATGCTGGTGGGAGTGATGATTCCAAAATGCATATCTAAATTTAGCAACTTTCCTTTTCAACTGTGGTAAGATTACTTTTTCTTTTTAATAGCAAGAGCTGCTTTAGGTTGGGGAAAGCGAGAGGAATGTTTGTTTTGGAGAACCTCTACAAGCACGTGGAATCTTACAGTACCGAAAGGAAAGAAATATCAGTATCTCCAAAGAAACAAAGGAGCCATAAAACCCAGAGCCTGTTTAGGGAGATGTTAATGGCAGGAAGGAAACCAGTGCTTCAGGATCTCTCCTGAAAATGTGTGAGACTGAGTTATGAACAACATCACAGCATACCTCTTGTGGTTTCCTTAAAATTACCTCTCAGACCTACTGAACACCAAGTGGAAAGAGATTCCCACTGCTGGGGATTGAATGTGTACTCTCCAAAGTCTTTTCTTAATCTATGTTCCTGTGGGTTGAACTCATTTGTAAATAGGACATTTTGGAGATGTTATTATTAGTTAAGGATCAGGGTGGGTCTTAATCCATATTACTGGAGGCCTTATAAAGAGAGGAAATCCAGTCACAGAGAAGCGTGAAGACATGGGAGCCAGAAGTCAGAGAAAGCCATAGGAGGGGACCGAAGACATTGCCACGTGACAGAAGCAGCCATGCAAGTCAAGGAAGCCCAAGGATTGCGCCAAGCCATCACCAGAACGCTACAGACTCTAAGAGAAAGTATGGCCTTACCGTCACTTCGATTGGGATTTCTGGCCTCTAACCCTGTGAGCTTATAAATTCTTGTTGTTTAAGCCAATCCATCCTGTGGTATTCATCATAGCAGTCCTGGTAAATTAGGATACCCACTAACAAAGTTTTAAGTTATGATGACAGTGCTATTTATAAGACAACACTGCTAGACTGGCCCTCTTTACAGGATGGAGTTCCAAAGGACTTTCAGATGCCAAATTGAAGGAAAGCAAATCCAGAGGGAGTGTGTGAAAACGACAACAGAGATGTGTAAAGCAGAACAGCAAGCAACAGAACATAGCTGAGGGTGGATGTGGAATAATATCCTTGTGTTCCAGCATTAGACATTTCCTAAATAAGTTAGAAAGGGACATCTAGGCCTTGGTCCCATTTCTGGTCCCACCATGGACCTACCATGCTTTTGGGAAGATAAATGATCTGAGATTCACTTTCCCCATTGGTTAATATCTATATTACCGAGGTGTTTTTGTTGTGTGTGTGTGTGTGTGTATGTGTGTGTGTGGTCAGAGAGAAGGGGAAATTAAATAAGGTAACATTAAATTACAAATGTAATGAATACCTTTAAATATTAGGGGTTATTTTTCTCCCACACTTCCTTACACCCACTGTCTTTTCCTCACTCTTCAGGCAGCTTTCTGAATGTGCTGCTCTTGGCTTGGAAATGGCAGTAGTGAGGGGTGATAAGAGGACATATCCAGCTTATAACAAAAATTTGTTTACTTTAAGTACATATTTAAGGCCTTGAAATTATGACTTTAATTTGCAAGAGGTAGGCCTATGATAGATAAATGTTTTGTTTTTTTTTTTTTTTTCTGAATTTCAAAAGGATTTGGCTTCAAAAATCTTGAGCCAGTGCTTGGAGGACTTGCCATAGAGCTTTGTCCATTGAGCAGAAAGTTTAATAGCAGTTATGACTTAAGAAACATTTTCCTGCTAAGAAAGAGAAGAGTGCTGTGAAAAAAATCCCAAAAAGAAAGATTAGAATGACTGAGGCCCCTCAAAGAGATCCAGTATCCCAGGCCTTTGTGCTTCAGTTTGGACTGGCTATATGAGATGGCCGTAAATTCAGATAAGTTCAAGGAACATCTATACACAATAGAAACGTGTGCCCACCTGAAATATGGAGGAGAGGTACCTAATCAAGTGTGTGATACCAACACCAGGCAGCTTCAATAGAGGAGAAATGAAGGAAAGCTCTTCAGATGCAATGATGGCCTCACACACTTCCTCAGGCCTGGCCATGAGGGCAGAACTGTTGCAAGGGAATAATCTGCGGCCCAGTCCAGATCAATGGACGTTAGCAAATGTGACACAACAAAAGATAAAAAATGCTGCTTTGTGGAACCTGGAGGCCACATGAGAAGTAGCCTACTGGAGGGTGAGAAACCTCAGTGAGCAGAGACAAGCCCCTTAGCTGAGGATCCCTAGACCAAACAGACACCCACCATCAGATACCAGAAGGAGGCCACTCTAGGCCATTGGCTGACCACAAAGATCAGTAAAGCTAGCCTAGACCAAAAGAACTGCCCAGCTGACCCAGAGAATCAAAATAAAGTATAAAGAAAAAAAGTAGTTATTTTAAGCCACTGAGTGTCGAGGTGGTTTGTTACTGAGAATTGGATAACTGGTGGAAGACATCAGAGCTAGTAAACTGTCCTTACGAACTGTCCCATTAGACTGAGGTGGAATCCTAAATTAAGCAAAAAATTTGCCCCAGCAGGACTGTCTTAAACTGATAGAGACTCCCTCCCCTGGAAGTGGCAAATTCAAAGTTATTTTTGTCCCCACCAGAGGGAAATTGAGGGTGTGTGACAAGGCGGCATCCAGGTGTGGAGAAATAGAGAAAATACATCCCTGCTCTGCTGAACATCTTTTCTTTTTTTTTTTTTTTTTCAAAAGTCTAAAAGTTTATTGCCAGAATAGCAAACTTCACAAAGACACCGTTTTTAAAGTATGTAGAAAATAACAAGCAAAATAAACAGAAAACTTTGACCAAAGAAAAGCCAAGATTGCTGGGGCTAGATCTGGAGATTGGGACCTATGGAATCAGAATCTGCATTCCACAAGACTTCATACTGACAGCTGAGGAGCACTGTTTATGAAAAGATGTTCATTTAAAACAGCCCCAGCATTTCTAACAGGTTTCCAGGTATTGCTGCTGCTGCTGTCCTGTGGACCATGCTTTGAGCAGCAAGGCTTTACATTACCACGGGGCTCCTCACCTAAACTGAGCTCCTTCCTCCTTCAGCCACCTCATCTCCCTCCCCCACCGCTATCCTAAAGTCCTGTATCAAGAGCTTTGAATCCCCCAATTCCCTTCTATCCACCGGGAATGAGTTGCCTCCATCACTTCCATCAGCTCCTGCAATCTCATGGCATACTTGCTACTCCACTGGTCCTGTGTTTGGATCTGTGATGTCCTCCGGTTAAACTCAATGGGATTTTTGTTTTTTCAGTTCTCACTCTCCTTGACATTTCTGCTTCTTGAGCACTTCTTTACTCTTTAAAAGTTCCATTGCGCCACTTACCAAGTTCTCCTGATTCTACTTACACATCTCTTGGATTAGATTCCTCTTTTCTCATCTTCTCTGCTGTCTCCCTTTCTCCTCCCACGCTCCAATAGTGAACATCTTGCAGAGAACCACCACTTTTGTACGTCTTCTAAATCTGTGCAATTGGCCTTTATTTCCCAGTCTTTTTGCTCAGTTATTAATAAACATCCATCGGGCTTCTACTCTTGTGCCAGACTTTCTAGGAAAACAGATATAAACATTACCCTTTCTGCCCTCCAGGAGCACGCAGCCCAATGGGGACAGACTGCAGGCAAAGCACAGATAGGCAGGGGAAGTGCCATGAAGTAAAGTCTGGGCTATTTGTCCCTTTTACCTACCATAGATAATATGACCCACAAACTTTTCCACTTAAATCCTTCCTCAGAATTGACTTCTTGCTTGCATCTCTTGGATGATTTCCTGAGCCTCTGGTTTTATCATCCATTCAGATTCTCACAATAGCCTTCAAGATCTGGTGTTGCCAATCACCCGATACCACTTGAACACAGGGATGGCATGATTCATATATGGTTAAATCAGTTAAGCATCTCCATTGTAATTAATGAGGAGTTTACTTTTCTATGTCTTTAAAAGATTTTGGTTTACTCGTATGTTACTCCTTGAATGTCCTTTGAACAAAATATCAGTTGTAATTGATCTTTAAAAGAAATGCTCCATGTATATTTATTTACCTTTAATTTGAAAAATATCTAATATAAAGAATTAAAGCTACTTCTTAGCCCTCCATTTTCACAATGCCTTTTCCATACACAATTCCCAAAAGGTTTTAGTAATGTTAGCTGTAAAATGAATATTAAATTTTAACTTCAACTGTGAAAGGAATAATTATCTACCTTAAAAATTTCAACCCTCTTTTTAAAGAGCACAAAATTAACTTTTAAATCTCTGATACATGATAAATTATGGTTTTTCCTTACTCCAATAGTTTTGGCTGACATTTCACTTTATGCTTGTCACATTTATAGTCCCAAATTAGCAACACATGGTACAGGAGAGGAGTTATAGGCAATTGGTGGCAGGATTTGTTTTAAATGAGGTGAGAATGTCCGTTACTCATTCTTGTTTCCCAAGTAGCTTTCCTCCCACCTGAGTGCTCTCTTTTCCAAGCTAAAATGATAATAATGGTTTTATGGCAATATATAAATGGTACTGAAGTCAAAGAATGTATAATAAAACAAGCATCCAGAAAGAATCAATTCATAATATCTGTGCTTAACTACTTTTTAAAATATCGGTAAAATATTATCTTTGTACTAACTGCTTTGTCTTTATTCTTGTAGGAATAGTCTTCTTTTAGTATTCACTATCGAAAATAGTTGTTTGATAAAGAGGCTGAAAAGATGTTATTTTATGCAGGGTTCAAAACACACTGTGGAAAATGATCACTAGTTCTACTATGTCAAAGAATGACAACAAAATGACAAATTGCTGAGTGTTGAACCTTTGATTTGATATGGTTCAGCTTTTTAGCCCTCCATGATTTCTCAAGCATGACGGTTGGTGGTGAGGGAATTGCTGGAGCCAGTCATAATTAACGACAATATCACATTAAAGATCCTGTGCTACTAGAATTCAGAGTTATTTCTCTGTTCCAAGGCAGCAGTCTGTCTCCCCAAGAATTGGTTAACTGCCTCATGCAAAATTTTAAAATATTTTCTTCTTTTCAGAGACTCTTTAGATTTTCCTTTGGCTTTCTTTTCCTTTTATTATTATTTTTTTAAATGCAGTGTTTTCCAGAGCACTTTCAGTAATTTTAATTAAGTTTATCCTTATGTGCTCAGTTAATAATCAGACAAAACGTCTTCACTTCATGGAATTTTACTGTGAATTGTAGTATATTCTTCAGCCAGTCATTATATGTCCTTTTCCATTTACCTTTTTAATTTTAGGATCTTTAAACTAACTCCACAGGATTTCTTTCCTATTTTGAATTGTTTCTCAAATATTTTTCTTACTCATTCTTGAGTGTGATGAGCTGAATTTCTTTAAAATAGGATTCTTTTGTAGTCTTCTTCATTTTGAGAACAAAATTCCTTCCATTGCATAAATAGTTAACCAACTTTCTATGTTTCCATGAACAAAAATCAAGAAGGTACTCAAGAGAGCAATTTGACAACACATATCAAAGACCTCATAAATGATGTGGTAAAAGTGTATTTATTGATGTGGAAAGGATCTTCAAGAAATATTGTTAGGAGAAGAAATAAATTCCTAAAATGGATATATATAGTGGGGTCCCATTTGTGTGTATTTGTGTAGAACATATTAAATATACTATGTTTAGAAAGAAATATATAGGAAGAAAAAACTCGAGGAAAGACACCAACATAAAATAATTTTATTTTGAAATATTTTAAACATATAAATACATAGAGAAAATATAATGAACACCTGTGTACCCTTCACCAAGTTTGTCCAGCCTTAATATTTCATCATATTTTTTAGATCTATTGTTTAAGTTGTAAAATGTCACTGATACCAATCAAGCCTCCTGGGCAGCCTTCCCAGATCTGATTCCCCTTCCTTCCTCACCAGAGGTTTCATGATCTTGAAGGTGATGTTCAACATTCCCATGCATGCTTTTAAATTATTGCTAAATGTACAGGCATTTATAGATTGTATATAATGTTATATAGCATTTTAAGATTTCATTTAAATGGTATATTTGGTATATATCATTGCACAACATGCTTTTATTCTCTTAAATTTATTGTATTGATTTATCCATGTTGACACATATAGTTCTAGTCCATTTATTTCATTGCAGAATAATATTCTAATATATACATATACATTAATTATTGATTCTCCCATTGAAAACATTTGGGTTGTTTCCAGTATTTTGTTGGTTGTGTGCGTTTCAAATAAAGTTTTTAAAATTTCATATGTGTTTTTTATTTTTGTTTTATTATTTATTTTTGAATTTAATTGCAGTATGGCCAGAAAACATCTGTATGGTAGTGATTCTTTAGATTTTCTTTGAGCTCTATTGCCTGGTCATTTTTTGTAACTGTTCATTGTGGGCTTGAGAAGAATCTATGCAGTCTAGAAATTGTGTGCAGGGCTGTGAATTGGTTGTTCATATTTTCTCTGTTCTTTCTAATTTTTAATTTGCTTAATCCATAAATTGAGACATTTTAAAAATCCCCCCCCAAATTGTCAATTTATTCTTATAATTCTGTAAGTTTTACTTACAGAATATATATAAAGATTTATTGATTTATTTATTACACACACACACACACACATACACTTGTTGTTTTTGTTCTCGCTGGCTCTCTGTGTGTTCTCCTGTATCTGCTTGTCTTCTCTTTAGGCGGCACTGGGAGCCGATCCTGGGACCTTCCAGAGTGAAGGGAGGCTGCTCAATCTCTTGTGCCACCTTGATTTTGCTGTGTCTCTCTTCTGTATCTCTTTTTGTTGTGTCATCTTGCTGTGCCAGCACTCTGTGTGGGCCAGCGCTCCTGCATGGGGCTAGCACTCTGCATGGGCCAGCTCTCCATGTGGGCCAGCTTGCTTTTCACCAGGAGGCCCCGGGAATCAAAACCTAGACTTCCTATGTGGTAGGCGGGAGCCCAATCACTTGAGCCACATCTGCTTCCCATGCTTTATGTATTTTGAGCCTGTGTTACTAGATGCATAAGCATTCACAATTGTTATATCTTTCTGATAAAGAATTCATTCCTTTTTCATCAGTACCAAGCTTTATATCTACTAATGCTTTTAATTGTAAGTTTCTTTGTACTTATATTTAACATAACTAGGCCTGTTTTATGCTAGATAATATTGTCAGCTATTTAGTTTTTCCATCCCTATATTTTCAATCTTTCTATGTCCTTGAGTTTTACATGTTTCCAGTAAACAGATATCTGGATTTTGCCATCTTTATCTAACATGATAATCTATTTAATAATCTTAGTCTGTTTATATTTATTTCCATTAATGGTTTATTTGTATCTACTTGTGCATTCTTAATTTGTGCTTTATTTTTAACAGACTATTTCTTTGGGTTTTTTCCTCCAGCCTTTTCTTTTGCTGTATTTTTCATTATTCTCTTTTTTCCTTCTACTGGTTTGGAAGTTATATATGTTCTATTTCCATTCTTTTGTTGAATACCATTGAATATTAACACCAATTTCTTACTTTGCAAAGTCTAAAATTACTCAATAGTTTTATCCTTTCTCAAACAATGCAAAGGCTTAGCTTTCTTTTCACTCCAGTTACCCTATTTCAATTTTTATTTTATTATTTTTTAAAATTGAACAGGGTTTCAAATTCTTTGCTTAATCACTGTGGTATAAAAACCTCTTCAGGTCTATTTATTGGCCATATCAATAAATTACTCCAAGAACTTGTATCTGCTTTATATATCTTCTAGAAGATATAAACTAGTTAATATACATAACCCAATTTCATTCCAGTTATAAATATAAATTTGTATTGAGCATAAAGTATATTTCCAGAATTGTGCCAAGTATGAGGTAATATGTAAGAAGCTGCCAAATCAGTTTCTTCTTCTTTTCTGTCAGAATCTCTATCCTATATTCCAAATATTGAAATCATTTCACCCAGACTTAGTTCAGCCAGTGTATTGTAGTTCTTGTTAAAAAAGAAGAGTTTCATAATTCTTATGGCTCACCTGTGTCATAGATCCTAAATGTGAGGGCTATATATGCAATATGTAGAGATAAAATTTCATGGCAATCTTACTCAAAGAAAAAAAATATTTCATATTACACATTCTCCTCACCAATATATTAGCTTCTGTGATGATTAGGCTAATGTGTCAACTTGGCCAGGTAATTGTGCACAGTTGTTTAGTCAAGCAAGCACTGGGCTAATTGTAATACAAGGACATTTATGGACTTTAGTCACCAGTGAGTTTACTGCATAGACAGCTGACTACATATACATCAATCAGGGAGATTGCCATCAGCGATGAGTGGCGCTTTATCCAATCAGTTGAATGCCTTAAAAGGGGAATTGATTTCAGCATTCAGAAAGAATTTCCCAGCTTGTCTTTGGACAGTCACATCTCCTGGAAACTCATCAAGGACCTTCATTGAACTTTCATCGGAGCCCTTGGTTTGCAGCCTGCCTGCGGAACCTGGACTTGTGCATCCCCATGGTCACCTGAGAGACTCATATAAAATCTCATACTATTGATAGATATCTCCTGTTGATTCTGTTTCCCTAGAGAACCCTGACTAATACAGCTTCTAAACACAGAAGTTAATTGTTAGTAAGTACTTAACAAATGAAGATACAGATGATCACCATTTTATTATGGGAATAAAAAGTAAATGCCATAAGAAGAAATATAATTGAAATTATAATCTTACATTAAGTGTATTTAAGTGCATGTATTTAGAGGCAGATATTGCTGAAAACTTCCACAGAGAGGCACAAATTGCTTCTTTGCAGCAATAATGTTGATCTTACATGTTCACGTATAGCTTACATTGTTCCAGAAACAACATTAAATATATATATATATTTATGGGAAATGCAAATCAAAACCGCAATGAGATAGCATTTCATACCCATTAGAATGACTGCTATTTTTTTTTTAATGGAAAATAAGAAGTTGGGAGAGGATGCAAAGAAATAGGAACACGCATTCATTGCCGTTGTCAATGTAAAATGATGCAGCTCTTGTAGAACTGTGGAAGACAATTTGGTGGTTCCTTAGAAAGCTAAGGAACTACTATATGACATGGCAATCCCACTAGTAGGTATATACCCAAAAGAATTGAAAGCAGGGACTGGAACAGGTATTTTCACACCGATGTTCATAGGGGCATTATTCACAGTGGCCCAAAGTTGGAAACAACCCAAGTGTCTATCAACTGATGAATGGACAAAATGTGGTATATGCTCTCAATGGAATATTATTCATCTGTAAAAAGGAATGAAGTCCTGATACATGCAACAACATGGATGAAACTTGAAGACATCATGTTGAGTGAAAAAACCTAGACATAAGAGAACAAATATTGTATGATCTCACTGATTAGAATAAGCAACCTCATAGAGTCAGAATTTAGAACATAGGTTACCAGGGGATGGGGTGGGAATAGTAAATTGGAAGTTAAGACTTAAAATGTACAGGGTTCCTATTTCAAAGATTGAAATGTTTTGGTAATAGAGCATGGTGATGATAGCACAGCATTGTGAATATAATTAGCAGCACTGAAATATATATCTGAATCTGATCAAAATGAGAACTGTTTGATTATATGGTAACAGAATAAAAATATTTTTAAAATTCCATGGAACTATACTACTTGAATAGTGAGCCCTGATTTAAACCATAGACCATAGTTAATAGTGTAATTATAAAAACGTTCTATTATTAATTGTAACACATGTTCCACACCAATACAAGGTGTTAATAATAGGGTGATATATGGGGACCCTGTATTTTATGCATGATTTCCTGTAAACCTACAATTTTTCTAATAAAGAAAAAAATTACTGATAAAAAATATATAAGAAAAATATATAAGAATATGTTTAATGAGATAAAATAAATTGTAAAAAAAACTAGGTGGTGAAGTCTGGACAAGTTAAAATTAGCATATTTAATTTAAGCCAAAATTTAGAAAAATATCTGCCATGAAGTCCTATGTATTTATTAGAAGTGGGACACAAATTTGACTTGAGACTTCCTAGCAGCTGATGCAAAGGGGTAGGGAGTGGGATTCAGGAAACAGTTATATGATTCATAGTGTTCCTATGACTTTTAAAAATTTCTCAGGGAAAGCATACCATTTCTGGTATAGAGACCAAAAAGTAATTTTTCTTCTGGGTAGTCATGAAGCACTAAAGTGTAAGGCACAATAATCTTTAAAAAGTAGCATGGTATATTCAGCAATGAGATGCATGAGCTTTTTCAGTGTAGACAATTGGTATCATAAATCAGTAAAGGCAGTTTGTGGCATTGAGTTTTAAACGGATCTGAATTTGTTGGACTATCCTTCAGGCAAGCTTCTATAATCTTCATGTCTCTCAGTCTGCCTTTATTTATGTAGTGAGTGCCAGTAAACAGGAAATTCTGGAGGATACGAATCTGGAGCTTAGCTAGTTCTCTTTGCTAGTGAGAGCACAGAGCTCACACGTAAAAATCAGCTACTCTGGGACTTGCCACCCTCCGAAGGTTGAGGAACTCCCAACAAAACAAGAACAATTTCCTGGTTCCCCATGGAGGAGAACCGAGTGACCTGTGTTCAAGACAAACATTTTCTCAGGAAGCAATTTGATGCTGACTCTAATATACAGATGAATATTTAAAGACGTCTTGTGGGAAGTACCCACAGAACTTTCATCTCTATTAATGTAAGTAAGCCTGTCCAAGGGAGCTCTTCAAGATAAACAGGGTTGCATTATATATCCTGAGATAACTGGAAGTGCTAATTTGGTTATGATTGTTAACTCTAGGTTAGATGTTGGGGTCATCTAATGAAAACAATTACTTTGGCTGTAAATGCAAGAACCCTCTTCCGGGCAATCATTAGTGAAGATGATCTCTTTATTCACACCATTCCTTGTTAATAAAAACAAAACCATGTCCAGGCCCGTGCATGTGGATCTCATTTATTTTGTTGGACCTGAAATTTGGTAATTGTTTTTTATATCTAGACTCAGGTCATTTTCACACCTTTTTCTCTGTCAAAACACTGATTTTTAAAAACCTACTTTGTCTTTTCAGATTTTGAAAACTTCTCAATATAATTCTTAACAGAATTATCAGAGAAGAAATTTTAATTGGGAACTACAGCCTTGTAATGGTAGTTTGCTAAATTTTGCTTTTGTAAAATTATATTGTGTTTATTTACTCTAGGATTCTACCATTAAGATTTATTGAAATTTATTAGTACTAGGTAAGATGTTAAAAAGTATAGTCGTCATATTTTTAACAGAGATCCTAAATGTGATTTTCTTAATTCCCTATGAGAAATTATTCTTGTCAATTATTTTTTTCATGATTCAATGTTAACATTTATTTATGCTTGGATGAAGAAAATAGTTTATTGAGGTACCTCTAACAAGATATTTCTTTCTTTCAAATATCACTGTTATGATTAATGAAACCCTAATTGAGATATCTCCACAAGACAAATAGAAAACACTTCATTGTGTGCATACTGGAATTGGCCACAGACAACTTTCATCATAAAAGTATGCTAGAAATTTTGGCTTATGTTCCTTCTTCAGAGAGGAATGTAATCTCAAGAAAGAAGTTTAAACCTCCAACTCTAATTTTCTTTTGCAAAATTAGAGATGGATTCTTAGAAATATTTTAATTCTGGCCTAAATATAAATACTAACAGTATTCACTAAAGTTTCTAGAAAGAAAAGTCATCCTTGGGTGGAGAATGAAAATTTCCTTCAAAAAACTCTATTGTAAAGTACAAAATTAACAGCACTGTATATATACATATTATATTAATTAATATTATACTAATGTGGTCAAAAGAGGAAATGTTAGGTTGTATATATGGTAAAAGAATAAAACATTTTTTTTAAATTCATGGAATTGCACTATACAAACTGTGAGCTCCAAGTTAAACCAAGGACCATAGCTATAGTACAATTATAAAAAGTGCTATCATCAATTGTAACAAATACACCACACCAATACAAGGTGTTAATAATAACGTGGTATATGGAATCCTGTATTTTTGTTCTATACACTTAGAACATCTCTAGTACAGAAAAAAGTAAGATATAAATAATTGAAATATGGGTTTCTCTGGCCCATTCATTGGCATAGGAAATATTCATGTGCTTAATATTTCATATATCTTCTAAAATCAATGTTTGGAAATAATTTTTTGTCTCAAAAATGAATTTTCTTTGATCCTTTAAAGAACCTTTAATTAGAAAGGGAATGTGGTTCAGCTGAAAAGACAGTGACCGTAGACTCACATGATTTGGGTTTAAGTCCTAGACCAACTGCTTCCTAGCTTACCTTGGACAAGTCTCCTAAAGTCTCTGAGTCTCAGATTCTTTACTTATAAAACAAATAATTGGTAATACAGGTCCTACTGCCTTGCAGTGTTGTTGTAAGGACCAAAATGATGGAATACACATATGAAAATATTTTAATTTCTGTCAACATGTTACTATTAGTAACACGTGGTTAATAAGGTGGCACTCACTGGCCCTGTTTTGTGAGAATGAATAAAAGAGTATAGAAGGTTTTAAAAAAAAGACCTCTATAGTCCAGATCTTATGGTATTCTGGCACTTGTTTTCAAACAAGTAGCCCTTCATTTAATGCTACTCTTTGGCATGCCCTGTAAAAACACTCCTAATTTCACATTTTCTTGATTTTGCTTGGTGTGCTGACAACAGTTTTCCATATTGATAGCTTTTCTCTTCATCTCTGTTATTCACTATTTTTGCAACTTCTGTCACCAGCCCCTGCATTCCGAATTGCCACTCCAGGACATTTGTGCTTACCTGTTAAAACAAAGTTACAACATACCCTCCACAAAAATAGAAGGCTAACTGAATTAAACAATTGTATAGCTTGCAGAATGATGTAAAACACTTTCCCCATTTTTAAACTTTGAAGGATAGTCTAAATTCAGATAAATAAAATGACACTCTTCATGAGCCAAAATGAGAAATATCAGCTGTTTTATTTTCTTCACCTACCTATACCTTGGTGCCTGATTCCTTCCTGGTAGAAAACCAGGTCTTTGTCCCTGTCAATCTTATGCTTACATGAGGGCTGTTTCACTCGATGCCTAAGACAAGAGAATGCTTTACCTTTATCTACTCTGACTACTCAATTCAAGACAATATTTCCTGAGCACTTACCATATTCCAGGCATAATAGTATATGCTAAAGATACATATATTCCCCCTTAGAGCTTACAGTCTTCTTTAGAGAGGGTTTCTCTTTGAGTATTCTACTCAGTTTATTAAATGAATGAATGAATGGGAAGTTCAGCAAGGAATCTCTAAAGTTCCATGCAACTCACTGAGTTTATGAGTCTATGATATATGTACATGATGTAAGTATTATTAAAGATTACACATGCATATATTATACTAGAATATAATCATTCATACTTTTAAAAGTGCTATTGCTGCTGATATTCCACTTAATTGCCTACAAATGTATTATTTCCTCTACTTTTTCAGGAGAGGTCATGGTGGCTTGGATCTGATAGGGTAACCAACCGTGTTGATTTTCCCAGAACTGTCCAGGTTTTAGCATGAGGTGGGATAAGTCTCATGTCCCATGAAACCCCTCAGTTCCAGCCAAACTGAGATGGTTGGTCACTCTATGTACTGATCGGGCCCTATCTCTCCTTGCATCTTTTAAACTGAAGAGAATACTTTGCCAGCCATATCTCATATCCTTCAGTGGTAGGACTTAGGAATTGGATTGTTCATTTGGAGCAGAGTTCAAACGTAGGAAAGATATTAGAGAACACACTAAAGCACTAAGATTGGCTATCAAGATGCATTTCACCCCAGTAATCCCATAACCCTTTGCCAGTGTTTGGTGATAGTGGGCAGGTCTAAGCCAATTTGGCTCAAAGAGATGTTAGAATATTAGTGGAGGCTTCTGGCAATTTCTTACTTCAAAAGAGAAACATATCCCTCCACTCCAGGACTCAGCTGTGGGGAAGGGTGGTGGCTAGTGTGCTTTAGGGCCTTTTCTGGTGGCAGTAGATTTGAAGCGCTTTAAAGGACCGGACCCTGAGCAGAAGAAGAAACTGTACTGGTTCTGGATCTAAAGCATTGGATTAGTTCTTGATTTTTGTCTTTCCCTATTTAAAGATTGAAGTATTAGAGTCATGGAAATAAAAGTGCAGTGTCCTCTATGTTTTTTTGACATCATCATTAACAATCAACCTGCTGGAAGAATTGTCTTTTAATTATTTTCTGATGTGTGTCCCAAAACTTGCAAGAACTTTTGTTTCCTTTGTACAGGTGAAAAGGGTACAGGGAAATCAACTCAGAAGCCATTACATTATAAAAGTCATCTCTCTCACAGAGTTGTCAAGGATTTTATGGTTCAAGGTGGTGACTTCAGTGAAAGAAATGGACAAGGAGGAGAACTATTTATGGAAGATTTTTTGAAGATAAGAGTTTTGCTGTTAAACACAAGGAATTTCTCTTGTCAGTGGTCAACAGAGGGAAGGATACAAATGGTTCACCGTTCTTCATAACAACTAAACTGACTCCTCATTTAGATGGGCATCATGTTGTTTTTGGCAAGTGATCTCTGGTCAAGAAGTTGTGAGAGAGATAGAAAACCAAAAAACTGATGCAGCTAGCAAACCATTTGCTGAGGTACAGATACTCAGTTGTGGAAAGCTAATTCCCAAACCTAAGGTTAAGAAAGAAGAAAAGAAAAGGCATAAATCATCATCATCATCATCATCATCATCATCATCATCACCATCCAGTGACTCAGAGAGATCAAGTGATTCTCAGTCCTCTTCTGAGTCTTTTGATTCTGAAAGTGCATCTGAAGGAAAAAAAAAAAAAAAAAAAGAAACATAGAAAGAACTCCCAAAAACACAAGAAAGAAAAGCCATCCAGTGAAAGTGAGGTTGAAAATCTTGAAGCACAACCCCAGGCTACAGTCCATCCAGAAGAAATCCCTCCTATACTTGAAAATAGGTTCCTAATGAGAAAAAGTCCTCCTAAAGCTGATGAAAAAGAAAAAAAAAAATAGAGAGAATGTAATCCACCTAACTCCCAGGCTGCTTCATATCAGAGGTGATTTTTAGTTACTATGTCTGTTCAGGAAAATTAAAGGAAGAGGACCAGGGCATTATCGAACTACTTCCAGATCTGGATCAGGAATCATTTCAAGCATAGGGAGACTCCTCCAAATTGGAGGCAAGAGATGCAGAGAGCTCAAGAATGAGTTTATCAAGTGGTAAAAGATGGATCAAAGGGGATAAGAGTGAGTTAAATGAAATAAAAGAAAATCAAAGAAGCCCAGTTAGAGTAAAAGAGAGAAAAATAACTGATCACAGGCATGTGTCAGAAAGTCCAAACAGAAAAAGTGAAAAGGAAAAGAAGGTTAAAGACCATAAATCTAACAGCAAAGACAGAGACATCAGCAGAAATTCGGATAAAGATGATAGGTTTAATAAAAAAAAAGTGAAGGAAAGGACTAAATCTAAAAGGAGGGTTAAAGCAAAGAGAAATCCAAAAGTAAGGAAGAAGATTCAAAGCATAATAGACATGAGGTCAAGGAGTAAAGAAAAGGTTCATGAGAATGTTAAAGAAAAAAAAAAGCAGTCTGATTCTAAAGGGAAAGATCAGGAAAGGAGTATGAGTGAAGAGAAGTCTAAACAGGTAGAATCAAAAAGTAATGAGCATGATCAAAATAAAAGTAAGGAAAAAGACAGACGTGTAGAGAATGTGCTATAACTAAAGGCAAACACAGTTACAAGAATAAAACAAGGGAATGAAGCAGAAATCAGGTTGAAACAGAAGGTACCATCTAGAAGCCAAGAATGATATCGCAGCAGAAGCAGAGTATCATAGTGTATTAGTCAGGGTCCTCTAGGGAAACAGAATCAACAGGAGATATCTATCAATAGTATGAGATTTTATGAGTGTCTCACATGACCGTGGGAATGCACAAGTCCAGGCTGCCAGGCAGACTACAAACCAGGGGCTCAGATGAAAGTCCAATGAAGGTCGTGGATGAGTTTCCGGGAGACGGTGGCTGTCTAAAGACCGGCTGGGAAATTTTCTCTGAATGCTGAAATCACTTCCCCTTTTAAGGCATTTAACTGATTGGGTAAAGTGTCACTCATTGCTGACAGAAATCTTCCTGTAGATGTAATCAGCTATCTATGCAGTAAACTCACTGGTGACTAAAGTCCATAAATGTCCTTGTATTACAATTAGCCCAGTGCTTGCTTGACCAAACCACTGGACACAATTACCTGGCTGAGTTGACATATTAGCCTAACCATCATACATAGCTACAGAGAACAGGAGTACAGGAGAAGAGGAAGGTCACGGAGCAGAGGGGGGGAAGCAATACCTGGAAGATCAAGGAGTACAGATAGGAGGAGGAGAGATTCATGGAGCTCAGAGAGAGAAGAAAGTCAAAGGAGAAACAGAAAAATTCCGAGAACAAGAGAGTAAGAGTTTACACAGAAAAGAAAATTCTGATAGTGAGAAAAGAATGTACTCTAAAAATCGTGATCATAATAGCTCAAGTTATAACAGGGGGGAAAAAGGTAGATAGAGATCAAAGCTGAGTCAAAAAATAAAACAAAGCAATAAGGACAGTGATACATTTAAAAATAAGAAGGATGAGAAGACCAGATCCTCAATGGAAAAGGAAATAAACCAAATATCAAAGGGTCAAGAAAATGACCACGTACATGATAAAAATAAAAAAATTTGATCATGAATCAAGCCCTGGCACAGATGAAGACAAAAGTAGATGAGTGCTGTGTTTAATTTTTAGTTTTTAATTGTTTATATTTTCAATTATAAAATGTACAATATAAAGTAAAAAAAAAAAAAAAAGTGGATGAGTGAGTTGTATAAACTTATTTCCACTCTGTCTCAACTTTTAAGTTTTAGAGACTTGCTGATGAATCTCATTTTGTTTTCCTCTTTTCGTTGCTTTTGAGTTGTTTTATGTTTGTCTTCTTTTTTTTTTTTAATGTAGACTTTATCAGGTTGATCTTTTGATAATCTGCAACCTCAATAATTTTAAATAAAATTTAAAGTTTTAATAAACTTGAAATGAGAAAAACAAACCAAAAAAGAGAGAAACATACAAACGTAGCTTCTTTCTCTCTTATTAAATGTCCCAATTTTTCTTGGCTTTCATCTACAACCTTGAAAGGAACTATGCTTGGGATGAAGCCAATAGTAGACAGATAAATAACCTGTCCTTGATGACATTAAGCTGTGAGATAAACTGACTCTGCAACCCATTCTACCTCTGTCTACCTATTAGGTAAAGAACTAAATGTCCTAATGTGTAAGCCAGTTTGAAACAGGTTTATGTTTTTGCTTTTCCCAACTGAAGGCAATGCAGATATTGCCCACTGAAAGTAATAAAGCTCTTAATTGGTGGTTGATTGATTGACATGAAAAATTTAGCCCAGTATAAGACTGTGATTATGCAGGAGAAAGAGAGCCACAAAGATGTGATTGCTCTTAGCTTTAAAACTAGCACTAGGATAAGGAATTTTTTTTTTAAGTTGGAGAGAAAGGAGGGACAACCATTGGGTGGGAAATAGGACAATAAAAATGGGCTAGAGTTGCATTGTTTTAAATTCTTAAGTTGATTGGCAAGAAGAATAAAAAACTTTTAAAAGTCTATATGTTTAATAAAGCAGCTAATATCCCTGACTCCATTACGTAATTTACCCATAGCATTCTTTTCTGGTCCCATACCCCAGTTAAGTCTCTTTTTGCTTTTTAGCTTTTACTTGTTAAATGGATCCTTGACATTAGAAATACAAGATCTAATTGAAAAGGACAGAAATATAAATGAAGGGACCCATTATGATAGAAAAAAAGATTAAATTTATTATGAATTATTCTGCTTTAAATGTACCACAGAAAGTCTGTTTTGGTATCTCCAAGTTAGAAAGGCAATGGACTAAGAGGAATGGCCTTGAGTATAGGTAAAGGAAAATTGATTAGATATTAAACATGAATTTAATTATTCATTTTTTATCTCAAGATTACATTCATCACAAAGGCACACCAACTCAGAAAATAGTTACCAAATCTCCATTTTAGACTATACGAGAACAGCTGGTCTGCAGCAAAAGAAAGCATTCTTTGCATTACATTATTAAATGGAACACTTAATCAGCTTC
Organism: Tolypeutes matacus; assembly: GCA_026826555.1. NCBI lineage: Eukaryota > Metazoa > Chordata > Mammalia > Cingulata > Chlamyphoridae > Tolypeutes > Tolypeutes matacus. Next base: position 3,073,882 of record JAKSZT010053764.1, on the reverse strand, counting down.
TTTGCCAAGAGAAAACTTCCCATTATATTAAGTTATAAATAAGCCTGTGAGAAAAATGTCTGCAAACTGGAAGGATGTGGAATCGGGTCTCTTGATTTTGGTTGTTTCATGTTGTGTTATAGCATCAGCATTTATCAGCGAGAGTACTTGCAAACACTCCTGGAAACCTTGGTTTTAAGTAATTCTGTTTATCGTTTAGTCTGAGGTTTGATATACCAACTTGGTAAATAGTGCATTTTTCAAGACAGATTCTGTCAGAGTTTCTTCTTGCTCCCACTTCATTCCTGCTCTATCCTTAATCCACTTCCAGGTGTATGGGCATTATTTTAGTTTTCCTGCATTATGTCATGGAAAAGCAGCAGTAAGATTTGTAAACTGCATTTCAAAACAGTACTCATGGGAAGCCAGATTGAATTCACCTAAGTTTTTAAAAAATGAGCTATCTGTTTGGCCAAGAGAGGCTTTAAATCGTGCTTTTTCCACCTGAGATAAACAACTGAAAAACATGAGTGTTGGAGATTACTAGGCAGATCTTGAGCTGAAGGATACAGCATTCAAGGTAGAATTAAATCCCTATGCTTTATTCAGAATTCTCAGCCATTGAAGAATGAGATCATTTAGAGACAGGACTGATAGGCTTCACCTATTAATCTCCAAAGAAAGATTCTGGATTTTGCACTTGAAATGACATAATGGAAACTGACTTATTTTCTGACAAGGCATTTATTTGGCAAAATGGAGAGTCAATGCAGAATCAGTTCTGGAGCGTCTGAAGCAGTAAGGTGTGGGAGGTGGGCAACATGGGAATCCCAGTGGGTTCCGTGTAATATTTTGGGTAATCTAAGCACCTCTTAAAATATATGTATATATATATATATAAATATCATTTTTGTAAGCAAATACACATATATGCATATATATTTATATATCATTTTGCAAATGTTTGTATGTATTGTGAGAATTTTGATTTTTACCCACAATAAAAATAAATAAAAAATTAAAACAACAACAACAACAACAAAAAAAACAAATTACATCTTGAACTAGATTTATCCCAACCTGTATTTCTCAATTTTAGGTGGGCAAAAAATTCTGAGGTTGTGTGTCTGGAACTGAACCATTGTGAAAAGGGTAGTTTAACTTGTTTTGATTCAGCCTGTCTAAAGTAGGACACTTTTTAGTTAATTAGGGTTTGTGACACAAATGTCTATTGGATGTGTTTTATGCTAGAAGCTAAACTAAAATTAAAATGTGCCATTTCTCTGCAGAGGAGATGTATACATCAAAGAGGAAAGGCAAGATCCCTATATGCTCTCTTCTGCTTTCCAGATGTTCCTGAAGTTACACCCTTTCCACCTGGCCTTTCTCTAGAAGTAGACTGTCGATGCTGATCAGCATTTGAGTTATGCTATTGAGACTGAGAATCCGTAAGGCTGCTCTTGCTTCTGAAGAGGCTTTTCATAGTTATCTATTGTAACCTATGAGGCAGGCATACTTTATCCAACCTGAAAGCATTCATTAAGCTATTGGCCTGCTTCTCAGGTATTTCTGCATTTGCACAGTCACAGCTGATATTAGGATACTTGGTTCTCAAGGCTGTAGAAATTGAGCTCAACATGGAAGTAGTGAGGTTAGCTGAATCCCCTGGAATATCAGAGTGCCCCTCCTGGAGTAACTGATAGAAAATTAGATTCTGACTCAGATCAGAGGAAGTTTGCAGCTACTCCTTCAAATCTAAATCCCTTATGCTGCAGTTTTATGTTAGCATTGTTCAGTGCAAATATAATACATACTTTCAACTACTTGAAAACTGTGCTCCAACACACAAATACACACATACACACATCTTTATTTTGCCATGATCTTAATTGTCAAGGTTTAAGTCACTTTTTTTCAAACTCTCCTTTAGTTCACTTTGTCATTTTTAAATTATAAACATCAATGTCAGCAATTCCTGAAGAGGGGTTCTGAGAAAAGTATGAATTGGTTTTCTATACAAATATTCTTATATACATATCTCAATACTGATCCATCTCTTATACTTTCTAACAAATACCTGATTATAATTTGCATTCTCCATGCCATGCCATTCACTGTGATCCCATGATCTTTTATTTTTTTTTAACTGTATGCATAAATCAGACATTATTACTGGATTTAAGTTTGTTTATATTTCTTATCCAATTTTTATTTCCTCTCTCTCTCTACCCTTTATCCACAGGTGGTATTCTTGAAAGATTTCCCAATGGTTTATGAAGTTAAGTTATAAACTTAGAGTTGAGAGTGTCTTGCTTCCTTTCTAATTTGATATTATCATCCCAAAAGAAAATCCTGCCTTTGGCATTATTCTTTCCAGCAGGAGAAAGGGACAAGTTCTATGAGTTTGAATCTATATTGCTTGAATCCATCATGCCAATGACTGAGAGATATGCCATTATTTTATGTGCCTCCCAAAAGAAAAAAACATCAAGATGAGAAATCTAATATTAGACTTCTACAAAGGAGGATTACACGCTGACTGTATGGATAAATAAACAAACAAAAAACACCATATAGAAAGGTACAGCAAGAAAACAAACATTATTCAACATTGACACCAGGTTGAGAGAGAAAATAATTCTCCCAATTTTCTGGACTAAAACATATTATGAATACAAATTGCAGTCTGAATTTACAAAAGTGATTTTAAATTGCTATGGCATGATGACACATTTCCATTTCAGAGATGTTGAAACATAAAGAAAATTGTCTTAGGATCAGTGAAATACCTTAATTTGTTTAGAGTTCACTGTCTCCCCACATTTTCTTCTAAAATATTTAGGTACCTCATTATCCTTCTAGTATCAGATAAAATAGACTTTAAGTCAAAAATAGTTATAAGGAAGAAAGACAGTCATTATGTACTGATAAAGGGGTCAATTCAACAAGAAGATGTAACAATTATAAATATATACACATTTAAATGCAGAGCCCCCAAAATTTATGAAACAAATACTTAAAGATTTGAAGGGAGAAATTGATGTACTGAGTTCATAGTAGGAAACTGTAATATACTACTTTCAATAATGCATAGAACATCTAGGAAGAAAATCAATAAAGAAATACAAGACTTGAATGATACTCTAAAGCCACTAGACCAAACAAGCATAAATAGGACACTTCATCCAACAATAACAGAATACACACTCTTCTCAAGTGCACATGGATCATTCTCCAGGATAGACAATACTTTATGTAACAAAACGTCTCAATAAATTAAAAATTATTGAAATCATTCAATATATTTTCTCTGACCACAAAGAAATAAAGCTAGAAATCAACAGTAGAGGGAGAAATGGAAAATTCACAAATATGTGGAAATTAAACAATGTGCTCTTAAGCCACCACAGGATAAAAGGAGAATCACAAAGGAAATTAGGTAATATCTTGAGGTGAATGAAAATGAAAATACAACATAACAAAACTTATGAAATACAGCAAAGGCAGTATTGAAAGGGAAATGTATATCTCTCAATGTTTATATTCAGAAGGAAGAAAGATTTCAAATAAAAAACCTAACCTTAAAACCAGAAGAACTAGAAAAAGAAGAACAAACTAAACCCCAAGTGAGCAAAATGAATGAAATGACAAAAATTAGGCAGAAGTAACTGAGAAAATTAAAAAACAGCAGAGTCAATCAACATAACCAAAATTTGGTTCTTTGAAAAGAATAAAATTGACAAACCTTTATCCAGACTGACAAAAAAAAGAGAGAGGACACAAATGACTAGAATCAGAAATGAAAAGAGGGACATTACTTCTGACCCCACAGAAATCAAAAGGACTAAAAGAGGACACTATGAACAAGTGTGTGCCAACAAATTAGATAACTTATATGAAATGGACAGATTCCTAGGAACATACAAACTATATACACTGACTCAAGAAGTAATAGATCTCAACAAACGAATAACTAGTAAAGAGACTGAATGAATAATAATAATTAAAACTCTCAAAGAAAAGCCCAGGCCCAAATGGCTTCACAAGTAAATTTTATGAAACATTCCAAGAAGAATTAACACCAGTCCTACACAAATTCTTTCAAAAAAATTAAAGAGGAGGGGACACTTGCTAATTCATTCTGAGGCCAACATCGCCCTCATAGCAAAGCCAGATAAAGATACTACAGGAAAAGAAAATTACAGATCAATAGCTCTTATAAACATAGATGCAAAAATCCTCAACAAAATAATAGCAAACTGAATCCAAAACACATTAAAAGAATTATACATCTTGATCAAATGGTATTTATCCTAGGTAGGCAAGGAGGTGGGTCAACATAAGAAAACAAATTAATGTAATACATCATAGTAACAGAATGAAGAAAAAACCCACATGATTATCTCAATTGATGCAGAAAAGACATTTGACAAAATTCAGCATCCTTTCTTGATAAAAACAGTTAGAAAACTAGGAATAGAAGAAAACTACTTTAACATAAATGACATATATGAAAAAAAAAACACCACTAAAATCATAATTAATGGCAAAAGACTAAAAGCATTTCCTTTAAGATCAGGATCAAGATAAGTATGCCCACTGTCAACACTGTTATTCAACATTGTACTAAGTTCTTGTCAGAGCAATTAGTCAAGAAAAATAAATAAAAAGCCTACAAATTGGAAAGGAAGAAGTAACTTTCACTATTTGACGATAACATCATCCTATACAGAGAAAACCTTAAAATTTGCACAACAAAGCAGAGTGGGGGGGATCTGCATTTGCAAAAGAATGAAGGTGGAGCCCTACCTCACACCATATGTAAAAATCAACTCAAAATGGATGATAGACCTGAAAATAAGAGCCAGAACTATAAATCTCCTGGAAGAAAATGTAGGGAAGCATCTTCATGACCTTGTATTTGGCAATGGTTTCTTAGGCTTTACATCCAAATCACTAGCAACAAAAGCAAAAAAAAATGAGTAAATGGGACTTCATCAAAATTTAAGTTTTGTGCATCAAAGGACTTCATCATGAAGGTAATATGACAACCTACACAGTGGGAGAAAATATTTGGAAACTATTTATCTGATAAGGTTTTTAATATCCAGAATATATATAGAAATCCTCCAATTTAACAAAAAAAGACAAACAACACAATTTAAAAATTGGCAAAGACTTGAATAGACATTTCTCCAAAGAAGATATATACAAATGGGCAAAAAACACATGAAAAGATGTTCAACTTCATTAGCCATTAGGGAAATGCAAATCAAAATCACAATGAGATATCATTTTACAACCACTAGAATGGCTACTTAAAAAAAAAAAAAGGAAAATTTCAGGTGTTGGAGAAGATGCAGAGAAATAAGAATACTCATTCATTGCAGGTCAGAATGTAAAATTGTGCAGCCACTGTGGAATACAGTTTGGCAGTTTCTCTAAAACTTAAGAATAGAACTACCATATGACCTAACAATTGTATTTCTTAGTATATACCCCGAAAGACTGAGAGCAAGGATTTGAACAGATACATGTACACCGACATTCGTAGTGGCATTATTAACAATGGCCAAAAATTCAAACAACCCAGGTGCCCATCAACCTGTAAATGGATAAACAAAATGTGGTATACACACTCATCGAGTATTACTCAGCCATAAAAAGAATGAAGTGCTGACACATGCAACAACAATGATGAACCTCGATGACATCATATTGGGAGAAATAAGCTAGACACAAAAGGACAAATATTGTATGATCTCACAGATAGGAAATAACTAGAATAAGCAAACTCAGAGAGGGTCAGAATTTAGAATATAGTTTACCAGGGAATGGAGTAGGGCTAGGAAATAGGGAATTAAGGCTTAAAATGTAAAGAGCTCCTATTCAGAAAGATGGAAATGTTTTGTTAATGGATGGTGGTTGTGGTAGCACAATATTGTGAATGTAATTAATAGCACTGAATTATATATTTGAATGTGGTAAAGGGGAAACTTTTAGGTTGCATAGCTGTTGCTAGAATAAAATTTTTTAAAAATCACAAACAGTGAACCTTAAGTGTGCTTTCCTTAATTGTTACAAATGCACCACACTAATGCAAGGTGTTAATAATACCGTGATATATGGGAATCCTGTATTTCATTCATGATTGTTTTGTAAACCCACAACTTCCCTAATTAAAAAAAAAAAAAAAAGTCAGTCTGAGATTTGAGAGGAAATTTTGAGCAGATTTTTTTTTGCCTCCTTCTCTGAAGTTTCATCTTCTCTAGTATTTTGTCCCTCAAGTCTCAGACTCTGTGGCAATCCCCAAAACCTGATCCCTATCTCCTTATCCCAGTAAGACTCATTACTGTTCTCCAACAGCCTCCATACTCGTCCCAACCCTTCTTTGAAGAATGGTAATTCCTTATGCCCTTCCTGAGTTTACACTTGGCGAATGCCTCCTAACAGTTTTCTATGTGTTGTCCTGTGTTTTGCATTGTTTTCAGTAGGAACATTGGCCCAATACTAGGTACTCTCGTGATTGGAACTGAAAACCGCAAGTGTTTATATTTAGAAAAAGTTTATAACTATGAAAACTTCCTAATGTTTCCTTGTCTGATTGGCTTGTATCTAAGACAGGGTTATTTATTTTTGTTTTGTTTTTTTTTTATCCTGAGTTTGGGGGTGAACCCAGCTCAGACTCTCCAGGTGCCATTGACAAACAGAATCTAGGCACTGATTTGCTACCTCGTCTATAGTCACTCATAAAAAGTAATGTTGCAATAAAGAATGACATTGCAGTGGTAGACTGCAGTACTATGAAGGTCCAACTCTATTAACAGTCTTTAAAATGTAGCAATGTTTTATTTCTAGCTAGTGGCATGCCTGCATGGGCTTCAGAAAAAGAGCAAAAAATTAGAGATTGGAAAGAGGAGAAAGGACAAACAGAGTGAAGGTTGTCCTTGTGTTTCCCTCAGTTAAGAAACAAGGCTGGCAAAAAAAAAAAAAAAAAAAGATTTAGATGGACGTCTATATACCTCATTGTCCTTCAGACTGAATTTCCAGATGTCTTTAAGGTCATTTATCACTGGATAAACCTCTCTGGATTCAACTTGATGTTTTCTCCCAGCCTTCATAAAGATGGAACATTTTAAAGGTTAATGTGTATAATGAGGTGTGTACATTTTAAAGACCCCTGGAGCAATGCAGTATTGTCATGCTCTAGGCAGTGTACATCAGAAGAAAATTGTCAGATGTAAAACTGACACTGAAAATATTTCCAACCCAACAGCTGGTTTTATGGTATTGGTTTTCAATACTTTCTTTCCATCAGATCCACAATAGACTATCATTTTACTAAGTTTCCCAAATTAAATGGGATCAAACTTCTTATTCACATAGAATGCTAGACTTTAAAGAAATTCCCCTATGTTTCATGTAACATATATATGGTTGACTTTGCTATTGACCTATATGTCCTCCAGTGGTGCCAGAAAAAATAATAGCATTATGGTAAAATAGAAGTATGAGATCATATTGAGTTAAAGTAAGTTAAAAGTTTTCTCTTTATACTAATAATAACCTGGAAACTTGTATTAATCAGATACTAGCTATATGCATATTCTTCTCTGCTTTGATCTAGATCAGGATTTTCCACTAAGGAACATTAGTCCAGTGACTCATGTTAACTAAGTTTGGAAACTTCTACACATTCTGTTCACCCTCTTAAAAAGTCAAAATAAACATTTGAATATTAAATGCTCTTAGTAACCCTGCAGTAAGGGGAAATGTTTGTTTAACTTTGTAAGCTCAATTATTCACAGTCATTTTACCATAAAGCCATGTCTTTCACATAAAACCTGTTCTCACCTTGCATTACACAATTTAAGATGCTGATCTAGTCCTGATTATTCATTTTTACTCCATTAGCAATGATTAGAAAGACAGGCAAGAGGCAGTACCTTGTGGGCTCTTTTAATGGGAAGGACGTAAACAGTTTTAGGTAAGGGAATGATCTAATCATATGTACAGTAGGAATAAAAAAATCAAATCCCATAAAAAGTTCAATCACTATACACCTATTAGAATGGCTAAAATCCAAAACCCAACACCAAATGCTGGTGAGGATGTGGTGCACCAGGAATTCTCATTCATTGCTGGTGGGAACACAAAATAGTACAGCCACTTTGGAAGTCAGTCTGACAGTTACTTACAAGGCTAAGCATAGGTATACAATACAATCCAGCAGTCACATTCCTAGGTATTTAACCAAATGAGTTCAATATTTATGGTCACATAGAAACCTGCACATAAATGTTAATGGCAGCTTTATTCATAATATCCAAAAATGGGAAGAAACTAAGATGTCATTCTACAAGTGAATGGATAAACAAACTGGTACATTTGTGCAATGACTATTATTCAGCATTAAGAAGAAATGAGCTATCAGGCAATGAAGACATGGAGAAACTTTAAATGCATATTCCTAAATGAAAGAAGCTATTCTGTAAATACTGTATGATAAAAACAATATGGCATTCTGCAACAGGCAAACTATAGAGGCAATGAAAAGATTAGTGGTTGCCAGGGGTTCAGGAGGAAGGAGGGAGGGATGAATAGGTGGAGGCATTTTTAGGGCATTTTTAGGGCATTTTTAGGGCAGTGAAACTATTCTGTGTGATAATGTAATGGTTGATACATGACATTATGCATTTGTCAAAATGCATAGAACTGTACAACACAAAGAGTGCCCCTTTTATTATTAAACAGTAATATCAATATTGGTTCACATAATAATATATGAACCAATGGACTTTAGTTAATAATATATCAATATTGCAGGGGATGGATGTGGCTCAAATGGTTGGGCGTCCGTCTCCCATATGAAGGGACCCGGGTTCGATACCCGGGACCTCCCGGTAAAAAAAAAAAAAAAAAAAAAAAAAAATATATATATATATATATATATAATCAATATAGGTTCATCAATTGTAACAAATACACCACACTAATGCAAGATATTAATAATAGGGGAACCTGTGTTAAAGTGTGGGGGAGGAAGTATATGGGAACGCTCTATACTTTCTCCTCATTTTTCCTGTAAACCTAAAACTTCTTTAACAAATAAAGTCTATTAAATTTTTAAATGAAAAAGCAAATTCATTCATTCAAAAATATTAATATGTGTCTGTTACATGCCAGGCATTGTGTTAGATGCTAAAGAGTGAAACTCAAGTGATAGAGTATATGATGCAATGACCTATGAAAGAATGATAGCCATCCCCAGGGCTGGAATCTTATAATACATCAGAGAAGTATTATTATAGGCAAATTTAATTCAACAAACATTATTCACTAAAGTGTCATTTATGTGCTAGATAGATGTTCCCTCCTAAAGTCACAGAGATGGATCTAGTACATTCTCAGCTGTTGGGGAGCTCACAACCTTGTGGGTAGAACCACACCTCTTCCATGCCAAGTGTCAGAAGCATTTGTAGAGTGAAGAGCACAAGAAAGCATAGCAGTCTTTTCTTTGCCCTGAGACAATTCCTGAACGTCAGGGTTAGAAGAGCACATAAATTTATCTAATCTCACTATCCACTTACTGCAATTGAGCTAATATTTTTATATTCCTGTTTTAGAATAAATACACTATGCCATAGCTTTTCAAAAATAATGCATTTCATTATCAAAGATTACATAAAAGCATAAAAATAAAATTTAAAGAATTCATAGCCATGGAACTGGTTTATTCCATGGCAAAGAGACCAAGTTTTCCTAGGGTTGCCTCGGTTCCTGAAAGATTCCTAGCTTTGTTTCCAGTCCATATGTGTTCTTACAATAAACTCCCTTATTATATGAGGTAACTTGGGGAAGGGTCTCTGTTCATGCAATACCATGATCACCACAACAACCAAAATAGCCTAACTAGAAGCACTATAACACTGTCAATTAATGGTGCTAGGTAAGGGACAGTTTACTTTGGAATAAAAGGTGTTTCTTAGCTAATGGTGCTCAAACTATTGATTTCCAGCATATTCTTTTCCTTAACTCTACCCTAGAAACTGCCTCTTTCCAAGGCCTTTAAATTATGATGATATATACTTTTATGTGACACAGAAATAACATATTTCTATTAATTGATGATAAACCTCTATAAGACTTTTTTCCTAAATATGTGGGTTGTATATTCTTGATCACTCTTTCATATGTCAATGAATTTGCAATATTTTTATAGTGAGCATAGAAACATAATTCAGTCTTTCTTCAAGTATAGTTAATCATAACAATTTTTATTAAAAGTTTGTTTTATTGTCAATCTCATAATCAGTAATATCATATAAATTTTTAGAATTATTGTCAAATTTGGAACATCTTTCAAGTTCTTTCATAAGAACTTGAACCCTTCAAACACAAGAATTCTGATAAATTCTATTTTGTAATTCTCATAAAAATGTGAAGTATATTTATAATTTATATAAAATGTTTTTAATAGGAATGGATTTTCATTTTCACTTGGTGTCAATGAAAACCAAATTCTCAGAATCCTCAGCTTAAAACTTTTATATGTCTAATGATTTGAAAATTTTCCCACAGACTAGCTTCTGGTCCCATACATTCAAACTTTATTTCTACTCATTCTCCACCTACTTCTGGTGGGAGGGGCCCCTGACATCTGGAGAAATTCCAATGGGACCTCTGGCCCTGCACCTTTGTTTCACAATAGTGGGTGAGTCAATAGAGTAGACAGAGAGAGTATTCTTGGAAGCCATTCATGCACTAGGACTAGCAATAACTAAACTACATCCTGAAGTAACTGTAAACAATACAACTACACCTCACTAAAATCAAACTAAATCTATCCCAAATTCAAATACCCCTTAGCTGGAGCTCAAAAAATGTTCTTGATCACTCCAGAGAAACATGACCAGAGTGAAAGTATAATGGAGGGAAAATTGAAGTTGAGAGAGACAGCAGACTTAACCAATTGTAATTTAAATATTTTACTTTTGCAAGTTTTTTTAAAACTTATGTTCATCTGAACACATTGCTCAAGTCCCTCTCACATCCTTGGAAGGGGCTCATGCAATTCAGAAGTCTGAGGCTTAAACCTCATTAGTTTTCTACCTCTAAATTACATTTTTCCCCCCTTGTTTCCAACTGTTTGTCTTTTTCTAGCCATGCTGTATTTTTTCCTCACTTGCATGGCTTTCTCACAGTCACAGTTAACTCCTATGGGGCCTAGTTCTATCTTCTGACTTCTTTTACTGTAGCCTTTCAGCTTAATCTCACTGTTTACTCCCTTTGCCATCTGAAGTGGTTGCTGTTGATTTAGGTATGAATGCCTGGAATCATCCTTCTAGGGAGGGTGATGGTGGGGAGTGGAGGCATCGTATCACATGATCCAAATAGGACTGCCCAGAGGCATCACCAAGTTCCAATATCTGAAAATTAAGCCAAGGAACTAGGCCAGTTGGGGTGGTGGGATCTGTCGCCATTGTTTAATGGTGGAGAAAGCACATTTAAAGCACTTGACTGCTGTGTTTCTCACAGACTTTACTTCACAATCAAATCCTTTTCATCAGAATATTAATAACCGTCATATTGATATATTACCTTTAGAATGATTATAAATGCACCCGTTTTGGAGCATGTGTTCAGAGAGAGCAACTTGCTCCTCCGACCTCAGCTGTGTTTCTGGGAGATTTGCCTTTAATGGAAGTCATGGGTGGAACAGTCTCATCTGAAAGGGTTTAGAGAAAATCCATGACCAGTACCAGTAAATATTTAAATATTAAATGTGCATATATTGTGTAGGTTTTCTCCTTTTGTAGAATTGGTTATATCTAAAGGAAAGCAGTAACATTACAAGCTCTCTAGTGATGGGTAGAAATTTATATTCTTCTAACTCTTCTCATTCCCATGATCTCACTCTCTTCCCTGGTCTCTGCCTCAACCCAGATTTCCTCCGCTGAGTTTACCATGAAACTATCCTAAAGACCCACTTGTATAAAACCAAACTTATTCCAGATCTGTTTGTTTTTTGCTTCACTTTGAATATCACCACTTTTCTTCTACCCCAGTTGCTCAGGACAAAAAGAAGCCCTTTTCGCTTGACTTGTCCTTCACGCTCCTCACTAATCAATCGGTCAATAAAATTGATCAGCTCTCAGCTTTAACAACTTTCCTATCCACCCACTTCTCTCCATCACAACACCCCTATCATTAATGTGGTCCTCATCGTGTCATAATGAATTAATGAATCAGCCCAATAACTGGCCACTTTCTAGTCTAAATCTTTTTAAATTACTGCTTAAATAATCTTTCTAAATCACTAATTTCTTTTTGTCTTATCACTTAGACTTCTTTTTTTTTTATAAGTTCTTTTTTTTATTTTTTATTTTTATTTTTAAAGAAGCTTTAGATCATGTAAATGTTACATTAAAAAAAATAGGGGATTTCCATATGCCCCACTCCCTCCCCCTCCTATACTTTCCCATATCAACAACAACTTTCATTAGTGTGGTACATTTCCTAAAATTGATGAACACGTATTGAAGCATTGCTACTAACCGTGGACTATAGTTGACATTATAGTTTACACTCTATCCTGCACAATTTTGTGGGTTATGACAAAATATATAGTGGCATGTCCCAGAGACTTAAATCTTTGGTCTGTTCATGAGCCAGTTGAGTCCTGAATCTCGGCAGAGTTGCAACACCTACTATCCAGTTCATTGAACTCACCCAGGACAACTAACGTGAGGATGATGATGGATAACGATCACCCCAAGGGACAGAGAGTGTCTATAAATACAAGCAAGACAGTTCCATTCATCTGCCCTATGGGACCTAGGCTCCCTCTCAGTTAGAAACAGAGTGGGCATCACCATCCCCAAATCCTCAAGATTGGAGAATGGACAATGGACTAAAATAGACTCAGAATTCTTTAGTGGCTCATTAGAACTCTCAGAAGAAAGTCCAGATTTCTTAGCAGTCCTTATAATGCCTTTCAGTCCTTTCTTACCATCCTTCTCAGGCCAGGCTTAACACCTTTCAGTTCATTAAGCATGCTGTGCTCTTTCTTGCCCACAGGCCTTTGCATCTTTTGGTTATCTCCTCCTGAATCACCTTTCCAATAATTCCTTATTCAACTTAGGTGTCAACCCTTCCGGAAACCTTTCCAGACCTTGACTACCAACCAGAAGTCTGAATTAGGGCCTTCCAGCATACCCTGTGCTCACCTTTACCATGGCTGCTATTGGACTATAACCATCATTAAAATTGTTACTTTTGACAGTATTAACTAAACATTTACATGGTGCTGAGTTCTGTACATTATCTCATTTAATCCCCCTTCCCAAATTTTATGAGGTTGATTCAGTATTTTACCCACTTACAAGTATGGAAGTGGGGGCTCTGGGAGGTTAATTAATTTGCCCAAGATGATTCCTATTAGGTGGCAGAGCCAATTTGATTGTGGGTTGATCTGACAGACTCCAGAGATAACGCTGTTAAGCTCGGCCTCACTACTGCCTGTTTAGTCCACTTTGTTTTCATTGTCTTTTTCCTCATCCTTCCCCATTAAACTGTGAACTAGCTTCTCAAGGGACGAGAGCTTCCCTAATTTGTCTTTGTCTCAGCAATACCCAGCATAGAGCCTCACACATAAAAATCAATCATCAAAAATGCATTTAATGCCTGAGTGGTGAATGAATGAATGGATGAAGGAAGGAATGAGTAACTTTATCGTTCTATTTGACATTGATTTATTGGACATAATTGGAGATTTGTGGTGGGTCCAATTCATCTCTCCTTATTACCACTCTTCCCTTCCATCTCTGATTTGTTTCTTAGTCATATGATGCAATCTTGTCCTTGAGTTCCTTCCGAAGTGTTACTTTCTTTATCTAGTGTTTAAGAACATTTATTATTTACTTAAGAAGATTTTTAAATATTGTCTTGTTATGCTTTTCTATATGTTTCGACTTAAGGGATTTTTTTTTCGGGGGTGGTAATGTACGAGACTTTCATGTGAAAATAAACTATCAAGGAATTTCTTACATTCAACTCCACATGAAAAGATCAATAGAAATAATGGTCAGGTTATGGCTTTCTGTTCCATCATTTTATGGCTTACAGTAAAATAGTGCTATAATATCCATAAGGGTGAGGTTATTTATTCTATCTTTTCTCATAAGAACTCCTTTCAAAAATACTATTCTGCTCTACCACAGTCAAGTTTCTCTAAATTAACTCACTTTTATTTCAAGTATATGAGATGAATTTATGCCTTTTTAAAAGTTATTGCTTTATGGAAACATTTTATCTTTTTGCTTCATCCTTTATTTTTTTAAATTGGCATGATTAACTCTGGAATACTTTAAAGGCTTTTTCTTCTTATACTACCAATGAAGTGGCAATTAACAGTCATGAAGGATTTTATGAATATTTGAATCTAAAAAAGTCTCATTCTCCTGTAGGTCAAAGAATGCATATTTGACATTTTTGAAGCTACTCTGAACCCTTAGGAACATAAGTCTAAATCATATCTAGGTTTTGCTTCACCAGGCCCAGGTTCCCCTTGAGGTGGTGCCCTATCAATCTTGATCTCTTTTAGAATAGCTAGATGATGAATTCACCCAGGCTTTCCTTTTCCGCTACAGTTCTCTCAACCCACCTAAGCATCTTTCAATGAATAGTCTGAGTATCTTAATCAATTTTTCTGCTCTTTCTTCACTATTCCTGTCAGAACCCTGGCATTTTGCCCAGTGGAGGGAAAAAAAAAAGCAGAAAATTTCCAATAAATTCATCAGGAAGATTTCTACTAGATTTCCAGGTGCCATCATTGAGTGTTGCAAAAGCTCCCATTACAAAAGCTCAACAAACTAGGTGTTGTCAGCATTTCTGGCTCACTGGAATGGAAACCATTACTCCTCTATTCAGATTCCCCCTTTTCCAGATTGTCTCTAGTTGCTCCACTTCCTCCCACCCCCATCTTCTTCGATTCTTCTCTTTCCCTTTCACCTCTGGAGTTAGTCTGACATCAAGTTGGCCAGCCACTTCCTTGACTAGGCTTTTCTAATTTCTCCCTCTTCCTATTTCCGGAGCTAGGCCCCACTCCATCCTCCACCTACCTCAATCGTTTGCCTCCCTACCGCCTTATGATGTAAGGATGAAGACTCAACCTCCATATATGTGTCTTTTTCATCACAGTTCCATCCATATTCAAACAGTGGCAGAAAAAAAAAGTCTTTCTTGCCGAGTCAAAACATCACTTGACTTTTAAATCCCATCAGATACAACAAATAGCTTCTATTCATGCCCTTCAGCATCCATTCCTCACCCTCAACACTTCTTCTCTTCTCTCTGCTTACTTATGTAGCAGGCAACTAAGTTGTCCCCATACTTGAAGTTCATGAGAGGAGGGAAATGGGAGACAATAGTGATGACACAGGAACATCATGCAGCAGACAGCAGGGGAATTTTCCAAACCTCTTTGAATATCTACAGTTTAAATTCCAGAATTAACTTTACAGATTTGGCTTTGGACTACCCTATATGCTGGGACTGCAGATTACAGTCTGGCCAAGCAAAAGCTGAGGTGGGAAGAGAGGGTCTTTCTCAAATGAGGGGAAAGATCATGCCATTCTCCTAGTCCTACAAGTTTTCCCTTTGGAAAGAAGGAAGAGAAAGACTTGGAAAAATGGAAGAATGAAAAAAAGAATTACATATGGCTCCATTTAACTTACAACTAGCATAATTTACTAGTTGGTTTGAAGATTGTTTCTACCAGTGACTAAGATTTTACAAAAAAAAAAAAAGTTATTACATTTACATATAGGAGATTTTTAAAAAGAAAAGAGAGAAAAGCAAAATAACACTCTGTGTCAACTAATGTAATCTTGTGGGTGTCCCTTCTCACCTGACAATTTCATCACCCTAAATAGCTTGGTTTGGCTCTATTTCTTCTTTTTGAAAAACAACTACTTTGGGAAAGTCTTTCTGCTTTCTCCTAAAGGTTATAAGCAAAGAAAGTTACAGAGAAGTCACCCAACTAATTCATCATAAATGCCTTTGAACTTGGTTGCTTAGCTCTTGTTGGGAATGTTGTCTTGAACAAATTATATATCCATTATCAAATAGACAAGACATGCAGGTTGAAAACAATCTAATCATGTTCTAGATATTCTCTCCAAACATATCTTTTCTTCATCAGCTCATGATGTGTTTTAGTTTGCTAGGCTGCCGAAAGCAATATACCAGAACTGGGTTGGCTTTTACAACGGGGATTTATTTGCAAGCTTACTGTTCTGAAGCATCGTCAGGTGATGTTTTCTCTCTGAACACTGCTGCTGGAGATCCTCGATTCTTCTCTCACATGGCAAGGCACAATGCTAGCATCTGCTGGTCTTTCCCTTCTCTGGGTCTTGTCATTTCCTGGTTTCCATGGCTTCCTCTCTCAGCTTCTGTGGGTTTCTTTCTGTGTCTCTCTCTGTGTAGTCATCCATTTATAAAGGACTCCAGTAAGAGGATTAAGTCTCACCCTGGGTCATGCCCTACTGAAGTAACCTAGTCCAAAGAAGGCCCCACCTGCAATTGGTTTATACACACGGGAATGTATTAGTCTTAAGGACATGACTTTCTGGGGTCCATTAAAGCCTCAAACTACCACATGAAGGTTTAGGTCTAAACAGTAATCCCATTTTCCTTTCTGAACGCTTAACCAAGGAGAGAAATCATGACTGCCTTTGGTAACAAGTGCCCTCCCTGTTCAAAGAACATGCTCATTTGAAAGTGAAAGTAAAAGTAAAATATCATGGCTCCTTGTTACAAGGAACTTTTCCTTCTTTAAGGGAAAAGGGCACCTCTGCTTCTATAAATTAGTAGCCTTTAACTGAAGCAAATAGGCAAAAATTGTTAATATCAAACCTATTGTTTTCCACTCTAACTGGTCAAATTGAATTTTAACCCAATACTGTGAATAGAACCCTAGAGATATAGAGTGAAATTTTGGGTTTATATCCTAGATATGCCATTTAATAAATGTGTGCTCATGAATAAATAAATCTTTTGTTGTTTTGAACCTGCTCTTCCCATTCATTCCTAAATATAATCCTCCCTGAGGAATAGATATTATTATGATGACCCCTATTTTATAAAACCTGCTCATTTTGTTGAAAGGTTATGAAAAGAGTGACTAGAATGGGAAAAGAAAGATAGGGCCATAGCGAGAGGAGAATGAGAAGATTAGGGTGTTAGAGAATGTTGATTCTTATTTCCAGAAGCTTGGCTATGAAAAGGGAGCTATACAGGGCTGAAACTAGGGCGATGAAACTATTGAGGGAACATTTTCGTTCAAATAGAAGAGACTGGAATGGTTTTTTCTGTTATACACACACACACACACACATATCATCATCTGGCAAATGTTACTGAATTCCTACAAAGTTCTTCTTGATGACTTTATAAATTAAAATGTGCCTATAGTTATCCCAGGATATGGCTGAAAAAATAAATTCCAGAGAGAGGGGTATATTTCTTTAAGTTAAAGCTGGGTGAGATAGCCATACACCCCTTCATTTAAGAAGCATGTAAGCATGTACCATGTGTCAGGCACTACACTGGGCCCTAGTGATACAGTGTGGACAAGGTAGCCATGTCCTACCATTCTGGAACTTTAATGGAGGAGATGGACACCAAAGAAAAGAGTATAGAAACAATTACTTAAACATAATTACACTCAATTGTCTTTATCTAGATATGCCGTCTCATATTTCTACCTTTTAACTTTCTCATATCACAACTATCCCCTTACCATTCCAAAAGCTATCATTTTATTTCAGCAGGCATTTTTGAGGCATAGGAAGTTTTCAGGCAATCTGCTAGGCACAAAAGTACAGAAGGAGCTGAAAGACATATGTTCTGCAATGATGGCTCTTATTTTTGCACTAATTGTGCAAAATGGACCTAAACCTTTCATGAGTAACAGGTAATATTGGATCATATAATAAGTTTGAAAGGAAGGATAAAACTAGTTTAATAAGAATTCTACAGGTTTGCTATGATGAATGTGAAGCATACATTTTAATTTGAACCCTTTCAGTTAATTAAGATCATAGGACGTTAGAACAAGGGATCTTAATGGTCAGATAATCCATGAATTTATTTTACTGATGAGACAAATGAGAGCCAGAGAAAAGAGGGATTTGCCTAAGATCGCACAAGCCTACACAAAAATGGAAAGTCTGATCAAATACTTCCATTTGCATGTTATACAGCCATTAAAAGTTAGACTGGAGATTAATGTTTAATGAAATAGGCAGAGGTTTATGAGTCAGGGCTAAAAGGTTTGGTTACCAATTCTCTGTAATATTTTTCAGTCCAAATGTGTTTTTCCCAAGCAGTCTTTGTACCTGTGGCCACCAGTATTAGGGGTTTTCTATGTATACAGTACTAGGCTATAAATATAATGAAAATTTGTTTCTTTCCAATTCTTGTCTTATTTCTTTCACTCTCTTCAAATTGTACTGACTAGAATATTCATAAAAATAAAATACTGATAACAGATATCCTTTGTCTTCTTCCTGAGTTTAAAGGCAACACTTTCAAGAATTCATTATTGGGTATGATGTTTAATGAACATCTGTGTAGATGCCCTTTATTACATTAAATAAGTTTCTTCTATCCCTAGTTTAATTATTTTGTTATGAATGGATGCTGAATATTCTTAAATAACAATTCCTGGAACTAATGAGATAACTGAATCTTTTAATCTATAATGTATTGAATTGCATTGACAGATTTTCTCATGTAAAACAAACTTTAAAATTTTGGAATCAATTCTACTTGATTATAATATATTATTTTTTAGAATTGCTGGATTTATTATCAGAATTGTCAAATATACACTAAAAGAGATAGAATGGTAAAATACACCCTAGTGTTATCCATCCCCCAGCTACAAATATTACCAACATTTTGCTATTCTTGCTCCATCTATCCTTTCCCCACCCCCAATTTATATTTTGGGATGGAATATTTAAAAGCAAGTGCCAGATATGTTATTTCACTCATAAATATTTCAATATGAATCATTAACTAATAAGGCATTTAAAAATATGTAACAGTCATCTCATTATTAGACCCAACAGAATTAATGGAAATTCCTTAATATAACCTAATATCTATTTTATATTCATATTTCCCAGTTAGTCTTAAAGGTGTCTTTTCACATTAGTTTGTCTCCCATGCTGTGCTTATGTCTTTTAAGTCTCCTTTATTCTATTTAAGTACCCCTCCTTCCTCATGTCAATTTGTTGTTGATAAAATTAGGTCATTTGCCCTAGAATGTTCTACATTCTGTATTTGGATGGTTGCTTCTTTGTGATGTCATTTAATTTACTCTTTTAGTCTCTATAGTTCCTGCCAACTGAAAATCAGTTCTAGAAGCATTATTGAATTTCACTTCAATATTTTAGGCAATAATACGTCATAGGTGGTGCTATGTACTTCCTATTCCATCAGATTTTGAAGCACAAACTATCTTATTTCCCCACTAATCCTAAAATTGAGCAGTGGATTCAGATAGGATTAATCTAATTTCTCCATTATAAACTCCCCATCACTCTTTACCTACTGGTTTTAGATCCATCAATTAACATTGCCCACATGTATTATTTCATTATGGGTTGCAAAATGGTGATTTTCTAATTCTGTCATTAATTCTGCATTTGTAAACTAAATTATTTTCATAGAACTCTCCCTCATTAGCTTTTTAGGTACAATGAGGTAGAGTTTATACAGGAAGAATAGGATAAATGCTTCATTCTTTCCCTATATTGATTCATTTTCAGAGTATGAATTTTTGCCCTGGCAACCACCAGTCTTGACCAATAGAGTGGTTTTGTTTTTTCTTTCATGTTTTTAGTGTCATTATGGACTTGCAGTTTTTAAATATATTTGATATGTTTCTGTTCAACATAGTAATTATTATTTTTTATTGTCAAAATATCCCATATTAGGCCATTAGGAGCCCTGTTTTAGTTTGCTACAGGCTGCCAATGCAATATACCAGAAATTGGGTGGCTTTTAAAATAGGAATTTATTAGATTAAAAGCATACAATTCTGAGGCTGGGAAAAATGTCCAAATCAAAGCAGCAAGCTAATCTCTCTCCCTGAAGGTCAGCTGCTGGTGATCCTGGACTCCTGTCACATGGCAAGGCACAATGGCAGCTCTGCTGGTCTCTCCTCCAGGCTCACTTTCTCCCCAAACTCAGCTGTGGGCCATCAAGCAGATGGCAGGGCACAATGCCCATCCACTCATCTCTCCCTTCTCCTCTGGGCCTCGTTGCCTTCAGCTTCCTCTTTCCATGGGCCTAACCTCTCAGAGGCCTCTTTCCATGCCTCTGTGCTCTGCTGATTCCAGCCTCCACCCTACAAGACCTCTCTCTCTCTCTGTCTCTGCAGCTTTTTTCTCTCTGTCTGTTCGTTTTTATTCCTTCATTTATAAAGGACTCCAGTAAGAGGATAAGACCTGCCTTGGGTCATGCCCTACTGAAGTGATCGAACCAAAAGGAAGGTCCCTTAAACTAAATCTAACCAAAAGGTCCCACACACAATAGATTTACATGTACTGGGATGGGTTAGCTTAAGAACGTAATTTTCTGGGGTCCATAAAGACTGAAACCAGCACAAGCCCCTTCACAATTTATCCCGTGTCCCTTTGACATGATTCCAGTTGTCTTTAAAAGCCACCTTGCTTTCTAGCACAAGTTATACTGAGATAAACTTGCTTAATTCCTTCCTGAGAAGTGAAATCAGCCATTTCTCCAAGAAGCTCTGCTTCCTTTCACTGAGTGTGATTTGCAAATAGTTTGCATATGATTTTTGCATCTATGTTCTAGAGAAAATTTGGTCTTTTTTTTAAGACAGCCCTTGTCTTGTTTTGTTATCAAGATTTTCATAGTCTCCAAGAAAAGTTAAGCTGTGGTTTCTCTTTTTCTATACTCTAACAAAATTTGTATAAGAGTAAATTTCCTTAAGTGTTTGGTATATTTACTTGAAAACCTTCTTAGGATGGTGGATTTTTGTGAAACCATGTTTATTTTACTTATTCCATTTCTTTAATATTTTTTTTTTTTACCACCAGTTCTGTGATTTAAAGAAAAGAAAAAATTTTTAAATGTTTTCCATAGCAATTTTAGGTGTTTTCTATTGGGAAAGGTGTCTCAGCACATCTGGTTCAATATATTGACTCATTCTTTTTAAGTGAGAGAAAGATGGAAGAAAAAGTTTCAATTACCCAAGAGTCTGACTCTTCATTCTCTTTTATTGTTGAATTGTTGTGGTTTCAAAGTATTGGCTGTAAAGTCTCTCTCCCCCCCCAACTTCCTGTCCTATTTTTCTTGCTTTCCATCATGGTAGAATTATTAAAGACATGTTTATAGGATTTCCAACAGAGCTTTAAAATAAAAAGTTGGCCACAGTATGACATCCTGGCTAAAATTTCTGTTTCTCAGATGCTGGTAAAAATAATAGTTTAATTTTATCTAAACTACTAAAAGGTTTGAAAAAAAAATAAAGAATCAGAATTGTTGCAGCATCACAGTAAGTGGAAAATAAGTTGATCTAGGACAGTAAGATGCTGGGAACAGTTGGTATTTTTAATTGGTCTACAAAAGATACTTTCTCTGCAGTTGACTATTTAAGAATGAGTGCAATAAAGTCTCTAAAACTCATATCATAAAATTCTGTCACTTCATCAATTTTCAATTTTAATTTTTCTAAAGAGGTTTAGGCTTCAAAGAAACTAAATCTGCGATGTCACATAAAATATGCTGATTAATGCATTTATCAACATCTGGAATATATAGAATGTTCTTATTGATTGGCTCTAAAAGTTTAACTGTAGTGGAAACATAACCTTTCAACAAAATGAGCAGGTTTCTTGATTATATTCAGATATAATATTAACTTATTAATGCATTTTTCAATATTAATACTTTCTATTAAGCATTTTTAAAATAAATGAGGACTTCCACTTCTGGCCAAGATGGAGTGGCAGGGACCAGATTTAGTGTCATGCCCGAAGCAACCAAAAAAAAAATAGACAAAACATATGAAACAACAGTTTTTCAGACACTGGACATCAGGCAATGAAGGACAGTGATCCCTCAGAGATAGGAAACAAATTAGGCAAGCCATATGCTTGCTCAAGTTTACCTTCTTGAGAGAATTTCCAGGCTGTGATGCAAGAAGGAGGAATCTGGGTAGAGCCTGGTGAGTTCCCTGAGATGAAGCAATGTGCTTTGAGTTGAGAGACAAAGACCATTAAAGTTCATGGGACAGGTACCTATGAGAAGAAAAGTACACAGAGAAAGAACTCTGGAGATCTGTTGAAGGATCCCTCTGAGCATCCAGAAGATTACTGATCAATGCATGAATATGAGAAAACTACCCATTGCCAGGGAAATAACTAGTCAAAAGAATTAAAGAGAAGAGTATCCAACATTCGTACAGAGTAGGAAATAGTGCCTGTTTCCAAAAGCGAGACTGGAAAACCTCACAACTGTCAGGGCTTTGGGTAGAATACTCAGAAAGTCTTGCTTCAGTAATGAGGGAAGAATTAGCCCTAATCTAAACACAGAGCTCTGGTCCTGTCTGACAAATTTTAAAAGCCAAGACCCAAAAGGATCAAATTGTGTCTAAGTAACTTACCCGTGTCCCAGAACAAAGCTTAAGAATGTTTTCATACATACAAAAATTTCCAGGACCCAACAAATTTTTACAAAGTAAAATTCACAATGTCTAGCATATAATAAAAAATTAGCAGCATTACAAAGACGGAGGAAAATACAACCCCAAAAAAGGAACAAAATTAATCAATCAAAACTGACCCAAAATTGGCACACATGTTAGAATCAGCAGACAAAGACCTTGATATAGTTTTTATAACTGTATTTGATATGTTCAAAATGTGAAATAGACATAGACAATACTTAAAAAAGAACCAAATCAAACTTCTAAAGATTAAAAACTACAATGTCCAAGATAAAAAAAAATTTTTAAATGGACAGAGCATCAATTAGCTGTGAAACAACATGTGATTTGAGTTCCTGAAGATGGGACTGGGGGAAGATAAACCATTTGAAGAAATAATGGCCAGAAATTTTCCAAATTTGAGTAAAAATATCTTCCACAGCATACATGCATGCATAAATAAATAAATAGATAGATAAATAAGTAAATCTTCCACAGATATAGGTGAAATAAAAATTTTCTCAGGTGTACAAAAGCTAAAAGAATTCATCACTAGCAGTCACACACTATATGAAATGTTAAAGGAAATCCTTCAAGCAGAATAATCATTATACTAAATGGAAATATGGAACTACAGAAAGGAATGAAGAGCATTGGAAATGATAACTACATGGATAAATACAATATATTTTTCTTATTATTTAAATCACTATAAAAGATAATTGTTTAAACAAAAAAGTATAGTATGAAGTTTATAACATTTGTAAAAGAAATATATGTGTCAAAAATAGCACAAAATCAGGAAGGGAGAAATGAGAGTATACTATTGTAAGGTCTTTATACTACTATATGATAAATTGTATGATAATACTTGAAGGTGAACTGTGAAAAGTTAAACCATGTATTCTATAAACTCTAAGGCATCCACTAAAATAACCAAAGGAAAAAAAGAGAATTATAGCTGACAAACGAACAAAGGAGATGAAATGGAATTATGAAAAATAATCAAAAAGCAGACAGAAAAAGAGGAAAAGGGGAGCAAAGAAGAGATGCGACAAATACAAAATGAATATCAAGATTATCGATTTAAACCTAACCATAATCACATTAAATATAAAAGTTATAAACACCCCAATTAAAAGGAAGAGATCTTCAGTTTCGATAAAAATACAACTCAGCCCTATGCTGCCTATGAGAAGTGCAATTTAAATATAAAGACACAAACGGAGGAGAGGCAAGATGGCATCGGTTTAGGAGGGCACTTGCTGACTAGCTCCCTGAGGACAGCAATGTGGACAGGGTCCTGCCCAGGTGTCTGTGCTGTGGGCGCACAGAGTGAGAAGCTTGGGACATCTATCTGCAGGCAGATCTACGACGTGGACAGATCGGTAGAGAGTCATGAGTTTTAAGCCTGCCTGTGGTGGTTAACACATATGGCTGAGCCCCACCGTTAGGGAAAAAGGCTGGTTTGAGCTGCGACTCCCACCCAGCAACCCGGTGACAGGGCCCGGTGAGAGGGAACTTCTCCGAGAGTGGGAGGGCTCTGGCAAAGGGGTGAGAGAGCTTTCCTCTGTGTGGATTTGGCTGCCTGGAACCCCTTGCAGCTTGGGGGAACAAAATAGCTGGATTGAATCAACACCCGGCAGAGGGGAGGGTAAATCTGCTGAGGAAGTTGATTTACCTAGCTGCCCAGGGATAAGCCCCAAACTCCGCCAAGCTGGGGAGAGGGAGCATTCTCTGAGAGAGGGAGGGTTCTGACAGAAGGCGGAGAGGGGATTCTTTACCGTCGATTTGGCTGCCTGGACCCCCTCATAGCTTTGGGGAGCAGATAAGCTGGCTTGAAGCAACGCCAATCTGAGGGGAGAGGCGAATCTGCTGAGGAAACCTGATTTACCCAGCAGCCCGGTGACGCTGAGCCTCGGCTCCAGAGGGGGCAGAGTCAGCCATTTTTTCGTTCTGCACTGACTAGCATCAGAGCTTCAGCTCCCCTGGGGAGGCCAGGAAGTGGGAAGTGCTTGATTAGTTTCCACGAGCCTAGTTAGGGTCCCCTCAGTGAAGGGGGTGGTCTAGAAGAGGACTTATTTTGGGTCCCATATTTTACCAAAAAAAAAAAAAAAGAAGAAGAAGACAGTCACTTTAAAAAATGAAAAATGAATTCTTCTTTTTAATTTAGTTTAATAGCCAAAATCTGCTTCAAAACCTGAAGATAGAACCCTGCAGGGAAATTGATTGATAAACACAAGCAGGCTGAGAGGCTCCATAAGGACCCTAGAAGGAACACTCTTCCTCCTTAGCTTTGTTTGACTGCTTGCCTGTGTTGTTGTTTGGTTTTTCTCTGTTTATTTGTTGTCTCTTGCTTTTCTTTCCTCTTTCCTCCCCCCTTTCTTTTTTCTTTCATTTTTTAAAAATTAGATGCTGCTAGCTTGTCTCTTCTTTGCTGTGCTTCTTCTTCAGTGATTTCCCATTCTATATTGATTTTGTATCCCAAGCTATCTCTTATCCTTCCTTCATCTTTCTGCCTTCTGCTTTCTGTTGTGGTTCTTATATTCCACATTTTTTCATTTGCCCACAACTTAAGGGTGTCAATTTCTATTCTATCTATTTTGTTTTCTTCTTCTTCTTTTTTTTTTAATATTAACTTTTTCCTTTCAGCCCTTTCTTTACTCTTTCTCTCCCTCCTCATTCTAGCCTTCTAAATCATTATATATATATTCCTCTATTTGGTTTCCCAGTCCATTGTAGGTACTCCACATTTTTTTTCCTATTACTCTACACTGCCTACATGAGTTAAATATTCATTTCACTAAGTCTTATTTGGCCCCTCTTCTAACTTTTATCAATATTACTATTATCCTTCTTCCTTTCTCACATCCTTTTATTCCTCTGGCCTTAATCTTTTGCCTTCAAGGGAACATAGAATGAAGCAAGGAAATAAAATAAGAAGAAAAAGTATCAAAGAGAAAACTTAACACACACACAGAACCACCAGCTAAATAAAACTCTAGATCAGAGAGAAAAGCTAATCAACTGAATAAACCCATCAAGATAAAATGATGACTAGAGGGCAGCAAAAAATTACAAACCACACTGAAAAACAGGAAGACATGAACCAGTCCAATGAACAGACTAAAATCTAGGAAGAGATGCAGAACATGGAACAACTAATCAAAGCTTTCTAAACAAATATCGTGGACTAACTTAATGAAGTGAAGGAAGATGTTAAGGATATAAAGAAGACACTAGGAGAACATACTGACAAAACTGTAAACATACACAAAAAGATAACGGATATGATGGTGATCAATGGCACAATCCAAGAAATCAAAAAGATGCTGGATTCGCATAACAGCAGATTTGAACAGGCAGAAGAAAGAATTAGTATTGTGGAAGTCAATACATCTGAAATCAAACAGATAGTAGAACAGTTAGACAAAAAGATAGAAAAAATCCAGTAGGGACTCAGGGATTTAAGCGACAACACAAAATGCACAAACATACGCATTATGGGCATTCCAGAAGGAGAAGAGAAGGGAAAGGGAACAGAAGGAATGTTGAAGGAAATAATGGCTGAAAACTTCCCAACCCTTTTGAGAGAGATGGATGTGCAGATCCAGGAAGCAAAGCGCACCCCAAACAGTATAAATCCCAACAGGCCAACTCCAAGACATATGCTTGTCAAAATGTCCGATGCTCAAGACAAAGAGAAAATATTCAAGGCAGCAAGAGAAAAGAGAACCATCACATACAAGGGAAGCACAATAAGATTAAGTGCTGATTTCTCAGCTGAAACCATGGAGGCAAGAAGACAGTAGTAGGACATAGTCAAAGTACTAAAAGAAAAAAACTTCCAGCCACGAATTCTATATCCAGCAAAACTGGCATTCAAAAATGATTGAGAGTTCAAAATATTCACAGATAAACAGAAATTAAGAGAGTATGTCAATAAGAAACCTGCACTTCAAGAAATACTAAAGGAAGTTCTACAAGTTGAAAGGAAAAAACAAGGGAGAGAGAGTTGGAGGAGAGTTTAAAAACAACTAAAAAGACAAAAACAGAAACAAAACAACATATGACATACATTAACCCAAAGAAAATATGGCTGAAGTAAGAAATTCGTTGTGAGTAGTAACACTGAATGTTAATGGATTACATTCACCACTCAAGAGACACAGATTGGCAGAATGGATAAGAAAATATGATCCATCTATATGCTGTCTACAGGAAACCCACCTTGACCCAGGGATTCAAGGAGGCTGAAAGTGAATGGCTGGAAAACCATTTTACAAGCTAACAATAACCAAAAAAGGGCAGGAGTAGCTATTCTAATATCAGACAAAATAGACTTTAAATGCAAAACTATTGTAAGAGACAAAGATGAAAACTATATATTAGTAAAAGGGGTAATCTCTCAAGAAGAGAGTACAATCAATTCATTGGGAGGACATAACAATCCTAGTTTAAAAAAAAAAAAAAAAAGCTTCAAAATGCATGAAGCAAAAACTTGATAGAGCTGCAGGAGAAATTGACAAATCTACAACTGTAGTTAGAGATTCCAATACCCCCCTCTCAAAAATTGATGAAATAAGTAGACAAAAAAATCAGTAAGATATAGGAAGACTTGAACAACACAATCAACTAACTTGACCTAACTGACATTTATAGAACATTCTAACATAATGTATATTCTTTTCAAGTATACATAGTACATTTACCAAGATAGACCGCATTATGGGCTATAAAAGAGCTCAATAAATGTAAAAAGATTCAAATGTAAAAAAATACACAAATATATTTTCTAACTAGAATGGAATTAAATTAGGAATGAGTAACAAAAAAGATCTCTGAAAAATTCCCAAATTATTTGGAAATGAAATAACAATCACTAAAGAATCCATGGATTAAAGAAGAAATCAAGAGGGAAATTATCAAGTATTTTGAACTGAATGAAAACAAAAACACAAGATAAAACTTCTAGGATGCCACAAAACATTACTTGGGGGTTAGGGATTTATAAGAATAAAGTGTAATGGTTAAAGACTGACAAAGTAAAAAAAGAAAGAGAAGAGTTAAATTATTATATCGGAATGATAGATGGGATATTATGACAGATACACAGAAATGAAAAGGATAAGATATACTACAGAGAACTCCACACACCTAAACGTAAGAACACAGATGAAATGGACCAGTTCCTGGAACACTATAATCAGCCCAAACTCAGCTAAGATGAAGTAGATAACCTGACTATTCCTGTAACTGTTAAAGAAATTGAATTTGTATTTCAAAACTTGCTAAAATGGGAATTCCCCAGGCCCAAATGGATTCACTGGAAAATTCTACCAAACCTTTAAAGAAGAAATAACACCAATTCTATACAATCCCTTCTAAGAGATAGAAAAGGAGAAAACACTTCCCAACACATTTTAGGAGGCCAGAATGAACCTGGTACTTAAATGAGACAAAAATAGTAAACAGAACAGTCCTGAATGATAATCCTTCGTGAACATAGATACAAAAATCCTCAACAAAATATTAGCAAATCAAATCCAGCATTATAGAAAAACAATAAAATATTACAACCAAGTTGAGCTTATCCTGGAAATACAAAACAGGTTCGTCAATTTTTTTAAAATCAGTCAATGCAGTCTACCACATTAAAAGTTTAAAGAAGAAAGATTCTATCAATTGATGTAGGAAAAAAACCATTTGGCAAAATTCAATATCCATTCATGATTTTAAAAACTCTTAGAAAATTAAGAATATAAGGGAACTCTTTCATCATGATAAAGGACATCTATGAAAAAAAGCCTACAGGTAACACCATACTGGAATGCTCCCCCCCATCCCCGCTAAAATGTGGAGTAAGGCAAGGATGTCCATTTCTTCACTCCTATTCAACATTTTACTAGAAGTCCTAGCCAGTGCAATAAAGCAAGGAAAAGAGATGAAAAGCAGAGAGATTGGAAAGGAAGAAATAAAACTACCCTTTTCACAGAGGATATATCCTGATTGTCTATGTGGAAAATCCTAAAGTATCTACCAAAATATTTGAGATTTAATAAGTGAATTTATCAAGTCACAGGATACAAGGTAAGCACACAAAAATTCATAGTATTTCTATATAATAGTAATATAAATTGGAAAATGATATTAAAATTAATACATTTAAAAATAGGGATGAAATTTAAAAATTGAAAATTTAGGAATAAATCTAAGAAAACATGTACAGGATCTGTACTCTGAACACTACAAAATGCTGATGAGTGAAATCAATGAAGACCTATATAAATGGAGAGACAGACTTTGTTCATGGATTGAAACCTTCACATAGTAAAGATGTTAATTTTTCCTAGATCTATAGATTTCATGCAATTCCAATCATAATGCCAGGAGGATTTCTTATATATTCAGACAAGCTGATTCTAAAATGTATATGGAAAGGCAAAGGAATTAGAACAAATAAAACAATTGGAAAAAAGTAAAGTTGGAGGAATTATATTACCCAGTTCAAGACTTACTATAAAGCTGCAATTTTCAAGACAGTATGGTATTGGCAAAGAGAGACACATAGATCAAGCAAAAGGAATAGAGAGTCTAGAAATAGGCCCATACATATACAGCCAATTGATTTTTTTTTAATTTTTTAAAATTTTATAAACGTGTTTTTAATTCTGGTAAAATATACATAACATAAAACCCAGTTTTATGTTGGACAATTCTTTGACATTAAGTACATTGAAAATACAGTGTAGCTTTCCCACTATCTATTTCCAAACTATTTCCATCATGCCCAAACCAAAACTCATACTCATTTAGAAATACCAAGGTTTACCACTCGTAGTAACCACTATCATGCTTACTGTCTCTATGAATTTACTTATTCTAAGTATTTCATTTAAGAGAACTCACAATATTCTCCTTTTCTGTCTGGCTTATTTTACTCAACACGATGTCCTCAAAATTCATCCATGTTGTAGCATGTACCAGCATTACATTTACTTTTAAGGCTGAATAAACCTCCATTGTATGGGTATACCACATTTTGTTTATCCATTCATTTGTTGTTGGACACATGAGTTGCTTCTTTTGGGCTATTGTGAATAATGCTGTCATAAACATTTGAGTACAAATATTTATCCAAGTCCCTGCTTTCAATTCTTTAGGGTATATACCTACAAATGGAATTAGAGCTAATTGATTTTTGACAAAGATGCAGCAATTCAATGGGACAAGAACAGTCTTTTCAATAAATTGTATCAAAACATTTGGATACCTCTATGGGAAAACTTTATACTTAACTTTAATATATATATTAAATGTATATATTAATATACTTAATATATATCTATATATTAATAAACTTTATACTTTATTCAAAAAATTAACTCAAAATGGATCACAGATCTAAATGGAAAATGGAAATCTCTAAAACCTTTTGAAGAAAACATAGGAGAAAATCTTTGTGACCTAGGGTTAGACAAAGGGTTCTTAAACCTGATACCAAAAACACGATTCCACTATACAACTATTAGGATAGGTAAAATTAAAAATATTGGCAATACCAAGTGCTAGTGAGCAACTAGAACTCATCCAGTGAAGGTGGGAATGCAAAATGATACAAGCCCTCAGGGAAATGATTTGGCAGTTTCTAATAAAGTATGCTTACCATATGACCCAGTAGTCACACTACTGTTTACTCTAGAGAAATAAAAATACAGGTTCACACAAAAAGCGATGCACAAATATTTATAGCAGCTCTATTAATAATTGCACCAAACCACTCAAGAAGCCATTAAACAGAGGAATAGGTAATCAAACTATGGTACATCCTTACCATGAATACTACTCAGCAATAAAAAATGACAAACTATTGATTCATGTAACAAGATGAATCAATCTCAAGGACATTATGCTGAATGAATGAAGCCAGTCTCAAAAGTTGCATACTGTATAATACCATTTATATGATATTCTTACAAAGACAAAATTGTAGTGTTAGAGAACAGATCAGTGGTTACCAGAGGTTAGGGATGGGGACAGGGTATGGCTATAAAGGGATAGCATGAAAGGATCTTTTGGGGATTAACGAACTGTTCTGTATCCTTATTGTGGTGGCTATACAAATCTACACATATGTTAAAATTCTTAAAACTGTACACTCAAAAAGTTATTTTAACTGCATGATCATTTCAAATTTTTGAAAATGTAATTGCAATAAAGAGTAATTCAAATCTTACCTCTCAGAGGTAACCGCTATTAGATTTTTTCCTATATGTAGTTTACACATATTTTTACAAAATAAATGGTATTAAAGTTAAAGCTATTTTATAATCCACTTTTAATGCAACAATTTATTGCAAATATCTTTCTTATAAATACACACCTATATAAGAACAATACTTACCACATTGAACACTTTAAATATGTGTATATCAATTATATCTCAATAAAACTTTTACAAAAAATTAGTGACTAACACTTGAGGCATGCTTAGTATAAGGTATATGCATGATATTTGAATGATGAAATACTATTTTTATTTCCCTCTCCAAAAGGACGGAGCAGATGCAGCAGGCAGAGATGTAGCCATAGAACTTTTTAGGAGTAGGGGAAGGGTAGTCTTTATAATTTATAAAGGCAAAGTGGCAGGTAACTGCATGGTGTGCATGCATGCATGGAAAAGGAGAGGTGCAGAGAGGTAGGGGGGATAATAAAGAAACTGTCCTCATTGGAAATGAGAACTAAGGAGGAACAGAAAATGAAATATCATGACTAGGCTGGATCTAGATTTTTAAGACTTAAATTCCAAGTGATAAAACTTGCACTCCTTGCTGGAAATCCATTAGTTGAGGGGGTAAGGACTTGACATAAAAGAAGTGGTGTTGCAAGGATAATCACCTATTTAGATACATATTCATTTGTTTAATAATTATTGAGTACCTAAGCTCTGACAACTAGGATGAGCTGGAGAGGGAAGTCTATTACAGGTGTCCATATGTGAGGTGTTGAGGATTTGAACTAGGAAGGCCTACTGGCCACTACCAGGCCTGCTGTAGACCCAATGCGAGCATTAGAAAATAGAAGTATGTGGGCTTAGCAAGGAATCCCTTCTGTTGGGCTAACATGGCCTTTGCTCAAGCCTAGATCAAAAAGGCAGCAAGACTGTACACCTAAGCTTCTTTGACTTAGAGGATTTCTCCTTCTTCTCAGGATATTAGGACCTCCAAACTTTGGATCTGCTCCTATGAGGAACAAGGGATGCCCTAAGGAGCTGTGCCCACTCACCTATGTTACCTAGTATATATTCTTTCCATGCTTTTTGCTGATAACAGTGAACATGTTGAATGTGAGATATTTTGAGAAGGAGAATGTTGCATTCAGCACCCAGGACACAGGAGGTTCTTTACAGTTTGTGAATAAATGGATGTATGAAACCCTTTTTAGTTGCTTGCAATGGTGTATTCCTTAATATCCTTTAAAAAATAAAAAGGACTAGGTGTAGGAAAAACAACTCTCATCTCCAATACCAACTCTGATTGAGTGATAATGGCTGCTTAAGGTCTGGGTTGCATGGACATTTGGGATGCCTGGCTTCCTTGAGAAAATATGCTGGGCATAATCATCAATGTCTACCTGGATCAAGGGAAAAGGAATGGCAGCAAGAGATGAGAACTGGAAGCTGAGCAGAGGCAGAGAAAAGGTCAGGCTGGGGTGTGGGACTTTATTAGCAGAGGTGAAAGCTGAAGCTTTGCAAATATTACAGTACCTGAAACAGATAATGTAGGGAGAGGCTCACACAGGATTCAGATGCCTTCCTTGAAGCCCTCTCCAATTCCCAACTACCTTGCAGCTGGGCAAGGTGAAAAGCATGGTTGTAGCTATTTTATTTAGACACATTTACTCTTATGGGTATAGAATGCTGTTGATAACAGAAAGAGCATGAACTTTGCAGTCCTAGGTTTGAATCCTGGCTCTAGCACTTTCTAGCTGTGTGATACTGGACAAGTTTCTTAACTTTTCTGAGCTAGGTTTCTCACTTATAAGAGTAGAAGAATGTAACTTGTTAGAATTTTGCAATAATGCAAATGAAGTGTATAACAAAATAGGTGTTCAATAAATAGTAACTATTACAAGTATTTGTGTAACAAGTATTGCACAGTTACTCAAATGGAATTCTATATTTACTAGTGGGACATTATTTTATTATGGAAATAGATTATTATAAATTGTCAAATATTTAAGAATGTCATATTTGCAGGATGTTTTCCTTTATCAGAATTTGCTTAGTGATACTAATAAAGAAATTTTAGTATTAATTAGTTTAATGCTAGAACCAGTGATAGCGTTGGGATAGGACCTGAGTATAATAATGTTAGCCATTTAAATGTTATACTGCCTGTATCTGTTAAACAATGCAATAAAATTGGCAACTTATAACTTATGCATCCGGCTCATCTCCATTTCATTTCTCCCTGCTCCGCTATAAAATCTCCCTGGTGGTTTTCTTTAGTTAAAACTGCAGTAAGTTCTAGCTATTGAATATCTTTCACACACAAGCAATCATAAACATTAGATAGTTCATTAGGATGTTTGCCATTTTCTGAGTTTTGGTGAGTCTCTAAAATTTCCAGTCACATCAAAACAGCCCCCCTCTCTCTGATCTTATTCTCAGGTATCCTGTGAGTTGTCTGCACACCTCAGTAAATCCCTTTCTTTTACATCAGGTAATATACGTGT
Organism: Tolypeutes matacus; assembly: GCA_026826555.1. NCBI lineage: Eukaryota > Metazoa > Chordata > Mammalia > Cingulata > Chlamyphoridae > Tolypeutes > Tolypeutes matacus. Next base: position 3,040,419 of record JAKSZT010053764.1, on the reverse strand, counting down.
CTGAATAATGTTAAACTGTGTTTATATGGCATTCAGGCATGTCCTCCCTGTGGGTTTTATCTTTTTCTGTCATTCCTCTTTTTAATGATATAGGACATGATCTGGCCCTTGTTCTCCTGAAGCTCATTTCTCACCCACATATCAACTGTGTCCTCCCTTGCATACAGTGTGCTCCCTTCTTCCTCTTTGCCTCTTCCCATCTTGCCTCATCCACCCAGAATATCTTTCCTTTTCTGGTTTCCTGAAAACCTCACTCTTCAAGATCCAACAGAGGCATGCCCTGGGTGCTCCTCACCCTTCCTAGAGCACCTGGGTCAGCTCTATCACAGCCTTTATTATATTATGTGGTAACTGCTTGCTTTCTTGTGTATCTTCTCACACCTAAAGATAACCTCTTTGTGGGTAAAAATTTTATCTTCTTTTTGTATTTCTAAGCCTATGCAAGTGTCTCACATAGCATAGGACAAGCTGACTCTAAAATGTACATGAATAGATAATAATTAAATGTTGTTGAATAGCTGACTGAAATACCTTGCACCCCCAAGTTCTTTCTCATGATTGACAATAGCACAGAGTTATTAAATAGAGTTCATTGTTGAGGCTGCTGGAAGATCCTGCCTGCCTTCCAGATTTTGGCATATCTTGTGTGTAAGACCCTTATAGAGGATGTGAACACTCCCTCGTGTTGTGGTAGCCAATTCCGTTAATTTCTTTCCCCTTCCTGAAAGTCTCTTTAATTAAATTTTCCGAGGACTTTTGCTCATGACCAAAATGCCCCAAAGGATTACATGTGTAGGAACTAACCTGGCTCTGGGCCGAAAATGGTTTATTGCTTTGAAGAGAGAAATTTCTTTCTGGACAATTTAAACTGGATTTTCTTTCTGAATAGGTTTTAGATAATAATGGAAAAAACTCATAAATTAGCCAGAATCTGGGAAAAGTAGCTTTAAATTTGTTGTATGGCAGAGGTCACCTGGATAGGAAATGAGCATTTTAAGAAATGCCAACAAAGAATTGATGACCCTGGAGTCTCTGTTCCTATTGATTATCCTTAGATACTCAGCCCTACTCCATTAATAATGAAACATGGTTCGTTCAATCTCTCTTTAATATTTCTTGAGAGAGAAGTATCATATGTGAACACGTTGTTTATTCATTCAACAGAACTTTACTGAGAACCAGTCAGATGCAATGCACTGTACTAGGCACTTTGAAGGATGTGATTCAGAGAGAGAGAGAGAGAGAGAGAGAGGAGAGAGAGAGATTATATTTCGACTTATGAGAAGCAGTGATGTACTTTGGGAAATTAGATGTACTTTGGGAAGGGAAGGCCTGAGCTGCATCGTAGAGGATAGGATGTTGAAGCTAAACCCTGCAAAATGACTAAGAAATCCATATCTTATTTGCAGTGTAGGGACAAAATAGGATATTTTCCATGACCTTTTAAAAGAAATTGAAGCTTAAAATGTAGACATATCTTCAACCCTAAATTTCATATCACCAGTTTTCCAGTGTGAGATTAAGATAAATATATCCTTTAATGGCATTTATCTTCCAAGTCTTTATATCCCACAGACTAATGGGTACTGTTTTGGTATGTTGATAATGCTTCTGCATAGAGAGCAAAAATGTAGATCCTCATGAGAACATTTAAGTTATTTATTCAAAGATATGCTAAATTTAACCTCTAAGAAATTATTACTTCCATGGTATCTCTGAATGTCTTCTAAAGTAAGATCAATTTGCCTCTGTCTGGGATGTTTTAGATATGACCTTCCTTAATGGTGAGGGAGTAAAAAGAACCTGAACCATTAATGTTTCTTCCATTTCCAAGACTCTCTGATGACCATCTCAGCCAATCAAAGCACAAGCAAGTGAAGCTGAAAAACCCTTTCAACTCATGCTATGCCCTTTTGAACTCGTGCTATGAGAAAAATCAGGCAACACCCAGTAACATATTCAGTGAACACTCTGGGCTAAGTGTTGTGCTAGACAGAGGGACTGAAAACAGCACAGTCCCTGCAAGAGAGTTCATGGCCTAGTGGGGCAACCATGAGCATAACTTAATATAAATCAAAGCATCACTTAATAAGCTCACCAAAAAAGTGAAACAAGAACTATTGGTTGGGTAATTCTTTGGGGAAACCCGAACAGAAATGATAGCATTTGATAATATTTGAATAATGAACCCCAGAGTGAGACAAATAGAAGAATCAAAACACCAAGCTTATGTGAGGACAGGAAAGCCCTGCCCACCTTGTCCTGTTTATTACAAAGAACTAAAACAATTCACTCACTTGCGGTCTAAAGAACGGAGCTTGAGTTTGTCATTCTGGTGATGATTTTCATCGAGCCACCGAGACACACCTACCCAGTCTCATTTATGGTCAGGCTGGGCCTTATTTTCAAGTATAAGCTTAAAGTTTTGTGAGGTATTCTGGAGTCACCCCACTTGGACCCAACATACTCTTTCATGCCATCAGGGTACTTGAAACTATAACATTCAAGTATTATGTCATGGGGTCTTGAAGTTTTTTGGTCTTCAAATGACTTCTTACCCAAATATTCCCCCAGAGAGTGTTTGGTGACCACCTCTGATTTAGATATGAGTTTGTGTGTGCCTGAAAACAAGGTTTAACTAGTAAACCTTTCAAATCACTGCTAAATGCACTAAGAAGAGGGATAGGAGGCTGAAATTGGGAGTCTGCTTTACAGTTTTGCTATAGGGAACTTCCTCTCTCTCTCTCTTTCCCTCCCTCCCTCCCTCTGGACAAAGTAAAAAGTAATTTTAAAATGATTGGAGTTATGGGAGCTCCCATAGTAGAGTAGACCATCTGTGTGGAGCCACCTGGACAAGATGGGTATCAAATCCACATATTTAAGGTTTTTATCACCTTCCTTAATCAAATTTGCTACCATATCTGAGAGTTCTCCTTCACCAGCACCCCTTCCAAACATAATACCCTTAGCCAAGAACCAAAATTAATTAATCTCCAAACACCAAACATTGCTAAAATATCCAAAAGAACTTCAAATGCCTGAGAAAGTTTGACCAAAAAAAAAAAAAAGAGGAAAAAAAGCCCAGCTTCTCGCTTCACCATGGCACTAAGTCTGTTTGAGTTTGGTTCTCCGTTTTGCAGCAGCATTTCTATGTGGATTTAAAAAAGAAAACTTTTAGTGTTCAAAAAAGAAAACTTAAAGTTTTTGGTTTTTACCATTACTGGACAAGGAGACCCTTGAAGAAAATTTCCTGGAAAAAATCTTCTCTCTCTGAGTTAGCTAGAACTTCAGTATCAAACATAGGATGCAGGTAATTTTTCATAATATGCTCAGATTATTCCATCAAAGGTGTGCTACAGAAATACCATTCAGAACTCTTTGATGGAGGGACACTGACTCCTGAATTTCTCAGAATTGTGAAGAGGTCAGACAAGACAGCCTAACTGATGGCACTACTTGCTTAGAAACAAAAGTCCAGGTACAGGAGGAATCATTCTTGCCAAGGCTTGAGTCCTCTGACTGGCTATGATAGACCCAGGGAATCGCCATGATGACCCAAGACAGTGGAGGGCTGGGGTAGAAGAAGGCATTGTGGACTGCAACTCTTTATTTTTGCATTCAAGTTGTTCCTCCTCCCTAAACAAATACTTGCATTTTCAACTTCCCTTAAGTTAGATTGGTAAATCATTCCCCAAATATAAGACCATGATGCTGTATCAAAGGGCTAAAAGAAATTCAGTATTTTTCCTGCGTTTTGGAACTAGCTTCCTGACTTCCTGGTGGCAACCATAATTGTGACATTATCCACTAATGATAGCTACTATGTGTTGGTTGCTTTCTGTAGTTAGTTGTTCTAAGCATTTTAAATACTTTTTTTCCTTCTGAGGTAGTACCATCTCCAATGGTGAGCATCTAGGTCACCAAGGGTCAGTGGAGGAGAACAGCTCTGAGTCCAGGAGGTTCCACAGTCACCCATGAAGCCAGGCTGACTCCTAGGAGGACATTGAGACCCAGAGACATTTTCACTTGCCCAAGGTCACTTGGCTCGCTAGACTCAAACTCAGACCTGGGTCCAGTCTGCACGCTTCTAAAATTCTATGCCGTTTACCTGAAATGAGCAGCCCCAGCCCCTAAACTAATGAAGAAGAAGGAGCACTTTCTTTATTTTCTCCAGGGAAGGCTATTCTTTAATGAATCAGCTCAACATGACAAAAGGTTTCATTATTATGTTTGGAGAATTGTACCTTGAAACATTTTTATCACTTCATGTATACATCTCATATAAGGCCTTGCTCTGAAATCACAGCTCTCTTTAAAGACTTTAAGCAGAATGGCTATATTGATTCTTCTGTGATTATGGTTCCCAAATGGCTTTTTCTTCCACCTCCTGTCCTAGTCATCTTAGATATATTTTGAAGAAAATTGATAGACTTGGGATTAAATAACTATAACTAAAACCCAGGGCACCAATTCTTAATTGGTTAAGAGTAGATTTGGTAATTATTAATTTTGTTTAGTAAGATTACAGTCTAGGTTTGTATCAAATTTGTTGCTGACTATAGAGATATACTTAGATATCTAAGTATATACTAGATATACTAGAGATGCTTCCAGAGGGTCATTTCAGAATATTCCCATATTTTGGGATGAAAGAAATTTGATAGGTGGCAAAAACAGTAATCCAGCTATTTCATACATGTATGTTACTAAACCATTGGCATTGGCTTTTTTATAGCAAATGATAAAAGTCACCGTGAATAAATTTTAAATTATGAAAGGTAAATAAGGCAGTATATGGCAAAGTGAAATATGATTTTTTAAAAATCTCAACAATTTTGTGCCTATTGGCTTACAAACCTGCTTCTTCTAGTGCGATTTAATGTAAGCTAAAGTAGCTAAATGGCTTTGCCCACATTCTTCTCTTCTTCTCTCAAAGTCCCAAGACATGTTCATGCTCAGGCATGAGCTCAGGACCTGCCTTGAGGCTTGGAGGTTCAAGAGGTAAGCACAAAGCCTTTGAGGTTACTTTTTCCTAAACCTTTCAATTAGCTAAAAAATTTTGCCTAAGCTTGTGGCTAAATGTTGGCTCTCCATTCCAAAGCAGGAATGGGGCCTGCCATGTCATTCAAAATGAATTTAGAGATGATGAGACTGGCTCAATCCCCTCTCAAGTAGATGTGGTTTGTGCCTAGTACATGGCAGAAAGGGGAGTCCCCCTTCCTTCTTCTGTGCCTAGTCCAGGTCTTTGATGTCTAATATCTGCAAAGTTTTACAATGCTAGAGCTGCCAGGCAGTTTGCCACCCTCCTTCTCCACCTACCCTTCCCCCAAGCTAAGTTATTTCTTGATGCTTACCTTTTCTTTTAAACATCTTTCAGTCATTCAAGCATGGTAAAACAATTTTAGATCATTAATTTTTCCACAAAATTCAATAGGCTTTTATAGAATCTCCTATGTACCTGGCATTGTATTTGGTACTAAAGAGAATACAGAAAGTATGTAACATGATCCATGATGATTGCAAGGATCTTTCTTGTTTGAAAAAAAAATCATATGTATACTATAATTGGAAGATATCATAAGTCAGAACACAAATAGCAGCATGTAAACAAAAGGTAAATTGTGCCATATATATATAAATGAGGCAGTATACATCATTTTTGAGAATTTCAACTATATTTTTCCTTAATGTACATAAATTAAAAGCCTCAGTTCTTTGTGAATGCCTTCTTTCTTACTCATTCTGATCTTTAGCATGTAATCCATAAACGGCCATTGCTCCTTCCATAAATCTTCTTTAATTCAAAGCATAACTCTCAGAGTTCAAAAACTGAGCAGATTAGCTATTACTGCTCCTCACTAAAATTGTCCATGTATAAACACCTCCCTGGAGTCACAACTACAGTCAGCGTAAAAATAAATCAAAAGTCAGCTATAACTTCCAATGATTTATCAATGAGTTTTTTAATGATGTGTGTCTGAATTATAGCATTTTTGCAAACCCCACCACCAATTGCTATTTTCATTAGTTCGTACTGTTTTCAGAGTTTATGTGGCAATATAAATATACATACATGCACACATATACATGTGTATTTGCATCTATAAATTTCACATTCCATAATGACATATTCTTTGCCACTAGATCAGCTGCAATATTTTTAGAAACATTACTCTCTCTACTTGGAAAGCATGACCTCTTAGTCAATCTAAATATGACTTCATAACTTTTATAGCTTTCACCGCATACTTTTGCAAAACCTTATTGTTGATTGCAAAATATTGTTGTGTGGTTTAAAAAAGGTAACTTCTCAAGATATACCCTAAAAATTGCTTTGGGTTTCTGTTTGATTTGGTGATCCTGATGGGTTTGTGTGCTAGTGTGTGTGTAGAAAATCTAAGAGGTTAAATAAGAGAGTATCTTTTTTCTTTCACCTGTTTTTTTATTAGAGACATGTGGGTTTACAGAACAATCATACAGTAAATCCAGGATTCCCATATGCCATCTGTATTAGTTAGCCAAAGGGGTGCTGATGCAAAATACCAGAAATCTATTGGCTTTTATAAAGGGTATTTATTTGGGGTAGAAGCTTACAGTTACCAGGCCATAAAGCATAAGTTACTTTCCTCACCAAAGTCTATTACCACATGTTGGGACAAAATAGCTGCCAACATCTGCCAAGAGTTCAGGCTTCTTGGGTTCCTCTCTTCCTGGGGCTCCATTTCTCTCCAGGCTCAGCTGCTGTGCTCACTCCACGAGGCCAGCTATAGACTATCAGGCGAATGGCTCTGTCTCTCTGCCCAGGGCTTCTGCCGTGTCTAAGGAGCCTTCTCTATTCCTCTGTGTTCTTCTCCTGTATGTTCACTTCCCAGGCTCCAGCTCAAACTCCCAAATCTGTTCTTTGCTATGTCTTTTCTCTGTGAGTTCCCACCCACCAATGCCCAACTGACGAGGCCCAATCAAAGTCCTAATCATAATTTAACCAATTAAAAGTGATACTTCTGACAGACCAGTTTACAAACATGATCCAATAACTATTTTTGGAATTCATAAACAATGCCAAATTGCTACACCATCCAATTATTAACACCTTGCATTGCATTGGTGTGGTACATATGTTACAATTGATGAAAGTACTTTTTTATAATTACACTATTAACTATATTCCATGGTCTCCTTAGGGGTCACTATGTTGTGCAGTTTCATAAACTTTTTTTAAAAATTTTATTCAAGTATCATGTATACACCCTAACATTCCCCCTTTGGACCACATTCAGATATATATTTCAGTGCTGGTAATTATGGTCACAATGTTGTGTTACCATCACCACCATCGAATTTCCATCATTCCAAATAGAAACTCTGTGCATTTTAAGCCTTAACTCCTTATTCCCTATCCCCACTCCCATCCCCTGGTAACCTATATTCTCAATTCTGACTCTATGAGTTTTCTTATTCTAATTATTTCATGTCAGTGAGATCATACAATATTTTTAAGTTAAACTGAGTCTTTGACTCTGTTGTTTCTCCAGTCACTAATTAAAGTTGAATCACCCAGAACAGTGCTTTTAAGGTTCTGTCTACCCTGGAAAAATGCTTAACATTAATTTAAAATAAAGAAGGTCATTAATTGTATTCATTAGGCTTAAGTAATTCTCTTACTCATTCATCATTACCCTTCAGGAGGAGGTGGGTCTCAAAGTTTGTTTCTGTTTTTAAGACATTAAAGTTATTTTTCTTTAAAGAGAGGTTTTGTTTTGTTTTTTGTTTTTTTCTTTTTCATTCTCTGTTGATATGAAGGTAGGTAGTGAGTTTTAAAATGGGACTTCATAAAATTTTATATACATAGGAATCACCTGGGGATCTTGTTGAACTGAACATACTGATTCAGAAAGTCTGGGGTGGGGCCTGACTTTTAGCAAGCTCAGGGTGATATGTAATTGCTGCAAGTCTATAGATAACACCAGAACAGCAAGATCTTAAAGTATCATAAGCAGGTATTATTGTAAGGTTTTATCAGTAGCACTACCTCTCAATGAACCTCAGTGGCTTCCTAGGGTATGTTTGTCTGAGTTCTTATTTTGCCAGCCTCAGCATTTCTTACTCTTTGCATTACTCTTTGTGTTGCCAATCCAGAGAAATGTCCCAAAATGCCTTCTTCTGGATTTAGAACTGATCTGGCTCTAACATTTCTCCAAATGTGTGTTTGTGCAGACCTTGAAATTTTTCTGGCTCTGTGAAGAAAACTAAAGCGTGTTTTAGACAGTAATTTTCTACATTTAAACGGGCTTAATATGACTCCTAGAATCTCATGCCAAACTGACCTCTACTTTTTCCCCAACCCCCAAGCATCACAGAACCAAAGAAGATCTGTGAATTCCTCTGTAACAGGGATAACCTGAGACAAGGTAACCCATCCTCTTTTTGCTGTCCTCATCCCAAGCAGAACCTTTGGACCAGGCTCAAATCCTTTGTGAATGAAACTTGTGCAACTGAAAGGGATAAATAAATGTTTGTTTAACGAAATTGAATAAGTGGGACAGGAAGTTGAGGCCTGGTAAGTGGTAGTAGTTATTACTACTAACCAACACTTGGAAGTGCGTTTATTTGAGTGGAGGAGACTGGGTTAGAATGGAACAAATTAGCCCTATTGTGATTTTGTCATGAATTATCTATACATGCATAAAACAGCAGGCTAGAGAGTCATGTGACATTCACATGCATAAAAGAGCAAGCTGAAGGGTCATATGACATTCACACATTTAAGAGCCCCACAGAGAAAATGGTGTCAGACCTTTAGGTGTGTGTAATAATCATTGAATGCCAAGGCAGACAGTGTGAGCTAGAGATGTGGAACAATTGTCACATGTACTTTACTAGGTATATACACATGCCACCTCTATACCAGCAGGAATTAGTCACCTACTGGACAATATCAAAGAAGTAGATGTCAATAAAGACTGACCTACAGGACTAACTCAGGTTCAAAAATGCCCAAGAAGTATTTCTATTTATTGAGATGTGAATTTATAAGCCCACAATGCAAATGCAAAGTAGTACCACTTAGATGGCTTTCAAGGGTCTGACACTGTCAGAGGCAAATCCTATGAAATATCCCATTGCTGAAAGAAACTAAACATGTATCAGTGTGGCTCATTATTCACAAGTCTCTTTTGGATTAAGTTTGTACATATCTTTCAGAGATAATTATGAACATTCTTTGAGAAACTTAAAGATCCAGATTCCTAAGATTTGGAAGAAAATGCACTGAGGAGAAGAATTTTTTATAGGACACTATAGTAGAAACTCCAAATCTTAGAGTTGGAAGCAGCCTTAGAGGTCATTAGTCCAAATTCTCACTCAAAGCCAGAATCCTCTCTGCCACATTCCTTAGCATGAACATTTCCAGGGATGGCAAACACACCACTTTTTAAGACAACCCATCCCCTAATGACAACTCCAAACATTGAAATGTTCTCCCTAATACAGAGCCCATATATATGCCTTTCTTAAATTTCCACCCGTAGCTCCTATTGCTTCTATCTGGACCAAAAGAATAAGTCTTCACCTTCCTCCACCTTGATGAACAAAATCTCTCACCTCTCTCAAAGTTGAAAGATGAGGGGTGAGGTATATGGAAATATCCTATATATTTTATGTAACATTTATGTAATTAAGGCATCTTTAAAAATAAGATAAAATAATTAACAACCCCAGTTCTTCCAACTATTCTTCCCATGACCAAACTTACCCAACCCACCCAAATGAGCAACACATTATCAACATCCTTCTAAGATGTGATCCCCAGAACTGCACTAGTACTAAGATGTGATCTAACCAGCAGTGCATATACAACAGAATTATTGTCTACATACACTGGGGTAATGTTTTTTTTTTTTAATTATTATTATTATTCATATAATTTCCACCATTCACATGATACTGCTGACATTTGCTGAGTTTTAGAAAATGACAATCAACAGCACTTTTGCATGAAGAATGGTAAAACACTGGTCTCTTCCCCATTCTATATCAGGTGATATATTACTTTTTAAAATTAACAATGTTATTGAAATATATCATTCATATTTGAACATACATAAACAGTAAGTGTATTATGTATTACACTACATAATAGTGTATGTAAAAGTTGCGAACTGACAAAAAAAACATACTTATCACCATACAGGGCTCCCATACATCATGTCACCACCAACACCTTGCACTGTTGTGAATCATTTGTTACAATCTGTGAAAGAGCATCATCAAAATATTACTACTAACTATAGCCCATATCTTACATTTGGTATATTTTTCTCCTAACCCAGCCAATTAGTAATACCCTGTATTAGTATTATATATTTGTTATAGCTCATGAAAGAATATGCTCATATTTTTTCTGTTAAACAGAGCCCATCTTCCACCACAGGATTCATTGTGTTTTACAGTTCCATGCTTTGTAAAATCCATTCAAAGTGTATACACAATGACTCTCACTTTCATCACAGAGTTGTGCTGTCATCATATCAGTCAATTTTAGAACTTTTCATTGCTCCAAAAGTAAAAATCCCATATCCCTTATACCCCCCTGTTGTTGTTCCTTAGAATTGATATATCTTCTCTGCCATTGCTGCAAAAAATTACAATATTACTGTTAACTATTGTCCATAAGTTACTTTACTTGTAATTTTCCATATTCTTAACACTTTGTAAAAGTAGAAGGTACTTATATTTATCCTATTAACCACAACCTTCATCTACCATCGAAATCACTGTTATAGTCCCTAGATTATCCTCTATCTTCCTTTTAATTGATATAAAGTCCATAGACTACCCCTTTCAGCCACAGATAGGTTACATTTTAACCTAAATTCAGAATCTAACATCTATCCCTTTAAAAAAGCCATCTCATTAACTTTGGTCTATGGTTCTAGATGTTTTTTTTTTGTTTTTTTTTTTTAATTCTACTTTGCTGAGTGCTAACTTCAGATTACAAAAAAATCATCTTCCAGGGCTTTAATCAAATGATTGATGAAAATGCTGAAGGTGATTAACTCCAGTATTCAGTCTTTTGTGACTCTTTAGATTGGCTTGATTTATTTGTTTCTTTAGATCTAGCAAAGAGCCTGGCACATAGTAAATGCTCAATAAATATTTGTTTAATCCAACGTACAGGTTTTCAGCATCAGTGTATGCTTCGACTAAACTCTTACGCAGCTCACATTTTTCTATTTTCCCCATAGGCACATCACCAAAGATTACCAAATCCTTTGCTAAAACACAGCAGAGCAATATAGTGAGAATTAGCACTAGACTGAGTCACTGGACCCAGATTCTAGTACTTGCTTCCTGTGGGCTTAGATAACCTTCTTTATAGTTTTAGTTTCCACTTAAAGAAAAAACAAAGGAATTATTATTATCTGTCCCAATACTCATGCAATTATTCTGAGGACCCAATGTGCTAATAGATGTGAAGATGGTCTATTAATTACCAAGTCATAACTATATACACACTAGGGCTCATTATTACGTTTATGCCATTTCTCTGATCTATTGGCCTAGTATTACTTACGTAAAGGAAGTAAGATTGGTTTAATATGACTTGTCTTTAATAAACCATGCAGAATTACAGTGATCATCATTTTATTTTTTTAAAATGTTTACAATATTACTGTAAATATTGTAGGTGTTCTTAACCTTTTTTGTTCCACGGACCCCTTTGTCAGTCAGGTGAAATGAATACTATTGTAATTTATCTATTGAATACATTCATAAGTGAAGGAAATGTTAGATTTCAGTCAGAGGTCAGAGAAAATAAAGATAATAAATTGACTTTTTTCAATTCAAGCTCACAGAACCCCTGAAATCTTTCCATGGATCCCTTGGGCATCTGTGGACCCCTGGTTAAGAACCCCTGTTTTAAAGGCTCATGAAAAGCCCTCAGATATAATAATTTTGAATTGGGGGTTAGCTGTTATTTTATCAAGTCTAATTCCAATTCCAAAGTTTTTTTTTTTTCTTAAGGGCTTCCACTGATTCATTCTCTTTAGAAAGAACAGGTAGTGAGGCTATTCTTGTGTGTTTGAAAGGCTAAAGCAAAAAGGAAAATAGTGCCTTATTTCAATCTTTGATAAAGCTCATCATTTGTAGCATTCTTCTCTATATTAAAACTAATGCAGGACTTTTAGTTATAGGTTTGGCGGTCTTCAGATGGCAGTAGGTGCCCCGATTTTGGTTAGCTTTTGATACCTTAAGTATAGTGGAATATTCATGGAAGTTTTTGTTTGCATTTACTTCAAAATATGCAGCATCATTTAATAGAGAGCAGGATTGGAAGGAAAACATTTTCATTTTTCAACTATTGTGAACACATGCACTATGTTAAACCTTTAAAAATAATTTTGGCTAGATTTTTTTTATCCAACAAAACCTGTTTGTTAAAAAAAAAAAAAGAGTAAAGCACAAATTATGAAAAATAAGAATAGTTGAATGAACATGCATAGGTCCTTATAGACCCTTACCATGTTGACTACAATTTTTTTAAAAAACTTCATTTGTATAACTTTATCACTCAAAACAATTATGAATAATTTTAAGGGCCATAAATTGTTACAGATTCTATCAAAAATTCACAATGATCAAAATACTGTCACTGTTTGCGTTTCTTTTTCTGAAAAGGACAAATACTTTTATGAAATGAATCGTAAGAGGGCCATTCCTTATTCCCTCTGGCCTGGGCTGGAGAATTTCACTCATAGCCTATAATATAAACTGTTAGAATTTCTCAGAGACTGCAGTGGATTAATTCATTCAATATTGCCATTAAAAAAAAAACCCAACTTCCCTGTCTGAAGTGCTGAGATCTGTGGAAGCCAAATGACTTTTAACAGACCTGATCTGGATGTATGTGACGATGGTGATATACCTCAGAACCAACTAGTTAACCACTCAGAAAGGTCAAATTAAAGGCACAATTTGAAAAGGAAGCCATGATTTTATAACCAATTTTATATTAATCCCAGATATCTGAGCAGAAAACTCAGTTTATTCACATAAAGCTAATTAAGCCTAAATACTGGCTAGAAGTTAAATTACACACTTAATAGTAGACTAGAAGGACTTCCAAATAGTTCCACAAGTTTCAGCATAAAATTTTCATAAAATTTGAACAGGCCTGCATAATGTGTATGTGTCCTGACATATAGAACATGGAATTTCAACTGGATTCAACATAGAATTTGTCAGCACAATGCTTTGCTGTTTGGGGGACTGTTAATTCCAATTCTCATATCTTTCCACCAATCCAAGGAGCTGTTAGAGACTATAAATTTTAGTGTTTCACACAGGTGGGTTATGATAACAAGATGTCTGGCAAGGAAACCCTGAGCCTTTATGCAACTTTTCCAACTCCGGAAAGGTAGTTGGTAGATCATACCTGCAGCAGAAAAAGAACCAACATTTATACTTAGCCCCACTCTTAGTTCCATCAAGACAGAGGTATTAAGAGACTCTGAATAATGCTGTTATGAACACTGGTGTACAAATATCTGTTCAAGTCCCCGTTTTCAATTCTTTTGGGTATATACCTAGAAGCGAGGTTGCTGGGTCATATGGTAATTCTATACTTAACTTTCTGTGGAATAGCCAAACTGTCTTTCACAGCTGCTGCACCAATTTTTACATGACCATTAACAATGAATGAGAGTTCCTATTTCTCTGCATCCTCTCCAACATTTGTGATTTTCTTTTTTTAAATAGCAGCCATTCTAGTGGGTGAGAAATGGTATCTCATTGTAGTTTTGGTTTCCATTTTCCTTATGGCTAATGACGTTGAATAGCTTTTCATGTGCTTTTTGGCCATTTATATATCTTCTTTGGAGAAATGTCTATTCAAGTTTTTTTACCCGTATTTTAACTGGTCGTTTGTCTTTTCGTTGTTGAATTGAAGGATTTCTTTATATATTCTGGGAATTAAACCTTTATCAGATATGTGGTTTCTAAATATTTTCTCCCATTGTTGAGGCTGCCATTTTACTTTCATGATAAAGTCCTTTTGAACTGCACTACACAAACAGTGACTCCGAAGATAAACCAGGGACTATATTTAATAGTACAATTATAAAAATGTGCTTTCATCAGTTGTAACAAATGTAACACACCAATGCAAGGTCTTAATAATAGGGTGGTATATGGGAATCCTGTTTTTGTGCATGATTGTTCTGTAAACCTACATGTTCTCAAATAAAAATCCTAATAATAATTTATCTTAAAAAAGAGATGGGAGATTTTCAAAATTCTCTTATATAAAAGAACTCAGTTCATAAAAGGTTTGAACATTTTCATGGAAAAACCAGGAAGCCATGGTAATTTGGTAAAGAAGACAGGATATTATTCCCAGAAGTCCCACCCTCATCCCTTCTGCTTAACATTTTATGAAGGAAAGCACAGCTATGAGATGACATACTGGGGGGATAGGATCTAGTCTGGGGACATCAGAGAAAGTCTACTTCAAGCTAAGCTCTGAAAGAGGTGACAGTAGAGTTCTGAGGGAGAGTTTCCCAAGCAGAAGGGGAAGTGAATTTAGATCTTAGAAGAAGTCTATAAGCCCAGGGCAGAGAGCAAAAAGGAATATGGCTCAATAATATTTAACCTTCCTCTTCAAATAATAGGTAGGAAACTTGAAACAGATATCACCAGGTCGGGGCAGAAAGGCAGGCCTAGGAATGGCAAGAATAAGGGCCAGCAGTGATAAAGTTTGGGACCTCTTGGAGAATTTGCAATGGTCCAGATTGGTTTGAGGATTGCAAGTCCAAAGCAGATTAGTGGAAGATAAGAGCAGATATTGAAGATTGTTTAGAATCCTAAGCACTAAGAGAAGGATTTGGGGTTTGATTATAGAGATAGGGCATAGCTAATCTCACCTCCTCCATCTCCTCCATACCTCTTTCCAGCCAGTGTCAGAGAAAGACATGACCCTGGATCCCTTTTCATCCCACCTCAAGGACATCATACCTTTAATGTTCTATTTTCCCAGTATCATCCTCTTCTTGCTTGCCCCTGGCTATTGCTTGTCTGGTCCGGGTGTCTCTCTCTAACTTTTCACTTTTGTCTCTTCCCCTTACTGATCATTAAATCTTCAACTCACTGCTCACTGTCTACTATACCACTGCTCCTTGAAATTGCTCTTACCAAGGTCACCATGATCTACCTCTTGGTTGTTCAGCAAACACTTTACAGTTGTTATCTTACTTTACCTCTCTTAGGTATTGGATACTGTCGACCCCTCCCTCCTCCTCTTCCATTCGTTTTCAGAACCACATTCTTTTCTGTTTTCTCAGCCATCCTCATGGAATCGCTTTTTGTCTAAGCACACTGTCTTATACAACATTCCCTGGAAACCACCTTAGAGCTAGAGCCTCACCTGCAGCAGGTTTGTTGGAAGACACCTTTGGAAGATAGACCTATAAGGAAATGAGGAAGGCAGGAGTGGGCAGAGGAAAAAGCTGACCCACAATAAAGTTGCACCCCTTCCTACAGGAAGCTCTACAGTCAGGATCCTTCAGAGTTGTCACAAATTGAGGCCAGGGGACTCTGCTTTTGCATCCCTGCATCAGCTAGTCACTGGCCCTGGGCCACCCACTGGAAGGGGTTGTGATCTTGGGCAAGGTAGTTCCTTTTAGCTGACAGGGAGCCCCACTGAGGGACGCTGACTATTATGGGAGCCTTAGGCTCTGCCCATCATAACTGAACTTACTACCTCCACTCCTACTCCCTGGCAAATCTGCTTCTCATCTTAATCTCCCATCTTCCTTAAGGGCAGCAGCTTCTACCCAGCTGGTCTGTGGGAGCCCGAAACCTCCTTCCCCTTCGCCTCACATCCCATGTCCAAATAGTCACCAGGTCCTGTACATAGGACATCAAGACTATCTTTTGCATCCATCCCCTTCTCTCCATTTCTGCTGCTGTTACTTATCATTTCTCCCTCCCGTTGCTCTCAGAGACCTCTTCTTCCAGCCAGCTAGCTGTTCCTAGCTAATTAGCTCTTCACTGAGTTACAGACAACTCTTGAGGTTTAGGAAGGCTAAATCACTAGATCACATTACTTTCTGGGGTGATTTCTTCTCAATCAGAAACAAGCAAAGCATTTCATTAAATACCAGTATGAATCCCAGGAGATCACATGATCTGTATAGCTGCCCCTCAGCTGGCAAGTAGACAGCTGCTGCCTGCTAGTTGGGCTAATCTGAGACTGAATGTTGCCACTAAATCTTATTGAGCATGATTTATGCACCCCGCTGTTAACACCGATACACTCTCAGTGCCAGGTCCAGATGCCATTCCGCAGGCACGTACAGAGCTCTGCTTGATACTCGTGGTTGTACACTGGAACGGGAAGGAGAGGAGCAGGGTCACCCCCAATCAATGAGGTGCAGGGTGGACTCTTGCCACCGAGTGCCTCTGATTTGCTGTTTTGTTTATTCTACATATTGGGCCAGACAACATCCAGTAGAATATAAATTCTCTGCACTGGTGTTGTATGACAGGCAACTATTCATTGCACATTTCTGGTCTTAATCATGGAAGGCGGAGAGAAAATTAGAATAAGAATATGAGTGATAGAAGAAATACAAGGAGAGAGACTACCACCCCAAACTTATTATTTCTGAAAAATAACTTCTGGTGAAAACAGAGCCCTTCTCCAAAGGTGCACACCAAGTTTTCCTCTAAGGCTAGGAAGCTCGCCTTTTGATCTTTTGCAAGAACCCCGATACCGCCAGGTTATCCCCCGATTCCCCACCCCCTCCCCAACCCCCAGACAGCTGAACTCAGCCCCCCAGCCTCTCGGGTGGTGAGGGATGTTTTTGCTTTGGTGTCAGCAGGACCTGAAGGCAGTGTTGTGGAACCCCGGCTGGTTTCCTCCTCCTCTTTCATGGCCCCATCCCCTAGCTCCTCGCTCTGATTTCCACGGTGTCCCTTCCGCACAGCCCTCTTGCATTCGCTTTTTTCTTGAGCTCCTGAATGGTACCCTAGAGGGGGCTGCAGCACCGCAGGCTTCCTCCTCGCCGCCACCATTTGCTGTTGTTGGCGGCAAGTCCGGTGCCCGGCGCCAGCTCCTCGGCAGCGAGAGAGCAGCCAACATATAAGCCTGCGCAGCGCAAAGCGTCTGTACAAGTTTGGCAGCCTCTCTTCCCCGACCCCCGACCCTGCTCCTGCAGTCTGAACGCCGAGACACGCATTTCACCAAGTGTGCACCCGCTACGCACCCCGGCGGCGGTAGCCGCTCTTCACACGGATTCAGCTCACAGAGAAGCGTGGAACTCAACAAGTCCAGAGCCCTCCCCTACCACACATTGCCCCGCTGCACATGATGAGCAATCAGCAGGGTGTTTTCTTCTTTCTTCTTTCTTCTTTCTTCTTCTTCTTCTTCTCCTCCTCCTCCTCCTCCTCCTCCTCCTCCTCCTCCTCCTCCTCCTCCTCCTCCTCCTCCTCCTCCTCCTCCTCCTCCTCCTCCTCCTCCTCCTCCTCCTCCTCC
>JAKSZT010053764.1:2963890-3022486 GCA_026826555.1 Tolypeutes matacus | reverse complement strand
CTCCTCTTTTTTTAATGTATCCATATCCAGAGTTCCTCTGGAAGCTCCCTAGGCATTACATTTGGAATGCTTCTTATTAAACAGTGTCTTCTTTATGTCAAGCCCAAGACTGCCTTGCCAGGGACTTGCATTTCATACGTTTGCAAACTCCACATCCCTCGGGCAAGATGGCCTAGAAATAAATCACCTCTGGTGCTTTCCTCTTCACTTTCCATTAGTAATGGGGTCCAATAAAGCAGTTAAGAATAGATAGCATGCTAACGCCTGAATGTGTTCATTGTTATTCCTTACTGAGGATAGTTTCAGAAAAATGTGGCATAAATAAGTAAAAATTGTGGCCTCATATATGAGGAACACCATCATAAGAGCTTTTTTTTTTTTTTTTTTTTTTTAAGTGAAGGCTTAGATTTTACTTTGTTCACTGCTGTACCCTCAGCATCTAAAATAGTGCCTGTTTGCTAGATGGTTAATCAATACTTATTGAATCAATGCCAGGCAATGTGCTCAGCACTTTACATAATAATCCCATTTAATCTTTGCAACAGTTCTACCAGGTAAGTGCCAGTATTATGATCATTTGACAGATGAGGAAATGGAGGCATAGAGAGGGTAAGGGATTTGTGTTCCCAGTTCACACAATCAGAAAATACGGCCCTTGACCCCTAGTGTGATCTGAGCCCAAGCTCTTAACCAGTACGCTTCACTGCTTCCAACCATCTTGCAATTTGCTATTTGTATTCAATTTTTTTCCCATGGACTTTTTGAAAAATTTATTCTGTTACCATACATGCAATCTAACATTTCCCCTTTAATCACCTTCAGATATATATTTCAGTGCTGTTAATTGCATTTACAATTTTTTGCTACCATCACCACTATCCATTACCAAACCATTTCCATTGTTCCAAAGAGGAACCCTGTACATTTTAAGACTTAACTTCCCATTCCCTGCCCCCACCCTGTCTTCTGGTAACCTATTTTCTAGGTTCTGATTCTAGGCATTTACTTCTAATTGTTTCAAGTCAGTGAGGTCATATGATGTTTGTCCTTTAATGTCTGACATTTCCCTCAACATGATGTCTTCAAGGTTCATCCATGTTGTCGCATGTATCAGGACTTTGTTCCTTTTTATGGCTAAGTGCTATTCCATTGTATGTGTATATCACATTTTATTTATCCATTCATTGGTTGATAAACACTTGGATTGCCTCCGTCTTTTTGGCAATTGTTAATAATGCCACTATGCACATTGGTGTGCAAATATCTTCTTGAGTCCTTGCTTTCAATTCTGAAGTATCTTCGTTTTGGCATTGGCTAACTAACCACCACAGATTTTGTAATATTCTCAAGTTGCCTCCCCTCCATTATACTTGTTATTATGCTTTTCCACGTACAGGGAGTTCTGCTACAATGAAATTGGCATTGTTGGAAAACCTTGCATTCTGTGAAACACACACTAAAACTAGCAAGTCTTATAAGAAAAACAGGGCTGGGACAGTTCACTCAACACCCACACAGCTTTCTGAGCAGATCACCCACAAAACAATAACAAACCTGTACAAACACTACTGTGATTTAAAAGATGTTTTAGTTTCATAATAAATGCTACCATAAATATGGACTTTAACTTTTAAAAAAAGTAGACATAGCTTAATGGAAAGAGGAATGAGGAAGCACTGGGGCTTCTGGGTAATGGAGAAAAGGACAAAACACACAACCATGGAACCACCAGTGAGCATTTCCAAGAAGAGCACATGGCCCAACAGCCAAGAGGAAGAAAATGGGGAAAGTGGGTGAGGTGCACTGTGCTGTGGTCCTCCACGGCTACGGCCAGCTCAATGCACCTGTGTTAGTGCACCTGGAATACGGCAGGGGCTGGGGAAGCCACATAGAAACCAACTAACTAGCCTCCTCATTATTCTGACATCATTCCTCCACTTAGCAATCTCATATGTGTTCATCTGCATTAGAGAACATAAATTTATTAGAGGGGCAGGGAACATATCCTATACCTTTCCATATTTCCAGTATTTAAAACAATACCTTATACTTTCCAGACCTTAAAAAAATATGTAATTAAGATGACAGTGACAATTTAATAACAGAAAAAGCATAGACATGGAGTCAGTCAGAACTGAGTAACCCTGTTTAATACTTACTATGTGGCGTTGGGCAACTTCTTGACCTCTCTCAGCCTCAGTTTTCTCATAGGTAAAATGGGGATAGAGAAACCTACATCAGGAGGCTTAAATGAGTGGGGATTAAATGAGTTAAAATATGTTACGTGCCTAGCACATATTAGATTCTCAGATATTAAAATTGCTTGGCATTCACTACCTTCCCAAAACATGTTAGTTTGTATTTTCATCTCCTTTTCAGGTAAGAACTCACACTTATAATCACAGGAACACATTACTCTTATAGTGTTATAAAGCAGTATATATAGTTTTATCATGATAAATTTTGGGTCCATGCTTCAGAAGGCATACGAGAGTTGTCAGCACTATATTTTTCTTACATACCCTTTAGCTTCATATTTTCTGTGTAATATTACTTAAAATAAATGTTTCAAACTATGACAGGATGTATTACATATCAACACTAAAGAGTACTCTGTGTTAGGGAGGGTATGATTTGTTTTGGAATCATTGTCCATCCATTCATTCAATAAGCACCTACCATGGGCCGGGCACACACTGAGCCCTTAGGATATAGTAATCAGCCTACAGACTTAATTCATGAAAAACATGTTAGGTTAAATTTTATTGGGTAAATAAGAGCAATGCTTTATTTAAGTAAACAACAGATTATTTCTAGGGTACATCTTTTTTTTGTTTCAACTTTTTCAAGTGTTTCTTATTTATTCTATATTTAGGTTTTCCTAAAAATTGACCCAAATTTAAAGTTATGAATACTACTACCTTGAGAAGATGATCATATTTAAGACACATTTACTTTTACCAGTGATCATCATTGAAAAATGAAAGCAAGGGGGAGGAAAACCAAAAGGAGTTTTATTTTTATTTACCAGAATGTCAGGAATGTCTTGATTTCCAAATCTATTTGAGTATTAATATTTTAGCATATAGCTTTACATTCTCTTTGACACCATGCAAAGACCCATATTAGCTACTCACCCAAGATGAGCAATAATTTATGATGGGCAATTAGAAAAGAAAATACTGGAATATTATTGTCCTAAAAAGGATTGTAGTATGGATCACACTATAACGTGGATGAACCTTGAAAATATTATGCTAAGTGAAAGAAACTAGACACAAAAGCCTACATATTATATGGTCCATTTATGTGAAATGCCCAGAAGAGGCCAATCCATAGAGACAGAAAGTAGATCACAGGTTTCTTTTGGGGACAATAAAAATATTCTGGAGGGGAGCAGATATGGCTCAAGTGGTTGAACACCTGCTTCCCACATGGGAGGTCATGGGTTTGGTTCCCAGTACCTCCTAAAAACAAAGCAAAACAAACAAGCAAACAAAAAAACCACATACAAGGTCCTGGGTTCAATCCCCAGCCCTGGTACCTTAAGGAAAAAAAATCTGGAATTAGATGGTGGCAATGGCTAAACAACCTTGTGACTATCCTCAAAATCACTGAATTGTAGATTTTTAAAGGGTGAATTTTATGGGATGTGAATTATATCCTAATTAATAGAAGAAAGGAAATAAAATGCTGATTCCATTCATTCTTTTAATAGCTGAAACTCTGGGGAAATCCAGTCTCGTGAGATATTTGTGTGGGCTGGTAAATATTAGTTCTTCATCACAAGGCATGTCTTACTTCAAACTAAAATGAGACAGGATTTCAGATCTAGTGCTTTCTTCCTGTTGGGGATAGAAAGGAAGATCTGGGGAATTCACCATGGACTGGCACAGGAAGGAAAAGAATTCTCTACAGAAAATATAAACAAAGCTAAGTCCTCATGTCTAATGTCAGAAGATGAAGAATGGCATGATGTCTCTTCAAAGACCTGCTGAGTTTGTAAAGGAATCTATCTTTTTCTATAATAGGAGATGCTAAGAAGACAAAAAAACTTTAAATATGTGTGTCCCAGGAGGTTGAAAATGTAATGATCTCAGCCTGGGAGGGATAGCATTTTGAAATACTGCTTCTCCCAATGGTTGAATATAAACTCTTGATCTGTGTTACCTGAAACAAAAATTCTTCAGTTCAATTTTTAACTGCATTGATGGTGCTACACAAGTATACAGATATTAAAAGGAAAAAAAAAAAGTTGATGCCAAATTTAAAAAATAATTCAATAAATGGCTAGTGTGGGATGGCTATGTATATTATATGAATATATACATACCAACTGTGAATAAAATTACTGTGATAGAAGAAGAGCAGCTGGGTTTTCATTGTAGCCTTGTGTATTAAAATTGTCTCTTCCTTTAACACCTTTCCTAAATGAGACTCAAAATAACTTCTAAAGACATAAGCAAGAAACTTATTCTAGAAGAATGACTGCATCAAAGAATTTGGTTTAAACTTTAAAGGGCACATTACACCCCAAATATGTAGTAAATGCACCTTTTTATATACTTAGCTGATTCCTGTCTTCAATCCTCCTGGAGTAAGATGTCCAAAGTTTGAGGGAAAAGTGAGAGGGAGAAAACAAACATTGTTTGCCACTCTCTGAAATTTTACTAGGTATTTTTATGAAGAGGATTAACATAGGCCTGTCAAAAGCTGTAAGTCACCTCTTCGAGGGGAATTTTCAAAGGGAGTTATTAAAGTTCAAAATTGGAAGCCACTGTCTTTGCAAATGACTCCAGGTATTTGCATGTATGTTTTGTGCTCTCCCAAAAGGAAGGAAAAATCCTGGGTCCTCCAGTTAGTTATATTTGTGTTTAATATTTATTAAACCTCTCAAATGTGTTGGGCGTTATTAATTTTTAAGTCTCAGAAGAGGATTCAAACGGGATTCCCTAACTCCAGGATTCAAATCAGGCTTAATAATTTACCTCCAGTTGCCGTGATAAGGAGGAGAACCTGATACCTTATTCTTTTCCCTTTAAACTTTTTTAATAAAACAGAGCCCCTGCCATCACTTATAAACTGGGTAGTAAAAGAGAGCATCACCTAGTAACCTGCCAGCCATTTGATTGGTCCTCTCCTCCTCCAGAGGGGAGCCTGGCTGGGTAAAAGCACGTTCGAATTGAATTTTGACTCTGCCTTCTTCTACCTGCCAGTCAGCACGGCACCTGGTTTTATAGAAATGGATAGTGGTTCTGGCTCCCTCCATGCCAACCTCTCCCTAGTTGGGGCTCCTGTTAAAGAGTATCTTTACAAGCCTATTCTTGCAATTTCTAACTTTGCCGTTTCCACTGCCATCTGCTTAAAATGAAGGCTTTGGGGGCCTGGATTTACCTCTTTCCAAATGGCCAGCCAGGCAGGGCTTTGAAAACCTGGCCTTTGATGTATTTTATAGGGATAAGGAAACATATATTAAAGTCAGCTCTGGTACACCCTGAGCCACGAAACTGGGTCAAAACTAAAGCTGTAATTTCATCTTCAGTTTTTGTGGAGCTTAACTGTTCTAGCTTTCCTGTTGGTGATGACATCATAGGAAGTCATTGATGAGCTGACAACCTTTTATGATCTAGTTGAGGATACATTATTTTTTTGTCTTTCCCCTTCAGTATAATGAAGACCAGTGCTCTATGAATGTTAAAAAATTATCTGCATGAAAAAACTTAACTTTCTGCGTTAGCCAGAACTAGATTAAAAGACAAAGCCAGCGAGTTCTTCTTCCCAGGGTTTTATCTTTTGCTCCTTCAACACTGATTGAGGTTATAGTAAAGGACTCAAAGTTGAAAGGTGGAGTGGAGGAGGTGTTTGTAAGCAGATGAAGGCTGGAGATTACAGAAAAGAAAATGATACCATAAATCTGCTTGGGGTGAATCAAAGTTCTGGGTAATTTGCAGTCCCTCTTCAGTTTAGGCTTGCACTGATTTTCAGTTTCTTGATAAGCATATGGAGAGACACCTTTGGTTCAGCTCTTTAAGTCATTGTGCACCCTAGAGGTGAAAACCTAGGACTTTCTCTGTGCATAGATTTTAAAATATTTCCAGCACACATTTGAATAGATTGTCTATATATTCCACAAGCAGAAATGGATCTAAAGTAGCAAACCCCTTTTCCCCCCCATTATTTGACTGTGGATTAGAAACAAGTAGTTGTGAAAGGATAGGTCACCTTGAGTTCTAATGACTGGGATATAGATGATTTTCAATATTGACTAAGAAAAATAGTTGTGCTATTGACATCTACCACAGAAATGACATTGCTCTTGTGGACATCTGTGTAGAAGCATTTTACTCTGAGGATAAAATGGACTAAAGAAAGTCTGCAGGGTTGGTATCTAGTAACTATGAGAATGGCTTTATGGTTTTAGAGAATTCTTAGAATCTTCATCTTTTTAGTTTATGCCATGAATGGGGGAAGGAAAGTTAATATTAACCTACTAAGGATCAAGCACTGTGCTCAGTGTTTCACAAATGGTATGTCAGTTAATTCTCACATTAATTTTTAAGTTTTTATAAAAGGTAAGATTTCCCTTTTATGGATAAGAAAATTAGAACACAGAAAGACTAATGGACTTGCCCCAAGTTCGTGGAACTACTAAATGTTGTAGAGGGGATGTGAACTTGGATCCTTCTGAATCCAAAATCCATGTACCTTCCACATTGATTCAAATCTTAATAAAAAAAAGAAAATGTATTGTATATGTGTAAACTTCTACCAATCTTCACTATTTTGAATTTTAGCCTTACAGGATAAAAATGTAAGCTTTGAGGGCTGGCCTTCAAGCAGACTCCACGGTTTTTCAACTGTGTATGCCTTTTCTCTTTAATGAGAGTGTCACTCATTGAGGATGGGGCTTTGTACTATGCTTTGCCTTAAATAATTGGTAAAGAGTTAGATACAGGTGATAGTGGTAGTATGAGTGAAGGCCCAAAAGCATAGGACACAGGTATTTGGATAGGGAAAATTCCTTAAAACTTTTGTCCAAGTGCAAAAATGCCATATTTAATGTTATTCCTCTTACCAATTAAAAAAAATCTGCGAATTCCATCAAGCAACTAATAATATCAGTAACAACTAACATTTATGCCAGACACTTCTTTGTGTCTTTTACATGTCTTATCTCATTTAATTTTTTCACGATAATCCAGTATGGTCAGTACTATGATTAAGCTCGTTTTACAGATGAGGAAACTGAAATCCAGAAAATAAACATTACTTGCCTAAGATAAAATAGAATGTTATGGATCCAAGGTACAAATCCAGTTGGGTTGACTCCCAAACCCAAGTTCATAAACACAGTGCTAATTCTTAAATAAAATAAATGTATGGTACCCATTTTCCTTGGTGGGGATGGTTCTTTCTCAAAAGGATTGAAATTTTTCTGCAGTCGTCCTCACATTGATAACCAAGCATGGAGGACTCACACAGATTCTCTCTTCACTGGCTCAGTTCAATGATCCCTAAATTTGGTTCTAGAACTGACCAATCTGTCACTATCATTAAACATCAACTAAACATTTTATTCTCAGGAAAATAAAATTAAGATCATTGATAATGAATGCTTTGGACGTGCTCCATTATTATGCAAAAAATATATTTCATTTTGGACTTGATAGGATGACATTTTCATAGTTCACATACATTCTAAAATATAAAAACTATGACCTTACAGTGCATCTTTTAATCACAGTACATTTAAAATAGTTCTTCAACATCCCATTATTTACAAAATGGGAAGTGAATAGGAGTCCTTGCTATTTGCAAAGTTTTTTCATTCCCTTTTATTGATGGGGAACTGAAGACTAAAAAGGTTTGTTATAAACAAAGCGTTTACCATTAAATAGATAACAAAAATGGAAAATACTAACTAAGACTCATATACAAATTACTGAAAGTATTTGATGCCCTACTTGATTGTAGACATCTTGACAATTGTTTGCAGTAACTGAATTTTTTAAATTATCTTATTTGACCATTATTTGTATGTATGCAGAAAGGGCAATCTTTTTTAAAAAAACTTGCATTTAATATTTTAGAATGAAAAAAATTCACACTTAACAGAATAATCAGAAAAATGTACAAAAAATAATTAGAACCCACTGCCTACTATATGTACAGTACTGTCTCGAATACTTTTTTAGAAATTAGGGTTGCATTTAATCTGTACAGTAATGATGTAGGTATTAATTTCCCTATTTAATAGAAGAAACTAGAATATTAGTCACATGCTCAAGATCTTAAAACCAATGAGTAATGGAGCCAGGGTTTGTGCCAGATCTGATCCAAGAACCCAAAGATTTTTCTCCTATTGCACAACTCCAACATTAGCCCAACTGTGAGAGCACCTCTATCAGAAAAGCACAAGTTTTAAAAATGTCCTACAGAATGGAGAAAGAAAAAATCAACTCCAAAATGACTCTCATTAGGATTGAAGTTCAAGAACTTTAGATATAGGCTTAAGCCTAAAAGAGGAATTAAATCTCACTCCCAAATTCTCAGTGGGAATGTATGCTCAAGGAAAATAATGTTGGTATAAATATTAATGTGGATGTATGGTGGTGTACATGGTTTTCTCAAAGCATTTAATTTAAAGATATGAACTAAAAATGTTCTGCTACTCAGATTTATTTTTCTTTCCTTAAAATGCAAAAATAAAATAAACAGGTGCTGGCTTTATAGGTGCAATATGAAATCAGTAAGAAGCTTACCAAATTACAAAAAGTATTAATAACAAAAAGTCAAAAATCAAGGATGCTGATGCAGATAGCTTGGACTGCCATGTTTATTATCGTAATGTGAATATGCAGAACCAGATTATACAGAAGGCCAAATAGGTTCATTCCAAGTCTGGGCAATCCTTGAAAGCCTATTGAAACTATTGAGCCTGGAACTAAGTGGAATCAGTAAAGCCAGGAATGTGTACCTAAATACAGATAAAGTGCATCTGGGTGCACACATATATTCAACATATGTTCTTACCTATGTCATCTAAAAAATAGTACTTTTGAACTTTGGGATAATTCCGTTTGTCTTAGAGCAGAATGAGGCCTACCTTGGACCTTATCCAAAAAGAAGGTTTAGTTCCAAAAGTGCCTTTAAAAGACTTCATTGTGAGGTGACTTCTCATAAAAGGCAGTTACCAGTATGGACTGGAGACAGTCCTGAGAGGTGCAAACTTGCTTTAAAATTTCAAATTGACATGAACTCGTTTTTTAAACAAAACTTTCCTTTTGCTGGAAGGGGAGGTGAGACAATCACAAGATCTGGGCCACACAATCACTATGCTCATTGTTTACATAGTTTTTGACCAGTTTGGAACAATGGTAGTAGAGAGCGTTTTGAACTCTGTTTACCACAAGTAACAAAAATCAAAATAAATATTCAGCTGGCTTCATAACGAAGCAAATATTTTCTGTATTATGTAGTAATGAAAGTCAGTGTGCACTGTAAATAAAGCTTGCACAAGGGCTCCATGAAAAAAAGCCAAATATCAAACGACGGCCAGGATTTTACTACAAAGAAAAGAACATTTGGAAATTAGTCACAATCCCTGAAGCCGAATGCTGCAGTGTGTTTGAATTGGTTCTTTTTTAGTTTGTAGAAAGGGGAAAGTGTAAAGCGCCCGTAGGATTGGCTTCATGCCCTTAGTGTCATTACTCATTGAAATAATGGGGAAATGACTGCCAAACCTATGGGGCGGGGGAGTCCACAAAGACAAGGGTAAAAAATAGTACAAACAATAGAAGGAAAAGCAACGGCATTGTCCTAAGGATCATTAATAGTGGAATCAGACTGTGATTGACCTGATGGAAAGCAAGATATCCCAAAATTATAAGCATGTGTTTGGGCTCTTAGCCGGACATAAAGTGGATTTGCCCGCACAGAGCTCTTTGCTGGACTCTCTCTTAATGTCTATTTCTGTTCATTCTTTCTTGAAATAGAGTACCTTCCTCCTTAGAGTCTGACACATCTCTCTTCCAAATGAATTTGCTACCTTTCTTTGCATACATGCTCCTCGGGGACCTGATGACAAGAGCTCTCTGAATGCAAAAGAGCCCAAACTTTGATGTATAAAAAACTTGCAGGTGTTGAGTACATATGTTTGTGCGTTTGTGGGATGTGAGCAATCCAGTTTGGTTTATGGGTTTCAGTCGATAGCTTTGAAAATTTGGAAAACCCTTTTCAGGACTCCACCAAAACAATAGATTTTGATTTCTCTCTCCCTCTCTTGCACAAAGTATTTGTTTGACCAGAAAACAAGAGAGAACAAAAATCAATTAATAAGCAAAACCACAAGCCTCAATAATAAATTCTTTTAGAAATTTATGAATACCCAATTAAGAATCACTCCTGATAGTTTGTTCTTTTATGATGCTTTTGTTGAACTGCTCAGGAAGAATGTCAAAACTGAGCTCTTGGAGAAAGACGCTTGGCACAGACAGTTAAGGATCTGCTGCCAGCCAATGTGGGAAGAACACAGAACGCTGGAAGAGCTCGTCATCCACTTGGTCTCAAGGGGAAATTATTGCCATTGTAATTGCCAAACTGAGAAGCTTGAAAACTGGAAAATGACATCATGGCCAAATGCCACGACTGCCAGGGAATAAAGGCAAAATCTTATGAAGGTCATGACCTTACTTTTGAAATGTTTACTGAGAATCCCCTAAAGATTTTAGAGAAATTAACTACCACTAGCATATTTTTAAGTTGGCATTTAAAGTTTGTCACCATAAATTAAAATACTTACTAGAGAATTATAAATATAGACAATTCTTTTTCTAATGGAATCTGAATTAGATACCCATAACCTTGTTATTGAAAAATGCATACCTGAAAAAGGACTTGTATCCAGAATATATAAAGACCTCTCACAACTCAATAGTAAGGAAACAAACAACAAAAAATGGTAAAAGATCTGAGCAGACACTTCACTAAAGAATAGATATGGATTGGCAAATTAGCAAATAAAAAGATGCTCTGCATTACCAGTCATTAGATTAATGCATATTAAAATCACAATGATATACTACTATGTAAGCATTAGAATGGTTAACATTTTAAAAACTGACAATGTCAAGCAATGACAAGGATGCAGAGCAAATTGAACTCTCTTACATTGCTGGTAGGAATGCAAAAATGGTACAGCCACTTTGGCAAAAAGTTTGGCAGTTACTTAAGTTAAATATATTCTTACCAAAAAGCCCAGCAATCCCAGTCCCACATATTTACATAAGAGAAATGAAAATATACATCCACGCAAATATATGTACAGGAATGTCTGTAGTAGTTTTATTCATAATCAGTAAAACCTGGAAACAACTCAAATGACCATCAATCCGTGAATGGATAAACAAATGTGATATATCCGTACAATGGAATATAATTCAGCAAAAAAGTGGGGAGATAATTAACTACAACGAAACATCTGGAAACTTCATGGGGTGATGAAAATATTCTATATCTTGGTTTGTCATGGTGGTTACATGACTGTATATATTTGTCAAAACTTATAGAATAGTACATCTAAAATGGGTAGATTTTACTATATAAAAATTATACCTCAATAAACCCGTTGTTTTAATAAAACACCGTCTAGATGCAGATTTAGCTTACTTGATTAATGAAAAACTGTAATGGAGGAATCAAAACTTAATCAGAAATGGCAGTCAGAAAAAGTCCAACTTCATTTTTCATTCAGATGGATGTATTCATATGTAGCTGTATGAAAACCATGTCACTTTTTAATTCTAAGAAGACAGAATCATACATACATACATTCATTCATATAAAGGTATATACATCTATATCACAAAGAACTTTCCCAAGGCCTGGATAAAAAAAAGTTGTTGCTCCTTTAATATTCCTTACCCACACTCTCTTTGCTTTCCTCTCACTGGATGCCTCTAAAGCAATTCATTCTTTGATAATAGTTGCGGAGCGGAAGGGGCAAAATGATTAAATGAAAAATGTCATCATTCCTTTTGTCCATTCTACATTATATTGAAGCCAAAACATCCTTCCATAGGCCAAAATATCCTGTTTTGAAAGCCACACTTTGCCTTAATAGAAAATTGTATAAAACAGGGAAGGACAGGAGCTCTAGTATGAGTTTATCGTACATAATTAAAGAAGGCTTCTTTCATAAAATCAGTATTTTATTCATTCTTTTATTTGGGGCCCTGAGATTTCACACCAAAGTAAATTTCAGGTACTTTTGAAAAGTCAACAAAATGTGCTTCTAAAAAGAGAGGTGGGAAAGGAGATCAGAATATAATTAGTACAGGTGCATTCTCCCGAAGTTCAGTTTTAGGAAAAAGTATATGTGGAATTGAGATTATGGGAAATATTTCCCTTAAAATGATAATGTTTGCCTTGCAAAGGCTTTGGGGCCCCTCAGGCACCCTTCAATATGAGCACCATGCCAGTGAGTGGATTTTATGGCTAAGAGAATCACATGTGATAATCATTTGCCATCTATATCTTTCTATCCATTTATCTATCTATAGTGTTTTATTTTTTTACTTTTTAAAATTTCATTGAAGTAAATCATTTCATACTATATATATATAGTTGTTTTTTTTTTACATAGTTCATCACCAGATGATTTATACCTGTAAAATGAAAGAGTACAGATTTACCTATTAAAATGAGGTTATGTATATCTGTTTCATGGTGACATTAATGTGTAGGAAAAATAAATTACATTACTCAATAAACCATTATTTGAGCAACTTTTAAAAAAGCAATTGCCAGTTACATAAATATTAGCTTAAAATTTGTGTGACTCAAATAGCTCTTGTATAAATATATTTGTTTATCTTGCAACCCCAAAAATGGAACCTTAAAAATTTCAGCTCCATGTGTTACTAATTTACTATATCTGAAATAATTGTTTCATTGCATGCAATTCTTCAAATCCAAAAAAGGTGGAGACCAATGACTTGATGCAACTATCTCAAGTATGTCTCAAAAGTGTCCACGGACCACCCTTAGTTATTATTCTGACTACTCAGGCTTGCATTTTGTGCTATCTAAAGAGCAGAGTTCTATTCCCACATCATCTCTCATTATTTCTGGTTCTCAGCTTTTCTACTTGTTTGTATTATTACCCTTCCTTTTTAGATAATGGAGACAGAACTAATAAGAGTTTAAGATTTCACTGTGCTTTTTTAAAAGAATTATACAAAACAGAAATAATTATATGACTGTTTAGTTATTAAAAAAATGATTGCAAACATGTGCAAAACCAACCACCCCACTACATTTACTTTGAAGATACATGTGAGCTTTTTAGGCCTCATAAACTTTGTCTTCTATTATTGCTTCAAACATGGAAGTAAAAACAAAATCGAATTTTGCTTTTCACCTGTTCCACCATGGCTGCAGTTTTCCCCTGTGCACAATTCATGGGAAGATCATGTAGGTGGATATTATCAATATGCCCAATTGATTAGGATTTTTATTACATCACTTCTTGTTAATCTCTGAAATGTATACTATATTGAAAACTGTTTAGTCCATCAAGTTAAAATTACTGTTCATTGCTTTAGGTCTGAGAAATTTAATATGGAACCTGATAGCCTCCTACTTATTAATATTATGATTTCTTGCAATGTTTTATTGCTTGCTTATAAATACATTTTTTGTTAAAACAGAATAGTGCATTCATAGTCATGATTGTATACAGGTACAAGTTGTTCACTTTTCTCAAACATTTGGAAGAAATACAAACAAAAACCATATGTTTTAAATATTCCACAGAATACCTTTCTCCCTCTTGCTCATATGTTACAAAAGTTTTGTAAGTTCATACTATTCCAGAGGAGTACCTCATACCTCCAAGTTTTATTCCTTTATATATACATAGATGCATTTTCACTTAATGTAATTTTTCAGTTAAAAAATTTTAGAAACCTGACATTAAACCTCTAAACTTAAAAAAAAATCTTTACAGCAACTATACAAGCAGTTCTCAAAGTTTCCTAAGTAGTTCATCAGATGCTAGGCAAACTTGGAAGGGCATCTAGTCCACCCTTCTTCTTCAGACCAAGGTGCCCTTTAACTGATTCAAATAGATGAGACTATAACCCATTTTTTTTTAACAGTGGTTTTTAAATGTTTTTAGGTATGGACCCGATCTAATAAAAGGTGCCAATCCTCTTCCCAGATATGTGTACATGTGTACACATAGGCCCACAAAACTTTTCACTGAACTTGGCAGGGATCACAAACCCCATTTATGTAGAAGGAGTTCTAAGATCTTAGGTTAATACTCCTCTCTTAAAGTTTAAATAAGGAGGCCAAAAATGCTTGCTAGGTAACTTGCTCTATTTTGGATTCTTCATAATCCAAAAATTCTTATCTGTAACTAAAAGCCCTCCCATTTCAACTTGTTCTCTCCTCAGAGGTCATAAAGAAGAGTTAGTCACCATTACCTTTCATGATCTTGAAGGCCATATTAAGCCACACCTTGGATGTGTCTTCACCAAGATAAATAATTCCAGCTAAGTAATTCCATTTGGCTATACCTTTTCTCAGAGGTCCCATTACTCAATTCTTAATCATCTTTGTTGACTTCTTCTGAATAGTCTTCAAGGTTTCCAAGGTCCTCTGGGGTTATTGAGCCCATAATTATTCCTTAGACTCTAGAAAGGTCTACAGAAGTGGTCTTGGTGCTTAGCGAGTCTTGCATAACTAACCAGTCTGAGGGTAGGGAAGTTGCAGGAGGATCCCCTGCACTCCTCTCCTTCCAGGCTGGAAATCCCCAGCTGACCTGTAGCTGCATATTTCATCGATGAAATAGACATAGGAGCGCTTGGTCCACTAGATTTTCTTTTGGGGATGCTTCAAAGAGAAATCTCTAAGACAGGGCCACCAAGATTGCCAGCTGTATTACTCAGGGATGCCATTCCTACACCTCCAGGGGCATCTTTCCATCACAGCCTACACAATTATAAGTGGAGACTCTTCCCTTAGGGCCTCGTGAATCCATTTAAAATACGCTTCTATGAAAACCTTTGACTGCTTGGATTTCTTTTTAGGTAAGCAGGTTTTAAAATAAGGATTAGTTAAATGCTAGTGCTCCTACCCACTTGATTTAATCTCCCTAAAAACTATGGCTAGCTCCTTCTTGTTCATTTAGATCTTGTCTCAAAGGTCGCCTCCCTTAGTGGCCATCCCAATCTCAATTTGCGTATCAACTCCACCACAAGGTCACTCCTGTTTTATTTTCCTCATAGTACTTCTCACTATGTGATTACCCTGTTCATTTATTTATTTCACTTTTTTCTTACCTTTCTGTAAGCACCACTAACTCAAGGGTCTTTTTTAAATGTAAACTTTATTTCAACTTCAAAAAATAAGATAACAGACAAAAGGCAACTTAATAAATTATGTAAGCATTACTTTTAAAATTCTGTCCAGGCACATTTATCTTATTTAATCCTAAAAACAAACTCAATTATTTCTCCAGTATTCAGAAAGATAAATAAATGAGCATAGATTGGTTAAATGACAACCAAAGTCGCCTTGGTAACACAGAAAAAAACACTTATCTCATAAAACTAAATCCTATATATATATATATATATTGCCTTTATAGTAAAAGTATCTTCTTTGCCCTTGCTACAATAATGTCACAATGTTACTCTTAACCATAGACTATAAGTTACATTATAAATCAAAGGTCTTATCTGGCCACCTCAACCATACATACCTGTAGCATCTAGAACAGTCCCTGGCACATGCTAGGCCCTCAGTAAAATTATTTATTTTTTAAAAGAAGCTGTTTTATCCCCCCATTTATCACTTTATCACTCCACACTTCAGAGCCTTTAAAGTCCATGTCGTTATGAATAGCTTCTACTTTTCCATGTACTTTATATACATGATGATGTATTGTTCTAGGTTGTCGTAGACTGCCCAATTATTAACCTAACTTGGATGTTTTACTTTAAAAACACCAAGAAAAATCTTTTGATAAATAAAGGAGGAGGGAAATACTCAGTTTAAGTAAAATCAAATTACAGGGGGAAAAAAGGTTTTATAAACATACACTAAGAAGAAAAGAGGAATACCTATATGAGATTTTATCACTATTAGAACATCCTTCACTATTCTCCAGAAATCACTATGGATTCTGAGAAATCCCTTAGATAGAAATACAGAATGGAAGCTGAAGGAAAAAGTGGAATTGAAGAAAACTATAGTGCCTTTACTTTCCCCTCAGGATGGAAAAGAATTCCTAGATGCACTTTTCTACATGCATATTATGTGTCTATGTACTCCCTTGGCTTGCCTCAGTTCTGTTCTAGCTCAGTCATAATCATAATAAGACACAGTTGACATCCACTAACTGCCAGGGACTGACAGGGAATGTGCCTGTGTCTCCAATGAAATCCATTAGATGGAGAGGTTGGGGCCAGTGATCTTGGCTTCTGGTATTCAGAATCAGTGGATCAATTTGGTGCTTTTTCCCATTGGAGTAAAGAAACCTTTTCATTCACACTGTATATACTTTTAGCCTTTTTTTTTTTTTTAAACTTTTTTTTACTAGCAAAAGTCATAGGTTTACAGAAAAATCAAGGAAAAATGCAGGAAATAGAGTTCCCATACACCGCCCCCCCCCCATTATAAATAGTTTGCTTTTGGGTGGTACATTTGTTTCAACTGATGAAAGAATATAATTATGATTGTACTATTAACTATAGTCCATTGTTTACATTAGGATTCCTTGTTTGTGCTGTACAGTCCTACATTGTTGTTTTTTAAATTTATTCTAGTAACATACAACTTAAAATTTCCCTTTAAATACAGTCAAACATATACTTCAGTGCTGTTCATTATGTTCATAATGTGCTACCATCACCACCATCCATTACCAAAACTTTTCCATCGCCTAACTAGAAACTATACAATTTAAGCATTAATTCCCCATTCCCTACTCCTACCGCATCTCCTGGCAACTTTTATTCTAGTTTCTGACTATGAATTTGCTTATGCTAATTACTTCATATCAGTAAGATCATACAATAGGAACCCTTCATTTTGAATATCAATGTTAGTTTTTGTTTTTAGCCCCTATACCCTTCCAATAATAATAATAATAATAATAATAATAATAATAATAATGTTCCAGGTAGCATAACAAAAAATATCTACTTAAAAATTGTTTAGATCATTTAAGAGATTTAAATTTATTGACTTAAAGGCAGAGGTTTTTACCCCTAATGTTGAAGGGATAATCCTTTTCTACAATTGCCTGGGGTGCCTATGAGATCTTCAGAATTTCATAGAACTAATTGCAGAGTTGGAGAGGACTTCGAAAGGCTGTTTCCATTTAAACCAATAGTTTTCAAGCCTTTTCAAACGTGTCCCACAGGAAGAAATTCATTGTACATGGTGACCTAGTATGCACACATCTGAACACACACACACCACTGAAATAAAAGTTTCACCAAACAATATTTAACCTTACTATGTGAGATACAGTCAATATTTTCTGTTCTACTCTAAACTATTTCTTTCGTTTCTTTTCTTTTTAATGCTGGTTGTTCATACTAAATTGATTTCATGATCCATTTGTGGAACCTACCCACAACTGAAAAAAAAAATGATTCAGCCATTCCTTAGAAGGACAAATATGAGGCCTGAGCACTTAACCTATTTTTGCCCTAACTATCCATCACCTTACATGAGTGTCTTCCTTTGTTGGGGCATCAAACTCCCAGACTCAACTTTGGTTCATGAAAGGCTCTTCTTGGCTTATTTCACAAGATTTCCAGAGCATCCTCAGAAGAAAAAGCTTTATCAAGGCTTAATACCTTACAAACAAGATTTGAGCTAAAAGATACTAGAGAGGATTCTCTGCCCAATGACAATGAAAATTCTGAGTGAGTTACAAAGATATTACTTCCCCATGGGTAATGTTTTTAAGATCCAGAGTCATAAAATTTTAGAACTAGATGGGACTTTAGCAAATCTAGTCCAGCCCTCTGATTTTATGACAAAAATATTCCTATATATATTTTCTGCAGAGGGCAAAGTGTGAGTCTTTTTCCCTTATCAACAGTATTTTAAATAATACTTGCAGCCATGAACAGGTATATTTTAAACAAATAGCACTTTTTTTATGTACTAAGAAAACACATAGATTAAGTTTAATTTTCTAAAAGTGGTATCTTAGTTGTGTTTTTTTAGAAGTTGGCATAATAACTAAACTGTAGACATCTTATATTCATAAGCTGCACATCTGCATGAGATAGTAGTCCCGTGGGTATGAGACTTTCCATTATTTAGACATCCAATAAATATTTGTTGAAAACCTCATATCTGCTTTCGAGCTGCTTACATTCTAGTGAAATATAAAATGCTTGTTTTTTGTATTGCAAATACATTATCCAGGAAACAATATATCCTAAATAACGTGTCCTTTGTATTTGATTGGTCAGACTTTATTGGTGTTTCACTGGACATATTCATTCCACCATCTGGGTCCTAGTTTCTTGGCATGGACCTAGACTGCTTGATTTTAAGTCTTCTGTTGCACTTTGGGATCCTACCTTACTAGTTATTTTATTCACTAATTCAATAAATATTTATTGAATACCTTAGGTATCAAACACTGTTCTAGGCATTGCTTGACAGAAGTGAACAAGAAAGACCAAGTCTCTGCACTCAAGAACTTACGTAGAAAAGAGACCCATTTTGAGTAGAGAAACAACCCATTTGGTTTAACCAAACTTTTAGGTAAATTATTGAACTATGACAAATATTATAAAAATTTATACCCAAAACCCCAATTGAATTGAGGACACTAGTCTTCAAGACGTTAGATCCATTATGTTATTTTAAAAGTTGTGAGTGCATTAGCTTTTGTGAGAGGATTCCCTAAGTATGATTGTTCTTGTTCAATTTTAACCCACCAAAAATAATAATAATAATAACCAGCAATAACTGGCAAAGAAACAAGGAGGGAGGAAAAGGATAGAAGGAATGTGGGAGGAAGGCAGGCTGCAGGGCAGGAAGTTATCTTCAGAATGAAGAAACAAGTGCATTTAAAAATTCAAGATTTGCTGGGAATATTATCTGAGTCATGCCTAGACATAGTAACAAGAAAACCTACTAATGCTCCCACTTGAAAGAGTTGAATCTAGCAGAATTGGGAAAACTGCTGGCACGCTCATTCCAGAATTGCATTGTTTGGTGTTCTGACTCAAGTCTTAAGCATGATATTTCATGATCAGCTAAGCTGCTGGGCAACCACACCCTCTTCTTGGCAAAAATATATATCATATTACATTTCCAAGAATAGCACAATGGAAAGTTTTTTGAAAAATAATAAATAAACAGCATACGTTCTTTATAAATCTTGTCAAGATTTTCAAGGACCTATTTCCACAGTGAAATCCCTGTTTGTTTGCTGTAGAAGATGCAACATACAGAGTAACTGCTTGAACTGCAAGTTCCTTTTCAATTTAAACCTTTTCAGCCCTAACCAAGGGGGACAATCCTCTTCAGTGGTAAAAGTAGATCCAGGTTTTATGTCTGGAAAGAATCCAGGGCATTCAAAAGTGAAGCAGACATTTGAGAAGGATTATTTATGGCAGATTTTGTGATGCCTGTGTAGTACTCTGATTTAACAGGGGGAAAAATGAAATCTGAAGCTGAGAGACTTTAATTTCCAAATTTTACTAGGTATACATGCAGGTTTTACACCGGGGTACTATCTGTACCCCCAGCTTCTTTTCATGGCTATCATACTTTGGCAGAGTAAGTTCTTCCTTACACAGACCTGTGAAAATACTGCAGTGGGTCATCCATAAGAAGTCTCCAATATGACACTTTTGAGTTCACACAGCAGACCTATTCTACTATAACATACTCAGTGGATGAAATTCCCATCTATGATACACTCCCATGAGCAAACCGATGTTTGAGTGGAAATCATACCTCCAAAAGAAGGGGAAAAAATTATAGAACTCTAAAGAAAATGACACCAAATATCACTTTTGCTACTATTCTTTAAAAAAAAAATTTTTTTTTTATTTGTATGGGAGTTATGGCATTGGTTATTTAAAGAGCCCTAAACACTGTCATTTTGCAGGGAAAAATAAATACATGTGTACTCTAATTTTTAATAAATGTAACTTTTAAAGTCTTGATTAGTTTTCCATACCTCCCCTCTAAAGGTAATATAAGTAATGCAAGATAGCTGTATGATTGAAGAATAAGCAAAATAAATGTTAGTTTAACATTAAAAAACATAACATATAAAATGTAGATTTTAATTAGCATCTATCAAATTTTATACTATATCAGATTTACAATATAAATTTTTTAAAAATCTATTCAGCTTCTTTTGTTATTAAAAGAATAAAATTTAAAGGAAGAACAAAATTGTATTCTCTTGCAAGTCAATTAGCTACTTGCCTTAACCTGCCTATGTGGACCTCAGGAGTGGTAGAAGGAGAAATAAAACAAGAGGCTGAACCACAGTAGTGGTCTTTGAGAAAGTAGTCAGGAAATGGAGCAGACACTAGGAAACAATATTTTGCTTTCCTGGACCATAGATTAACAGTTGGAAAATAAATAATATAAATATATTTATAAACAAACATAAGTCCATACCTATATACAAAAGATAGGTAAGTAGACAGGTGGATAGATAGACATATAAATACATAAAGTCCTGTGTATTTCTGCTGAAGGTCTATATAATAAAGGTATATATATGTATATGTGTATAAAGTGTTTTAAAAATAATTTAATGCCCATTATCCACTGCCCAGCTTACAAAATTGAATGTTACCAATGTCTTTGAAGACGTCTGTGTAGAAATGAATTTATTCATTCAAAAAAGGGGTTTATTGGGCACTTACTATGTGGTAGGCCCTGAGCCAGACACAAGGATACAGTGATTAACAAAACTGGGGTGGTCCCTGCCTTCATGGAGTTTACAATCTAACAGGTGAGAGAGAAAGATTAAATATGTGATCACACAAATAAATAAAATGACAAATATAAGTAAATATTTAAATACTAACTATGATAAGTCTTGTGTGGGAAGCATTAAAAGTAACTAACAGGAAAGAAGGCCAATTTAGACTGGCACATCTAGGAGGGTCTCTCAGAGGAAGGAACTTTTAAGCGGAGACATGAGGAACCATTAGGAGTTAATCAGTCAAAGACTAGGGGGAGGGGGGAGTATTCCAGGCCTCAGGAAGAGTGAAGGCAAGGCCTGTGAGCTCAACCTCCTACATATCTAAGTGGCAGAAACTTAGTCCAGAGAAATACTTCCCAAATAGTTTCTTCCCTTTTGAGGGGCCGTGGCATTCTTGACTTAGCGGTGGTGAAGCATACGCTTTTTTATTCGTGCATTCAGCAACTTTTATTAGGCTCCTACTGTGTGCCAGGCAGCTGTGCCAAAGTCTGGGGACAGACAAGACACAGACACAGCCTTAAGGCTTATGGTTTCATGTTTGAGTAGTTTCTTGTTGTTTCTTTTGATGGTAGTAATGATTTTCAATTGATTCATAAGTTTCTTTCCCAGTGCTCTTGATACCAATAATATATTTGTACAGTGCATGGCAAAGTGCCCTCATGAGCCCAAGCTTCATTAACTTGAGGCTCTGAGCAACTGAGCCAACCAGAACCAGAAGCAAACAGTCCACTGTCATGGATGTAGGCTGACTAGGATGTCTCCAACTCCTCTCCCATGGAAGTCATCTGTAATACTAGCTTGCAGAAAAAATCATTTCCACTATCTCAGAGATTTGATTAATGGAACCTACACAGTTGAAATTGTAGAATTGTTATATGAATTCTACTAAGGTATTAAATTTGATTATGAGAGAAGTAATTTTTCCACCTGAGTGGTGTTATTCTAATGGAAGTAGTGTATATATAAAAAAGAATAATCCAGTTGGAATAAGTTTACTTAAATAATTTTAAAAGGTCATCAATTAACTACAGATAACTTGGTGAATCTTTGAGAGTGTAGAATAGTCTTGGAGAGTTTAATAAATCATGAGGGGCCACAAAAATGAGTTTAGTTGCCATAAGGACAAAGAAAACCAGTACTGTCATCAGCATGAAATCACTCTCTGATTTCACTGTCACCTTTATACCCCGATTTATAGCCAGCTTCTTTTTAACAATCACAGCAGTGGGTTGTTTTTTGTTTGTTTGTTTGGATTTTTTTGTTTGTTTGTTTTGGGTTTTGTTTTTTGATATGTTTATTCCCCATATTTTTCCAAACAAATTGAGATATTGTTTAGAGTAAAATTTCAGTGCAAAAAAATGCTGAATCATATAAATGGAATAAAAAAATGAATCAAGATAGAAAGAGTGGGAGGATTTTTTTTAAACCACACGCTGAGTAAAGAATTCACTATTGAGCACAAATTTTTGCTTTGAGTTTCCTAGTAACCAAAGCAAAGAGAGAAACTTGGGGAGTTATATAGCTCATTATCTAATAAATAAAATATACCTGCCTGTCATATATTCTGAGAAGTTGCCATAGATTTCTTATATAATTGAGCCACAAAAGCAATATTGTGCTAGATAATTTTATAAAATATCAGGAATGTTCCATTTATAGATGTTCCTATATTAACTATTTGTCAAAGTTAGGAACATAATGTTTTTCATAGATCTACTAAGGCAATTCTGCAGGAGGCCAGTATGAATTATGCCAGGCTTATAACTTTCTGATGGTCTAAGCTGATAGAGGGAAATATATAGCTTGGAGTTTTCATTTAATGGTTTTGTATAGTCCTGCCAGCCACATGTTCTTTTAAAACATGCATGTTGTGGTCAGCACATTGCTTTCTATCATAAAGTCTGGAGGCAGGCAGTCCAGGATTGTTGTGGTATTCCAGAGTATCAGGAAGGCAGGGTCCTTTTTCTGGTTCATAGTATCCACTCCAAGATTACCTCATTGTCCAAATTGGCTGCTCCAGCCTTCACATCATCATTTCCAGCCACAAAAAGGAGAAAAGGGGAAAGCAGGTTATGCCCCCTCTCTTTAAAGACACTTGCCTGGAATTGTACCCAGCACTTCCACTTATAGTCCCTTAGTGATAACTTTCTCCCGTGATCACACATAGCTGCAAGAGAGTCAAGTTAATGTCTCTATTCTGGGTGGCAACGTATGTGTGGTATCAAAGAAGAAAATGAATAACAGATATTGGAAGACAGCTAATATTTCTACCACCTGTGTATGTGTGTATGTATTTTTTTAATTGGTTTCCTTAAAATGCAGACTGGAGTTTAAAAACCAAAGTTTTGAGAGCAAGGGAAAAATCCATATAATTGCAATAAGCATTCTATTTGTAAGGTTGTTCTGAATCAGACAAGGGCATTTCTATGCCAGGAATCCCTGTCCAGGTGATAGAAAAGTGAGGTGTGGGGCATATAGGGAGAGTAGGTAAGAGGAGAAAAGTGAACACATGTAAACAAAAACAAAACCAAAAGTTAGGCCTGTGTGACCATTTGGACAAGTATGTACTTTGGTCTCAGCAGACCACAGCAAAACCAAACAACAATCACAGCGAGCCTCTGACATTGCTGCCTCTTTATTTTGTACATCCCAGACATGCCCCCACTGGTATTCTTCCCAGAAGTGTGCTCAAGTCACACACAGCAGATTGCCCTCTTTTCTTGCTTGTCTTAAATGCAGAAAACCTCAAGGCTGGGACTTGTATCTCCCCAGGCTGCTTCCCAAAGTCTCTTGTGATTGATTATCACCCTACCATCACATCTGAGGAGGAGGGTTTCTCACCTTTATGCTCGGAACCCTGTACTTTCCACAACTGGTTTCTGTGCTGGGAAACAAACGTTAGATTTTAACTTCTAGGAAGTGCACATGTATAAAAGATCTATCTCCAGATTCTTTTGCCCATGCTTCTCTCAACTGTACCACATATTTTTCCCTCAAGACACCTGGGAATGTTTTTGTTGTTATTGGCTTGTATTCAGCTCTCTATGTCCTTATTCCTCTCCCGCCCCCTTGCCATACTTACCAGGTTCCAAATTCCTTAACAAAAGTCTTTAAAGGAAAGGCCTAACACAGTTTCAAGTAGGAAAGATGAAATACCCAGTTTACCCACAAACTGTGTCCTTAAAAATAAACTATACTATAAATAATTTTCAGATTTAGGTTCTTTTTCCGTAGTTCATTATTTGATAGTTTTCCATATGTTTTGATGATAATTATTTGTGTAATGTGAGATCATCTTTTTTAGTAAAGAAACCATTCATCTAGCTGCTTTAGAAAATATAACCAGCATAATGGGAATAAAATTGAAACTGCACAAGGATCTGTTTTATTCTAGAGGAAGAATACTCTGATTTTCTACAATTTAATTGCTTTTCTGATCTACAAACTTTGTTCCAATTTTAATCTATGTTTTTCCTCAGTCTTCAGAGACCATCTTTTCTTTTGCAGTTCTCCTGCTTCCCATCTTTACCTCTTGCTTTTCTTTTTCCTGCTCTCAGTTCCATAGACAAATATTAATTAACACACATATTAATTTAACAAGTATTTATTTAATACCAATTACATATATGGTAGTATACTCTGGTCTGTGAGTGGGATGTAAGATATCATAATGTTGAAATTTGCCCTCACAGAATTTATACTTAAGTTGAAGGAGAAAGATATACTCTAATTACAAACAGGGTAGCATGTGAAAAGTACCTACAGAGGTATGGATACAAATCTGTGGAATTGCAGAAAAAGAAACAATTACTATTTGCTACCTAGGTTGATTATGCAATTATATGTTAAAATACCAAATTAGAAAATTGAAAAATTATTTTCCACCACTGGGAAGAGATAACCTTCTAAAGCCTGAAGCAGCAGAAGACACCAGAAATGAAAATAATCAACAGCTCCTGGAAAAGTAGTAAAAATAACAATAATTATTATATAATTATTTATAATTACTATAAAAACTAGTAAAAATAACAAAAATGATAAAAAAGTGAGGAAGACTCTTTCCAGTAAAAGAAGTGTTCACATCTATGATATAAAGTAATGTATTCAAGTATATAAGAAAATTATAAGGATTCCAGCAAATAAATGTGCAAAGGAAAAAGGTTAAAGATACATAATTTTTAAGTTAGGGGAGGGCTTTTGGGAGGACGTTTGAGCTACACCTTGAAGGATAAAAGATGTTAGCAAAGGAGAGAAGAAAGGAAGGACCTTCCATGCAGCAGGGACAGGATGAACAAGAATACAAGGGTGGAAGGACTTGGAGTATTTTGAGTAATACCAGGTATTTCAGTTGGTCTGAAGCATGGCCTTCTGTGATCCTGGAATGATAAAATGAGAGACAGGACTGGAACCAGATTGGGGAGGTCCTTGAATGCCAAGCTGAAGAATTTGGCTTTTTGCATTTCAATCCCTCTCTATATATATTGTCTATAAATCTGTTAACAGCACTTCACCTTATTGTCTGGCTCTGGTATAATTATTTTATCTGGAGGATGATGTCATGGAAATAGTACCTAACTAGAAATCAGGGGCTTAGGATTTGTATATTACACTTGGGTTTAATATATGGATATTACAACCATAATTCAAACCACAGTGACTAAATTGATGTCTATGTTAAAAGGCTGCTAAACACAGTTTATCTGTTGCCAGAATTCTCTGCATTATCATGCTTTGCACATAGTAGGTGCTAAATAAATGTGTGTTGAAATCTAACTCAATAACAAACCTCCAAGGCCTATGACCTAATCCCAGCAATGTAGAAAAAGGAGAAACAAAGACCACAGGCTTGAGGGTGGTAAATAATTCTATCCTCCCAATTCAGTTCAGTGCTCTGCTATGATGTCTTAAAAGGTCCCAAAATGAGAATTTAAATAATGATATTGATTTTTTTCCCTAAATTTTATTAGGAAAAAATTT
The DNA here is from genome assembly GCA_026826555.1 of Tolypeutes matacus. NCBI lineage: Eukaryota > Metazoa > Chordata > Mammalia > Cingulata > Chlamyphoridae > Tolypeutes > Tolypeutes matacus. The sequence continues at coordinate 2,996,514 of JAKSZT010053764.1, read as the reverse complement.
CAAACACATGGGAAATTTGAGAGACTTGTCCAGTGGGCATCTATATACCCACCACCTAGAATAGTAACAATTTATTGATCTACCTTATATCAGGATCTGAGCTAGACAGTGTACAAACACCTCACTCTATGCCCACAACAGACCTATCATGATGAACATTATTCTTATCATTTAACAGATTGAAAACAACAATAAAAATAAAAATTAAAAAACCTGAACACAGAGTTTCAGCAATCTATTTCCCTAAAGCCTCCCTGGTAATAAATGAAAGATCTAGGGTCTGAAATGTCTGACTACAAATCTACGTTCTTTCCACTATACTGAGCAGCTTCAAAAATTCCTCTCTGCTACTCACTAGTGTCACAGATATTAAGCAAGTACCTACAGTGTGAGGAATTCTGATTTAAGCATTGTAGGAGGTAGGAGGAGTTATAAACTGATGTCCTTAGGAGTTGAGGCAGCTAGAGATAAATCAAGCCAAAATTTAATGTTTGTCGAGTGCCTTCCATATGTAGCATGCAGTGCCAGGCACTTTGGGTGAAGAGGGAGACAGTGGGACAGAGAATTTAAAAAGATGTTTTCTGCCCTTAATCAGCCCATTAAATTGGGTTACTTAAGGGCAGAATCCACGATAGTGATCTATCTATCTATAGGTAGGTAGGTAGGTAGGTAGATAGATAGATAGATGATAGATAGATAGATAGATAGATAGATAGATAGATAGATAGATAGATAGATAGATATAGGTAGAAATTCCTCACCTATACTCACATATTTTCTAGAGCAGTTATTTACCTCTTTATTGTTATAAAGTGTTTACAAAATGGATTAACTAGCCATAATTGCTGTATGAACTCAGAGAAAGACAAGAGAACTACAGAGGGAATAATAGGTAAAAGTTTTAGGAAAGAGATGAGATTTGAACTGGGACTTGAAGCATAACAAGAGAAGACTAGGGAGCAGGTTGAGTAAAGCATGGGCTTGCCATGTCCCTGCCTTCTCTCTGCTTACTCTGTTCCCACCCACAAAGCCTTTCCCCTGTTTCTTTTCATCACCTAAAAGTTTCTGCAAATCTAAAGGCATTCTTCAATTTCCATTGCTTTCAGGAAACCCCTCACTGAGTATTCAAGCCAGCAGTGACCACTCCCTTCTCTGAACTCCTCTGGCCCTTTGCTCTACAAAGAGGTTGTGTGCTTAATGTTTCTAAGCACAGACTGTCCAGGTTCAGCTCTCAGCCCTGCCCCTCCCTGGGTATTTGATCTTGGGCAAGTTCTTTCAATCTCTGTGCATCAGTTTTCTCCTGTCTTAAAGGAGATGTATCAGTCAGGATTCTGTTGCAGAGAACAGAGTTACCCTAGCAAATTAAAGCAGAAAGTGATTTATAATAAGGTACTAAATAATTAACAGAAAATTTGAATCACTAAAGAAAAAGACTCTGGTTTGAGCTTTCAAAAATGATTCTAATGCTACTTTGCAAAAACAGATCACCATGGAAGCTGCTGCCTCTTCCACAACCAGGAAACCACCTGCTGAATGGAAAAGTTTCCACAAGGGCTGCAAGAACAAAGCCAATCTTCTCTGATCCAGCAAATAAAATGCATGCCTTATGCCTTCCTCTTAGTACCCACAAAGCTAGCTGTTGGTTGGTGGGGTTGCAGACAAGCCACATTGCTCTGTAGACATTTTTATAAGCAGAAAGAGCAAAGTATGGTCTCTGCTTTCTTCCACCTTCAAAATCATATGGTTATGCTTTCAGGTGGCTAAATCTAAATTACATCCAGTACCCTAGCTGCAAGGGAGTCTGGGAAGTGAAGATTTTAGGTTTCTGGCCTCCACATTTAAGAAAGGCAAACTAAAAGGTAGTTGGGATGAATATTGGCTACGAATGTTGGTACAGCATAATATCCACATGAGAATAATAAAAGCACCCACTTTATTGGGTACATGTAAGGATTCCATGAAATAAAAAATATAAATACTTAGAACAGTGCTAGGCACCTGGGAGACCCTCAATAAATGTAACTATTTTTACCAAATTTCTCAGACTGTGGTGCAGGGGAAAGTAAATGACTTTGGATAAGGCCCCAAATTTGCCACCTGCTAATAATTAACTTTGATTAACCCACTTATCATCTAAGAGCACCAGTTTCCTCATCTGTAAATTGGGGCAATCATCACTCTTTACTACAGAGCTGCTCAGATCACATTAGATTGTACATGAACAGTGCTTTGAAAATTGTAGTGCACGCTCTAATCGCTTTGGTGTTGAGTGGATACTAGTTGAATTGGAAAGTTACAGACTTGTGCTAGAATTCCAGCTCTGCCCCCCTGAGAATAGCAGTCTGCTTCCTGAAGTTTTATCTCACTCACCCTCACGTATTTTTTTCCTCTTTAATTTTCATAATCAGCCAGAGGCATCAAACAACTTTGTCACATCCCAGTGAGGAAAGTGAGTTTCAGGCACTCCTGTAACCACTTCTTTAAAGAGGGCAGATCAGGCCCTATGCAGCTCTTCAAAGTTCCCCACCCCTGGGTTCTTTCCAGGAGACCCAGTGCCCTCTGTACATCAGTTACCACAACTGGGGTGCCAAGTGAGGAGGCACAGCCTCAAGGAAGAGACAGGTGGCTCCTGAACAAAAACTGTAACGCATTCTCCCCAGGGGGAGAAATTCGGAAAGTTTAGCTCACTCTTTCCTGCCATAAAGCACGCTGAATGTTAACAGCTTGCTCCTGTCCAAGCTGGTGTTTTTTAAATTAAGTATTGTTAAATCCATACCATTTGGAACGATGCTTCAGACAGCCCTGACACACTCTGTCTTGCTTCTGCTTTCATTTCACCTAATATATTGTGCGTGGAGCCGGTAACCAGCATTACCGTGGCGGAGGCTTCTGCAGTTGCTGCTGCGCAGACGCTTGCAGACGGCTTTAATTTAGATACCTGAGGAGGAAAAAAAGGAACTCGGCCAACGCCCTGCTCAGACGCCATGAGAGACCTTTCCCAAGCTGCCATTAGAATGGATCTTGATTACCTAGGCTTTTATTTTATTTTTCTTCAGCATTGAAAAAGGTTTTAGAAATGGAGAAGCTGGGAAACAAAGAAACTGGCAATTAAAATAAGATAGTTTCCATTGTTAGGTAACATATACCCTAAGTAAAACTTGGGTAGCTTTCTTTCTCCTCCTTTACCTTCATTATAAACATCCCCTTCCACCAGTATGACCTCACTGCATATATATATACTTAAATATAAAGCTAAGAGTGGATGTAGAGTCAGAAGACTGATTCAAGGGTGAGTTCTAGCCAGTGGGGTTTCAGGCAAGTCACTTAACTTTGCTGAACCTCAGTTTCCACACACATAAAATGGGGCTAATACTTTATCAACTTCAAAGAGTATAATAGAGGTCAAATGAGCTTATGGGTGTAAAATTGTTTTGAAAACTCAAACTATCACATAAACACTGGTAATGAAAATTAGCTCCTTCTGAAAACTTTCCTCAACCTCCCTAATCCACCTTGACTTTGTTCTCCTTTTCCTGAAGCTAGAGTAACCTTAGAGTTTGCCCTGAATTGTATAACACTTGATTGTGCATTTACTTTTCCCAGTTTCTCAGGAAACTGAGAAAAGGAAATACTATGAGAAGAAACCAGAAAAGCAGGCATCCTCCAGGTATTCAACAGATGATTGAGGACTTAAACATACTATTCTGTGACTTCATTGAGGTGACCATCTGGCTATACATTCACATCTACATCAAATAAATCTCTCTCTGACTCAAAATATTTAGACAAATTATTTCCAAAGGAGTCTAAGCTGGAGTACAAGTGGCTACCAGTTATTTTCTGATCATCCTAATTTTTTTTTTCTGTTCCACTACAAATTGTATCTTAATATTAGTAGAGTTGCTACTATCCCTTCTCTTACTACATCTTCTCTTCGGATCTTCCTAATGGGTGGTGTTTATGTGTGGAAGAGGGAGGAAAGAAGTTGTAGGTAAAATATTCCATTTCATAGAACTAGTTGCAACTCTAGCTAATGACTGATAGGGAAAAAACCTGCAACTGAAAGTTCAAATGTGTAAAAAGAATTATATAGTATAGCTTTATGAACAAAAGTTTATTTCAATCAATCGACTTTTTTAATGTGATGAGGATTTTGGATAATAGCGGTCAAGCATTTTTACAGCTACTTGTGAATACTCTTTAGCTTAAGAACAGTAGCTAGTTCTTGAGAGATTTGTAACACTAATCTTTCTGAAAGAGAGAAGCATATTTCAAGAATAGGGCCTCATTGTTATAGATTTGGATTGTCCATTTTCCTAGGTCTTTCATATTTAGTACTAAAGAGAAGGATGAATCTTTGTATGATTCAACAGATTGAAAATAGGATTTTTAAAGCTCCTCTGTCTTTAATTGATATACCATGTGGGGTAAGTAATCTGAAGTTGAACAACCTGCTTTTCCTCACCTTTTTGAAAAGCAACTCTGCAGGTATCTATAGAGGCAGGCCTGCCTGTATTCGCATGCCTATTATAGCTTGATCAGGTTTTCCATATTTGTGTATTTGGTACCTCTTGTCAGTATGTTTTAATAATGAAAGGAAGGAACATTAATTCTAAATGCCTTCTACCTCCATTGTGTATAGTTTTTGGGCCATCTAGAGACCTCACAGGAAAAAGAATGCCTGCTAACACACCTATGGAAGTTTAAAGCCAAGTTTGTGACTGCATTCTTTCAAAAATTCAATGATTTCATTAGCAGATAAGGGGGAAAATGTCCTTGTTTGACACTTGACACTTTTCTAAAACTGTAATAAAATCCTTCTCTAGTAGAGCCAAATCTTGCTGGTGGATTAACCAGATTTAGAAGCTTCCTGACCTTCTCTTTGCTGTTACTGGCCTTGTCGTCATTTCACTGTTCATTAGCACTTCCTCCAGGGTTAGACTGGACCTTGAGGTCCTCCCATCCAACACTTTGCAGTAGTGGAAGGGCAAAGGAGGTAAAATTCAGCTGGCCCTTTGCCGCTCCATTATGCCAGGTCCAATAAAGGACCAGGGTGAGGAGGAAGCTGAAGCTGTTGGTTGAAAGAAGGCTTTGGAATTAACTGTGGATTTATTTCATCCTTTCTTTCCCTCCCCTTGCTAAGGCAGATAGTTGAGAGTTGGCAGTGTGTCAAAATCAGCCTGTTCCTCTACTCCAAATTTCAGCCCCTGTCATCCTGGAGTCTTTGTTAAAGGATTCTTTTTAAACTAGGGGATCTAAATTTCTAATTATACCTTTAGAATTAGTAAACCTTGGATGTTTTAAATTGTCGCTTTGCAAAGAAGCAACTTGCTCTCTTTTCAGAGCAAGTCATCAATACACAAAATAACATATGCCACTATTTAGGTTCATGAAGAACTTTCAAATAGTTGTCGTCTCTCTTTGCCAAGTCAAGGGGGGAAATAAAGAGGAACGTTATGAAAGAGGAATAAAGCAGTGGTACAGAAGACATTTAAAGGGCACATTAAATCAGTTTTTTGTCTATGGCTCTTTCCCTTTATGGCATATGTTACATATTGACAGGGATTAAGTTTCTCTCCTGAATGGAACAATACAGAGTCACAGGGAGCTACTGTACTTTACAAAGCAAAAGGCACCAGCAAAGGCTAATGGCAAACAGAAATGTATCTCACAAAGAACTAAGCAGGTTAGTTTTAAAACACAGGGCTTTTCTTCATCTTTTGCAGTTCTGTATCTTTTGAACTTCTCTTCTGGCTCTCCTCACTCTGCCACGCACTCTCCTTTCTTTTTCATTCTTTTTCCCCTTTCTGCTCGCACTGCTACACTTTCTCTGTCCCCCTGGCTTTGTTATTCAGCATGTCTGATTAGCAGGAGCCTGATTGGCTGGCTGCCTGCTCCAAGAGAGATTCCATTCAGCTTATCCCCCACCCCCCTCACCCATCCACCCACCCACCCCTCGGTCAGGAAATGTGAGCAGGGCTGATGGAAGCTGATAGGCAGGGCTGGAGTGTTAGCACCAGTACTGGATGTGACAGCAGGCAGAGGAGCACTTAGCAGCTTATTCAGTGTCCGATTCGGATTCCGGCAAGGATCCAAGCATGGAATGCTGCCGTCGGGCAACTTCTGGCACACCATTCCTCTTTCTGGCTTTCCTGCTCCTGGTAAATGCCTTTTCATTTCAATACTTTGCTATCGCTATTTAATCTGGGTGCTATTGGGGTGTTTTCTATGTGTGTGTAAGTGTGTCGGTTGTGCGTATGTGTGAATGTGTGTGTATCTTTATCTTAAAACTTCAGGTAAAATAACTTACATGATTTTAAAAAAAAACCTCCATCCAGAATTTTAACCCCAACTTCCCAGGCAAAATCAAGTCTGCAAGACTTTCTGAAATTAGTTACAGGTATATAATTCTGAGACATGAACTTTGGGATCTACTACATAGTTTGTGAGCAAAGGAATGTATAAATGGTGTATCCTTGGAATTTGGGTAATAGACATCCTGAAATCAAATTCACTTACTGGTGCTCCTGGAAATTTTTTAAGAATAGGCTGTGAGGGGCTTTTCCCCACTGCCTATTATGGATTTTATTTTCTCTAAGCACATGTGCTAAGGAGTAAGGTAAAGAGGGAAAGAGAACCCCTTTGCAGCCAACTCAGATTATAGCTCATAATTACTACAAGTCATTTACGGATACAAGTTAACACTAGTATTTATGAATTGAGGATTATGGTCTTTGATCTCAGATCTACTTTTGAAGAAGAAAAATATGACGAATTTTTGTACGTCTGCTTTTCACAATCACAGTGATAAGATACTCTGCTCTTGAACATCATCGCAGGCTGAATTTTTTACTCAAAGTAAATGTTCCGTTGTGACTCATACTTGATTTTATGGGCAGAAAATCAACATTTACTGTCCAAAAAATCGACACTCAAATATTAATAGCAATGCACATTTTTAAACCAAAGTGTTCCAGGCAGGCAGCTTAGTAAACCTCATCTGACTGTTTGATTCCAAAATTTGGACCCACTGGTTCCAAACAAACGTGACTGTAGCTCTCCCTGTCACATTTATTGTACACCAGAACTTCCTCTCAAGGTAACAGCGTGAGTAACAAGGTAAAAATGCAATGAAAATGTAGGTTGTATTGATTCTTTCATGGTGAAGAAATGTTCTCATTAGATTCTAACAAATTTGATCCACACTAAAATTTGGAGAAGGGAAGCAAACCATTTGGTAGAAATTGAAAAACCCCAGGAGGATTCATCAGATAGAGTAATCAGACAGTGATTAAGTATTTTATACATTCCCACTTCATAATAATTTGCATCATTGTAGCCGAGAGATAGTAATGCTGCATTGCAAATGTGGTAAATATAGAAATACAATATATTTTCCATTTTCATGGAAATTTAAAGACAGATTGAATTTTAACCATGAATGAGCTGTTTTAGCTGCTCTGAGAAATAGAAAAAAACAGAATGTTTAGTTGTGCTTAATGACTTGTGAAACAAGCATTTTATGAAAGGTATCCCATTTTTTCCATATGGGATATTTTATTTGTGTACGCCCTTAGTTTGTCTCATCTTTCCTTCTTTGTGATTTTTAAAAGTGTTATTTTCCCATCATATTGCACCATAAACAAATTACCAGTACACATAAATTTGACATTTTCTTGTGGGAATATGATCTTTTTATACTCTAGTAAAATGTTCCCATTCAAGAATAGATTGTTTTGCTACCCATTTGGTAAATGCATTATATCCATCTTTGATATCCTGAATATTCATATATCTAGTTGATCATATAAAATTAGGCTTACATGGAAAAATGGAGTGTTTGCTTATTTCAGAACTCAAACCATATTATATTTGAATTACAATAATTGTGTTATGAGGAAAAACGAAATGAAAGCCAGGTTTGCTTTATGTCTGCATTTAAATGAATTGGGACTCTGAGATCTATACTAGAAAGGAAAGCAGACTGACTGGGAGTGCCTAGACACAGCCCTTCGCAGGGTAATAGCAGCACTCATAAGAGCTGCAATGGATTGTGGGTTTGAATGTGCCAAACCCCAGGCTGCTTGTTAAAAAGCATTACAGTCATTCCTCACAATAACCCTTCAAATAAGGCACGTTTAAACCCATCTACAGATAAGGAAAAATGCTTATATTTGAACCATAAGGTGCAATAAAAGAGAAAAAACACCTTGTTTGCTTAGGAGTAGAGTTGTTCATTGTTTACCGATGATGGAGTCAATGGTATAGGTTGGTCTGTACTCTTTGTTGGAGATATTTAGGCTTTTTGCATCACCATAAAAGATATGAACAACATCCTAGACACTTGTTGCCCTTGCTCATTAATTACCCCATTTAGCTTTGTAGCCAAAATTAAATTATTGGCTTAAGAGAAAGTGAACTTTAGCCTGAATAGTAGTTGACTTAGAACTGAAAGTGTGACATTACAGCTCAACCTCCAGTCTCCAGATAGAGAAATTGAACTGGGTGGCTTTTTTTTTTTATCCCCGTAATCCTTTAGCACCTTACAATATTCTGTCTACTCTTAAAATTAACTTAAGCGGTTTCTAAAGTTACCTTTAACTTCATTGGAAAACATCCTGTTTGTTTAGTGGAAAGCCCAGCTTCTACCTCAAAATTGCCTTCATTTAATCTTAAGATAGCAGAATCATCTGTATCATGACTTGTTTCTTGAGTATGTCTAAATATTGCATGTGGGTCACCATAAGTTTTGTCAAAAGCCTTTCCCCTTGGAACATTATTCCTAAGAGAATGAGGTCCCTACATCTTTTGTATCTATTTTAGGGTACCACCTTATTTTCATTGCAAAGTACATACATCTTAGACTTCTTTTTCCCTCTGAACACAATAGGACAGTAGTTCTGATCAAGAGATTTCATCTTGATGTCCAGGTCAAATTAAGCCACATAACACAAGTTTCCCAATCTTTCTACCCTGCTCCCCTTTTTCATTCTCCCTCCTTTGTCCCAATTGTTTAGCTCAAAAGGATGTGGCAAAAACCATGACCGGCCATTGACATATGTGTCCATCCAAACTCAAGTCAAATCACTCCTTGTCAGAAAGGCATTTAATCAGATTTGCATTTGCTCTTTGTTTCTTTTAAGTGGTTTTAAACTCTTTTGCCTGCTATTGTGAGAGTTGCAAGAGGAATTATAATAAAGTACATGTGTTTTTCTGTTGAAATTCTTTTTCTTCTCTACACTAATTTATACATGGAAACTAGTCAAACACAATAGCCTTCAGTCACTTTGGCACTCTCCTCCACTATTATCTAAGTGGATCTATCTTGGATGGCGAGAAGCACCATGAGCTTGTGGGATGAATGTTAAATCCCTTATTTACAGCAGATTGTGGTCTGCTCCAATAAGTGTGTGTATGTGGGTGCCCAAGTGCATGCACAGGCACCTTCCTATAACACTTTACTCCGCATCTATTTCTTATTCCCATACTAGATTGTCTTTAAATCAAGCTTAAGAAATGGTCACATAAATCTGCAGAACTTAGTGAGGCACTCCTTTTACATTATTTTCTTCGTGTTTTTTTCTGGTGCTTCATGTCTAGACATGGTCAGCTACATTTTTATTTTTGCAGGCTTCTGTTTTGAGTGTTTCAGTCTGTTGAGAGCCACTTTCTGCTCTCCATTATTATTTTCATGTGAACCAATTCTATCATTTCATATAAGTTAAGGGAAGAATGTCCAATAGTGGTCACTAGTGAACTGCAGAAGAATCCTGTTACACAAGGAAAGTTTTCCCTTGAAAGATGATGTGGGCATTGAAAACTTTTGAGAATAAATGAATTCTCTATTTGTGCATTTAAAGAAGTGTTACTACATGTTGATGACTCTTTACTAATATATATGAATAAAGTGGAAAGCAATCCTCGAGCACACCAGGGGGAAAGCTTTTACTAAAATTTAGGAGCTGCACTAAATTCATGAGTATTAAAGTCAAAGTTTGTGTATTCTTATCAATAAAGTGTGGTTAACCCCTATATGAGCTAATTTTTTTTTGAAACTCAGTTTTGCCATTTATGGATAAAAATATTTTGGTGCATTTTGCACAGAAATTATTTTAGAATGAGACTTGGTCCAGTGTTTTGGTTTCTTCCTTTAGTATAGTTTTATCAAAATATAATTAAAAACTCATCCAGGGAAAATACAGTGTCCTGTACATTTCTGTATTTCCTGAGTACCGGGTAGAGTTCCTTGTATGTACAGACATCAAAACTGTTTGTGAACCAAAGTGAGAAAGGAAAGGATTTATAGACCAACACATGATTTGCTAATTCTTCAAATATTCAGTGTTTCCTAATTTCAAATAAATAGTCCAAATTTTTTGGTCAAGTCACAGCTCTGCTTTTAATTTGTGTATCTTTCAGGTTCCAGGACTAACACTTTCTCAGATCTGATTGTTTGTTTCATTCTGCCCTGCCTTCATTCTGCATATTCTACTGTTCCTTGTGGTCTCATAGTAGAGTGACCCAGAAGTGACCTCTCCATAGCATGAGGACCAGGGTCTTTTCTTGAGTGAGAACATTCCCAGAGTCATCATGAATAACCAACTGGTTAAGTGTATGGAGATAATCATAGGAAAATGTGTCTAAATCAAGCTTTACAGTCTTGCTGTTGTTACTAATTTTCTTCTTCCAGAGAGCTGGCTTCAAACTTTGTGTTTTCACCAAAATGAGATAGGTTCATGTCATTTTCTGTCTACATCATAAAAACCATACCGTGTGGTTGAATTTTGGCTTTATTGGCAGTACTGGCCCATGAGCTGCTCAGGGCTGGCATACCAGAGGTGATGTAAGTCCTAAAGGATCCTAATTGAAATAGGCCAGCACAGCTGTGTGGGGAAGCTGCGTGCTAACTGGGGTAAGCTGTTGCTATCAACCCCTTCTTTCCATTAGCTCAAAAATAAATGACTAAATTTCCCCAATTCCTGAACTTCAAGATTAAAACCTACATTGAATAAAGCTTAACTCTTCTGTTTCCCCTCCCAGGGACTTTGCTAACTGGAGCACCCAGCAGGTAGGGCAGTTAGTCCTGTTAAAAGTTTTCTGGCCATGTCAAGGCTGTACTCTGCAGCCAACAGTGATCTCCAGCTTTTTTATGTTTTGCACTTCTAGAAGCTCAGTATTTATATAATCTGCTTCAACCTTTTCCTGTATTTACTAATGTTCTCTATTTGTTCATAGAAATATATCTTATCTCATTAACTAATTGTAATTTTTGTTAGAAGAAATGCCTTAATTTCTGTGTGTGACCACCCCACAGCAAATTCCACTTATATATAGCTACATGTATAGTCTACATATATAGTCCATTTATGTATAGCTACATGTAGAGCAACTGCTCATGGGAAGGAATGGGAGTAATTAATTGTAACCTCTACAAAATTTTTAAATGATAACTTCTTATAGTTCTTGTGCTACCTTGCATTTATCCCTGTCATTGTACTTCTCAAACTCTTCTTACATTTTTGTCTACCCCTCGAAGCTGTGGGTGATGACAGGAAGAGGGACTTGTTCATACTACCTTTATCAGAATGTCTGGTAATTGGATGCCAGTAAATGCTGTTGAATGAATGAATAAATAGATGAATAAGAATGACTTGCAAGAAAAAGTTGGGTAGAGTATAAGGAAGCAGAAGAGAAATGTGAACAGTCATTTAACATGTAAACTATTTCAATATTTCTGATTTTGGTAAGATCAAGAGTCCTAATAAACTAAAAAGTAAAAGTAAAGGTGTATATTTTGTGTTTTTCTCTCTCTTCAATACAGATATCCACATAATGAACAACTGAACAACACTCGCTTTCACTGATGTTATTTTATTTTATTTTATTTTTTTACCTGGAGGTCCCGGGGATCAAACCCAGGTCCCTCCATATGGGAGATGGATGCCCAACCATTTGATCCACATGCGCCCCCCTCACTGATATTAATTAGAATGAATCATTTTGCATGTTGCATTTTTAAAATACATTTGGTTCTCAAGTATTTTTCCCTTTACTAAGCTTGTCCTCGGGAAGGAAGTCTCATTTACATTAGCCACAGCTTTATAAAACTTGAAAGTAGTCATAAAATCTCTTCCGAGCAGAGACAATGCTATGGGTTCACCAAAAATCCATTTCCTTTATCTATTGGGCACTATGATAAACTATATTTACCAACCTTCCCTGCAGCTGGATGGTGCAGTGTGATTGAGCTCTGGTCAGTGGAGCAGGTTTAGAAGAGTTATATGGCACTTCCAGACCTAACATTTCCCACATGATCCTCCAGGCACCAAGCACTCTTTCTTTGCCTGCGTGCTAGATGGAGAAAATTCAGCAGAGAGCTTCAATCCTAGGGAATGGCAAAGTAACCAAATGGAAAGAGCCTGAGTCTCAGAATCACTGCATGGAACACATCCCCACACCATCATTCTCACACATTCACAGTGTGAACATTTATTTAACCATGAGCAAGACATAAACCTTTATTTTGTTAAAACATTGAAATTTGGGGCCAGGGATAGTTAGACCACAAACCTTTTTAAGTAGCATTTGGTTCAAATTTAGATGCTTTGCATACTCTTTTCTAAGTAAGTACTAAGAGCACTTTTCACTTTTTATATGGGAAAATTGATATAAGAAGATGCCACATTGTCCTAAGTCTGGTTTAAGCATTGTGGTTTTCAACTTATTACATACCTGGAGCGTGCTAAGTAGTAGGGGGCATGGGTCATTCTTGCAGGAAAAATAGGAAAATGGGTCCATTTTACAAACATAGAATCTAGGAGTGAGTGGAATTTAGTAATAAATAAGGAAAGAACCCAAGGGAGGCAGGGTTGTGGTAAAAGAGTTGGAATGGCCTGGAACAGAGCAGGAGCAAACAGTCAGGCCAAGGACGCAGAACCACACAGACCCAAGGGGGAGGTAAAGTAAACAGTAAAAGATACCAAGAAGCAGAAACATAGGTGCAACACTGGAGCTGCTCCAGAGACAGAATACAAGAAAGTAAAGAAGCGAACAAGTGAAACAAGCACAAAGAAAACAAATGTTTCATACAGCAGCATAAATAAAGTAAAACGCACTCCTTTGAATGTACCTAGCCTCAGTCTTTGATATATTTTCCTTGGAGGTGTCCATGTGTCATGAAAGAGTACTGGTTTTAAAGCATAACCATCTGGGCTGTAGCATGGATTCCAGCTGCCTGAGCTTGGCTGGCTCATGTGACTTCCCTCAGCTTTTCTTTCGCATCCATGCAATACTGCCCATCCTACCTAACTCTTGTGAGAGCTAAATATGGCATTAGATGTTGAACGGGTTTTGTAAACTCCAAAGTACTATTAAACTTAAAATGATTACTTTAATTCACGTGAAAAGCATTTATCTACCACCAACTGTATACCTAACATAGAGCCAGGCTCTAGGGAAGAGAGAGATAAAGCCTCCATGGAAGACAGAAGAGTAAAACATGGTCCTTGCAAACAGGAGCTTGGTAGGTTTTCTTTTGGATATTTTGTGGTCAGAGTTAATTTTTTCTTTTCTGTGGGGAATAGTTTTATGATGGACATTATTATTTTCAATTGTCCCACAAGCTGGTTCATCTTGTGAATAGCTTCTATCTATACCTGCTTAAACACTATTTTATAGCCTGCTTATCTGTGTATAAATGTAAATTATGGCTCCTCACAGATTATGAATCTATTGTCTGAGTGAATATTATTGGTCAATATTTGACTTCAAACATTAAAAATTTTTTTCCAACTTCTATCGTTCAGAATATCAATTTGGGTAGTAAACCACACTGGAACAGTTTCTCAAATAACATCATTTCTTTAGGGAGAAATTTTTCTCAAAGCAAATTCTTATCACTATAAGAATTACCATTATGTGTGACCATTATCTAGGAGGTTTTCAGCTGCCTCACTGTAATTGGATCATCATGCTGCCAGACTTCAATCTTAAGTAGTTTCCACTACATTGTGCTTACTTTTTAATAACCAAAAAGTATGTAAATAAAAACCAAACACATTTCATTTGAAATTATATTTCTGTTAGTGCAATGACAATAATAGATTGCATCGCTCATTCTACTTAGATTTTTGCCTCAAGTTCTTATTAAAATAAATTAATTGCAATAAAACCCAAAAGACCTTGTGTATCAAAATGGGAAGAGGTGAGAAAAGGGAATAGCAGAAAGAGCACGTGAGTGAGCACATGCCATTTATAATACAGGAGATTTATTCCACTTCTCAGGCAAGAAATTGCAGGACTCTAATAGTTTCACCACCTGTGAATTATTTGGGTGCACCTCATACGCGGGTTCTTTCTTCTATTTGTATAAAGAAATAAGTAGTACGTTCGCCAATTCTACACTACATTAATTTTCACGGAGTTTCCATTTTCATCTTCATTGCTTTTTCAGATTTATTTCCAAAGCTTCTGCCATTCTCCAACTAAAGCTTTGAGTATTTTCCCCTTCATTTTTTGTCCTGGTACTTTCTTTTAAGTAAATTCAGTCTGTTGGCATAAATATTGAGACAAAGGAGGGAATGAGTGTGATAACCCAAGACATCCTGACATAAATTCCAAGAGCACTAAAGAAATGAGACAGGAAATTATGAGCAACCCATAATAAATTCAAATGTCCAATAAAATAAATATACTTCATTTTGTTCCCATATTAACGTATGGTAGGGTGTCAGATTTCCAAGCCTACTTTGCTGGCTATAATCTCCATTACCATTTGAAGCCTGCCAGAGTATTGTTCAACTATTATACTTCATCAATAGAACTAGAAATGAAATTGGGCAGTGCAAGCAATAAGAACTCCTACTGTTCAGGTGCTGAAATGAAATATGGAGGAAAAGTTTTCTGAAAGAATCTGGTTTTTTTTTTTTTTTTCCCTCATTATTGTTGTTATAACCATTTGTCACTGAGACCTGATATAATTGCCCTGATGTGCCACACCGTTGTATTTTCATTTGAGACTTGCACCTAGTCTCAGATAACAAACATGCTTTGAAATCTCTGTTATGGAGTCAGTTTAATTGCCATTTGGATTCCCAGATTATATATTCATAGTGTTCTAGAATGAAAAGGAATCTTTGAGGTTGCCCAGAATGCAACCTCCATTGCTTGGGATCTTGTTGAAGGAGGGAGTTTGGTTTTATTTTGTCTTGGATATCTTTGTATCTTTAGCATCAAGCAGAGTTTGATATACACAAAGTGCTCAATAAAAATGTATTGATTGAATAAATGAATTAATTGTCTATTTCAGCCATTCCATATTGGAGATAACTGGATTTTATATACAAATGTTTCTAAAGAGATTTGAGATAAATGAAGACAATGAGACACAGGGAATTAAAAGATTTTCTAAGAGCAGAGTAGATAGCATCCAGATCCTGGAATGCTAACAAAAATCTCTTCCCTTAGTGTTTATTCTCTTTTTATTATAATGTACATCCTCTGAGAGATCTTTAAAAAGAGCCAGTCTAAAGAAGCTGGCCTTGGTAAAGAGGGGCTTGAAATACTGTACAGATAGAAGGAACCAAGGAACCAATGAATCTGCTGGAAATAGTTAATAGTATAGTTATAATAATATTGTTTCATCAATTGTAGCAGAAAGGCACAACACTAATGCTAAGTGTGAGGAGGTAAATGGGAACTCTGAACTTACTGCATGATTTTTTCTGTAAACCTACAACTCATCTTTAAAAAAAATCTCAAGGGTCATTGTTGGTTTATAAATGTAGGGGTAACTTGGTTCAGTCTGGAGCTGGTGTCTGTAAAGCTTGGTCTCTTCTCTCGAGACCTATGTCATATCTAAAAGCTTCATTTCTTGTATTCCATAACAATGAAAAGTGTAAACGATTTGGTGAGATGTATGAGAAAATAACTTCATAGGAACCCTTGTCCGTAGAAGGTCTCCAAAAAGGGTTTGTTTCATTCTTTTCCCTCAGTGCAAAATAGCATATTCATTGAGAGCCCACTGTATATCTGGCACTGAGTTAGGTCCTGGGTTATAAAGGTGGGTCTGTCTACATCAGAAAGGATTTGGGAGGTGGAGACAGGAATTAATTGGCCAGTACTTTCCACTAGTTTCATGTTGCTGTCATGATATTATTTTCTTTAAACTGTATATGTAACTATTGCTGATGTAAGAGGGTCTCTGCCTAAAGAAATAGACACATTAATTCATTATTTATAGTGATTCAAGAAAGAATGTTTAGAAAAACTCTAAACTCTAAAGGTTTATATTTAAGGTCACTTTGTTTTTTTGTTGGTTTTTTTTTTTTTTTTTGGTGCTGGTATCCTCATTTTTAGTTATGCTGAAATCTAAGCTTAAGGAGTGCATTACTTTGTCTCTGTGTTTACTTGATAGATAAACACCTGTCTTTTCTATCTTGGAGCTATGCTCTTAAGTAGTGAAACCTTTAAACAAGACCCTCATTAAAGTGAATAAAAGGCCAATCAGTCGCGTATAGAACACTAATGACAGTAGGTTTTTTTCCTCAAAAGATTTAGCTTCCTCTGTGGAAACCATTTGTGTGTAGGAACTTTTCAAATCTTTGGGCATCTCCCTGGTGACCAATCAGCATGTTCTCAGCTCTCTGCTTGGGCAGGTTGTGATTTTCCAACACCTCTGTTGTGTCCCTACAACCAACCGCAACCACCACCAAGGCAGGTATTCTTACTCTTTAAAGGTGTACTCTGCTGCCTTCAGCTTGGTGTTGCTGTACTCCCTATCAGTGGGACTGTTTGGGCTTAGAGGCTCCAGGATCTTGATTTTAAGAAATTCATCCAGTGGTTTACGTCCACGTCGGAGTTCTAGATTATTTAAGGGAGTGGTTTCCAGACTTGGATTTCATAGACTACATTTCAGAAATAAATAAGAATGAGTTTTCAGATAAGTAGGAGATAAGGAAAACAGATACAAAGTTTCTGATTTTTTTAGTTTGTTTAAAGTAAGGACATTAAGAAAATAAACTATCACCATAATTTCATAAATCAAAGAATAATAGTTAAAACTAAAGATTGTGTTTGCTGTAATGTAAAAAGCACTTTACATACATTAAATTAGCTAATTCTCACAAAACCCTAGGGGTAATTACAATTATTTCCTCCATTTTACAGATGAAGAAACTGAGGTGCTGCAAGGTTATATAACATGACTAAGATCACTCAGCTAGTAGGGGTAAGGTATAGTTTCAAACTCAGAGGTCATTCTCATCCTAACTCTGCCATTTTGTTTCACCAGTGAAAGAAATTAAAGGTCACTTGAATATGCCAAAAGTTCCAAGGACAAAATTTCAAGAAAAAAAAAAAAAATCAAACACATTCAGTGCACTTATTTCTTCTTTATTCCGTGTATCAGTAAAAACTGCCATGGACTAGCCTGCTTCATGCTAGACCCTTTCCTTGGAACACAAAGAGGAACAAGACACAACCACACCCCCAGGAGCTCACTTACATTAAATGAAGTTTTTAAAAAGATAATACAAACTGAGACTGATCAGGGGGTGTAAGATGCTGTGGGGGCACAAAGAAGGAAATGGGAAGGAAGCTGAAGTTTATTGCCCATGATGTCCCAGGCACTGTGCTAGGCTTTGGGATGCATCTGTGAGGGTGACACAGAAAAAGGGACATGTGAGGTGAGCCTTAAAGGATCATTGGAAGTTCACCAGGCAGACAACAGAAGGGTAAGGATATCCCAGGCAGAGGGGTCTGCTCAGGCAAAGGTAAAGAGAAGTAAAAGGGAAAGTGAGCTCAAGGAACCTTAAGTGAATCTGTGACAACAGGCAGCTCCTGCAGGACCTTTCTTGCCATGCCAAATAGCTTTGACTCCAGGTTGTGTTTTAGAAAGACAACTGTGGTGGCCACTTGGAGGTGAGAGGCCAGGAGAATGGAGGTGGGCAAGGCTAGATAGGAGATTACTGTACCTTTCCTGGTGAGAAGTCATGAAGGAAGCCACAAAAGAGATGCAGACAAAGAGACAATCCAGCTATGTGGCCACATAGTTATTTGTAGGAAAAAATGTTTTGTGATTTCCCTTTGCCTTACATTTTGAGGACTCAAAGGCTGAGCTCTTAAAAGCACCGGTTCTGTATTAAGGCTCTTTAGATTTCTCCACTTAGCATAGTCTGGAGCCTAATTGCTTAATGTTTGTTGAATGAATGTGTGAAAGAGTGAATAATTTCATTCAGGGCCTCCCTGTTCAAAATCGTGGCCTACACTTAGAGTTTTGTTATTTCTTTTCCAAATTATGGAAAGCCTTTGGGAGCAACAAATGTATCTGTATCCTAAAAGTTAAAACTGTCAGTCTCTTAGTTAAGTGTAAATCCAGCCTCAACCTTTCTGGAGAACCACACTGTTGTGACTTACCTTTTATCTGCTCTCAGTGAACCTAAGTAAATAGACAGCTATTTCAGAGGGGCAGTCCTGTGCTTTTTGAATGCTTTCTGATCCTCATGTAACACAAAACCTGTAAGATGGAGTCATTTATGGACCTTAGAGTGAATACTACAGTCAGGGGTCGCAATATTTTCCTGTGTGCAGTCATTTATCTATCTGTTTTCTCAGCAAACGATGCCCTGTGTAACTTTCAGACCGTGTTACAATTAGAAATCGTTCCTTGGGAAGCCAGAGAATAACTTTGCCCTAATTCTTGCAGCTTTCCATATTATCTACCATGGATTCCACCTGTGGAGCTCCCTTTGCAAGCTGTTGAAACTTCAGTGTAAGATGCAGCATTCAGGGACTAAATTGATGTTTTCTGCCCTGATTAAATATTAATTGTGGTCTTCAGAAAATAACCAAACCATACTTGAAATTCCTAAATTCACCATTTTATACTGAAAACATAATTTGACTGGGGAAAAAAAAATACACCGGTTTTATCAAAGAAAGTATGAGTTAAGTGTCTCATAAGTTCTTTGTAATTTTTTCTTTACGAATCCAATTACTAAGGCTTTGGCTTTTTAACCAGGCATTGGAATCCTTTGTTTATATAATTTCTACTTCTCCTAATTATCAACAAATAGTCTCCAATGCACCCATAGCTCTTTACTCAGCATTAGGACAAAATTGCTTATAGCTTGGCCTGACTTCATAAAGTAGATTTGCTTTGGAACAGCATCAAACAGGTATTCATGTTTTAACTCATATAGTGCTTCTGAATTTCATTCTCATTTTAGACTTCTACCACTCTTACATTCCTTCCTCCTTCCCCCAAAATGGGCTGCATCAAACAGGTATTCATGTTTTAACTCATATAGTGCTTCTGAATTTCATTCTCATTTTAGACTTCTACCACTCTTACATTCCTTCCTCCTTCCCCCAATCAGCATAAAAATCTTTTCAGACTTAGTAAAGGACGAAAGGTGATTTCAAGCTCCTGCCGCGTGCCAGGTACTGTGCTATTTGCTTATATATGTTGTCTCAGCTAACCCTTACTCAGATAACCTGTTATCTCAGAAAACCCATTTTACAGATAAGAAAGATTAGGTTTTTTAACCTAAAACCCAAAGTGTGATTTCATCTACTTTTAGTTTATATGTATACAATTCTTACAGCAAACAAATCATATTAAAATATGCAGTGCAAGTTATTTTCCATGTTGTTTGAACTATGTCATTTGGCTTCTGTTGGCGGGAGCCTCCCCAATGTGCTAATTGATTTCCACAGTTTCCGAACTAAGGTCACTAGAGTTTACTACTTGTACCATATTTCATCCATCCTAAGATGTTCAGTTTTTTTCTGATTCTAGAAATTTGGATGCATCTTACAATTGATAACAGGTCACGGTTTAATGCGTGCCAATTTTTAAATTCTTTATCGCTTATAAAATAATAGTGTGACTTCAATCTATGGCACCTTAGATTTGATGGAATACTTTATCAGGGTCTTTCCAATATCTAACTGATAGGATCAAAGCCACATTCAAGTTGGGCTTAAGATTCAGATACAGAAATATGACTATGGAGCCCTCCCCTTCATCCTTCCACTCACCTTCCTCTGATGCACATGGCTCCTGCCTTTTTTCATTAGCCTACCCTGATCCCAGCTGAGGCACAAGAGAAAGTTTATCCATTGAGATTACCTTAGTCTGCTCTGGCCCGTACCAAGGTCAAAGCTCTCTGCCCAGGAACTCCTTCTTAATCTATATGTTCCTCAGTTTCTTATGTATAAACAAGTAGAGTGTAGTACAGTCATTCCCAAAGTTTGGCCAGTATCAGAATCACTGGGCACTTGTTAAAATTAGGAAGGCCCAAGCTACTCATATTTCAATGAAACTAGGCCTTTGTGTACTTTCCTTAAAATGTCCATTATAGATTCTGGGAGCATTTTGATATTGGTGAAAAATGTTTTGCTTTGTAAAAAGTGCACATGCTGCAGAAAGAAATTTTTATGTTAATAACTCCATTATCTCATATAAAATGTATTAAATTTTAAGCATGTTTGTGCCATCTTAGAAAATGCCTTTTAATTAAAGTCGTAATTTAGTTGTTAAAAAAAAAAAAAAAAAAAAAGTCCATTATAAATGGTAGGCCTCACAGGAGTATTATGTGGCTCAGATGAATATGTGTAAGAACTCTGAGAGCCATAAAGCCCCCATTTTATCATGCCTTGCTCAAAGGTGGTTCCAGTTGTCTGTCTCCTCATGACCAGTCCCTCCTGACACTCAAGGCCACAGCCCACCCACCACTTCGACCTTATCCCCAGTTGTTTTGCTACATGTGTTCTGACACACAGGTAACTGACTTGGCCAGAGTTGGAAACTGGCTGGGACACCACTTGTGTGTTCTGTAGATGACAAAAAGAAGAGTGGTTGGAATGGAAAGGAAGGAATAGAAAAGAAATATATTCAGAAGTGGAATATGCAGTAGAGGCAATTGTTTGGGTATGTGCATGTATGTAGAGATGGAACAAGTTGGGAGTGGGGGGAGGGAGGATAAGGAAGGTTGGGAGGAGGTAGGAAATAGCCATGTTTTTAGACCTAAGGATGTTAAAAGAGACAGCTACTGTGGTATTTCTTAAAATTCCTACAGGATTGTGGACCCAGATATTGAGTTAAGTTTTAGATGTGTTGAGTTTAAGGTATTAACTAGGCAGCCAAGTCGGTGGAAATAGAAGCCTGGAGATTGGGGTAGAGATGTAGATTTGTAAATCATCAGCAAAGAAATGGCGTTCAAGCAAGGGAAAATGGATACGATCAATAGGGAAGTAGAACAGAAAAGCAGGAACCCAAGGAAAGAATTTGTGGATTATACCATGTCCTAGTCAGGATGAGTAAGCAGAGGCAGGGGGACAAACAGGCAAGTACTCAGTGCCATTGAAGC
Source organism: Tolypeutes matacus (assembly GCA_026826555.1). Lineage (NCBI taxonomy): Eukaryota > Metazoa > Chordata > Mammalia > Cingulata > Chlamyphoridae > Tolypeutes > Tolypeutes matacus. Next base: position 2,975,143 of record JAKSZT010053764.1, on the reverse strand, counting down.
CAGGGAGAGTATAATACACAGCAAGATCTGAGGGGAGCTCATAGGATGTGGTGAATTACAAGATACTGATGAATTTTAGAGGCACCATGTCAGTCCAGTGGTAGGGCAGAAGCCAGATCGCAAAGCGTTAAGGAATTTTTGGGTATTGAGGGAGTGAAAGCAGGGGACTTGGATAAGCCTTTCGGGAAGTACAGAAGTGAAAGGAAGGGTGGCAGGAGCCAGTTTAACTCTCACCACTGACAAAGTGGAAAGTAAAGGCAGCAAAGCACAAAGAGGGACTATAAGATAAAAGTGAGCTTGGTTTTAACAAAAAGAGGAGAAAGTGCTTTAGGCTTAATAGCTCAAAGAATGCTGATAGCAGCCGTGTGTGAAATTGATTTCTGAGGCCCAACACCACAGACTGAGAGGCTGTGAGGCAAATGGGGTAGTAAACCATGATTTAGCACCTTCACTTTCTCTGCTTATTACAAAACAGCCTTTAAAAAAGATGCCTGTGGTGCGCCTCAGCAACCTTGATATTGTCAGTGGCCAAGGTCTGTTTTAATATATTCCTGAGGCATTTTGGTGATTATAACACTACTTTAGACATCTGTCTATTAACTTTGCATTTAGCTAAACATGGTTAATGCAATCATGTAAATATTAATCCTACCACTAAATAATATTGAATAGTTCTCACAGAAAAAAGTACTTCTTTTGCTGAAAACAGAGGCGGCAGACTTGAAATGTTGGCACCTTGAAAACAAATATTTAATTTTTTTTAATTCTCGAAGAAACATTATCTGCTTTGACTTTATCAAGCACTGAGAGGCAGAGAATTGCTTACAACAGTCACTAACATCATATAATGTTTCATATGCTCATAAACCTTTGATAAATGGTCTGCTAATAGCTCCGTGACAGTGGGCATTTAATTTACAAATGAATAGAAGATTGTTTTACTTCCCACATATACAACACTGAAAGATAGTTTTCAATTATGATTTTAAAATGCTAAAAGGCAGGGCATTTAGCCAGCTCAAAAACATAAATAATTCTCTTGCAGTTGCCTGAGAGATAAGGAAAGAGTACTGGCATATATGTCGTTAACCACCAATTATATTATTTCCTACCTCAATACAAAAATATCTGGATTGTTTATAGATAATGATGAAAAATTGGTCAAGAAAGACATGTTCTTTTAGAAAAGCAAAGCCTTTCAATGATTTAACATAAGGAACTTACATGAGAATCTACTATACATAATAAAGAAAAAATTGCAATATATTAGGCTTATGTAATAATCATTTAACTTAGCCTGATTGCTATAGTTACAACAAAAGCTATACCTAAGGCAACAGCAACGGACTCTCAATTTTTATTCATAGATTTAATATATGGAAAATATATCTATAAATCTAAATTTGAACAACTAGTCACTATAAATTTCTACCAACAGAGAACCACAATAACAGAATTTTTGTTCCAGTACAAAACAAATTATGTCATGAAAATTATTCATATAGCCATTATAGTAGAAACATCATCATAAGGGGGAAAAAAATTCCTTAACCCTAGCGTAAGAACTAAGTCAATACAGAAACTGCCTTTTAGCATACTGTTAAGGATAATTTTTTTACAAGTATTTATTGATTTTTCAATGAATTAAATGATATACATATAATGTTAAAAAAAAAACATACAATTTGCTTCTTTGGGCCAATTTCCTTGATTCATTCCATTCAACTTTAAATTTTTCTGTGATCTATGGTTATCTAAGCTATACTAATTTTCCACTTGTTAAAATATGATTTGAGGGAAGTGGATATGGCTTAAGTGATTGAGCTCCCGCCTACCACATGGGAGGTCCCAAATTCAGTTCCCAGTGCCTCCTAAAGAGAAGACGAGCAAATGGACACAGAGAGTAGGCAGCGAGTGCAAACAATGGGGTGGGGGTGGGGGAATAAATAAATTAAATAAATCTTTTAAAAATATATGATTTGATAAGTATTCTTTGCTTATTTATTGGTACAGGCCTATGCTTTTAATTTCTTAAGTAAGAACTCCCTCACACACATTACATATATTTATGTATATTTATTTATATTTATCCCAGCACAGTCATCTTGGCAGAGCAGATGCTTCCCAAGGGTTGCAGAGGGACAGACTGTTGTTTACTCAGTGATGAGGGCATTTTGGCAGTTAAGCATTTAGGGCTTGGGTTAGGCTAGATTAAGGCAAAATGTGACAGGTTAATTATCTTTCAGCTTTAAACATTTTGGGTAAATTTTTAATTGGCATAAAAAAGCATGTGAATAAGCAGAAATGCTATAGTCTCCCCCACCCCATAGGCCAGATTAAGTTTTGTCCTCTTCCACTTCCTTGCTTATCTGTAACTTCTGCATATGTTGTTTTCCCTCTGACTTGGGAGAATCTGAATGTATATGAATGATAGCAAAAACTGACAATCATTATGAATTAGACACTCAGATGCAACTTGTTTTATCCTGCCTTGTGTTAATTATTCATTCAACAAATAGTCACTGAGACCTACTACATATCCTACTACAAAGTAATGTATATCACTGTCACAGCCCTCAATAATCACACAGCCCTTTCCTGGAGATAGATGTGTAAATAAGTTGACAGTGCAGTGTGGCTCACATGTGTTCAAACAGCAATTGTAAAAAGTCCTAGAATCTGCTCAAAATACACATGACAGGCAGTGATTGATTCTACCTGGGGATTCTAGAAAATTTCACTAGGAGATGGCATTGGAGCTGCATCTTAAAACAGGAGCAGAAGTACACAAGTCAAAGGAAGTGAAAATGCGGAAAGAAAATGAAAAGGAGAGAAGTCTAGCATTAGCAAGGTCATGAAAAGAATACCAGAGGTCATGAAAGTACCTTATATGTGCCCAGTTACTTCTCTTGGAGTACAGAGAACATATGTGGTCAGGAGCAGCAGAGAGAGTCCAGAACATTGACTTAACATGAGCTTAGGAGGGGTCTTGTAAGTCACACTAGTAATTTGGACTTTTTCTTATAGCCAGGGGTTCTTTTTTTACCTTTTTTGGAGACCCTGATGAAGGCTGGGAATGGTCTTTCTAAAAACAAGGCAGTAACATACATATGCCCAAAATGTTGCATACAGTTTCTGAGCATTCACAGTCCACCTGGAACTCATTGCTAGATCCCACCCGTTACATGCAGTGGAGCCATTGAAAGTCTCTTAGCAGGGAATGAGCAGTTTAGCTATGTATTATAGAAAGATAATTGGCAGTGGTGTGGAGAACAGACTAGTGGGAGTAGAGGCTGGAGGTGGCAAACTTGGAGAGCAAGTCTATTTCAAAATATCAGGCACAAAATAGAAGAGTTAGAATAAAGTCAGTGAAAGTAAGGATGGAGGGGGTGGGAATGGAAGAAAGAGGCAGTTCAGAAGTGGAGTTAATGAGACTTGGTATCTGATTATATAGAGAGGATGTTGGACAGTCAAATGTTTTGTTGTTTATCTTATTCCTTCAGTAAATTATAAATCCTCTAAAAGGTGTTGCTGCCCCAGGCTGGACTCAGGAGAATGGGCAGAGGCAGAAACATAAGGAGGCAGAATTAGAACTCAGTGTTCATGAGAAAGCAACAGGTACTTGCATAATCCAAGAGGCAGCAGGCTACAGAGTAGTGAATTCTGGAACCAATAGATAGTCAGTGTAGACACTGAGAATCAAATAAGGAGCTGTTGATAATGGTAAGCCTGGGTGGGAGCCAATCATTCTAAACAACAAGTCAACCAACTGGTTGCCATCTGTGCCTTACACGTATTTCTGGCCCCAAAGCATCTTGGTGGAGTAGAGACGCTAATGAAATCCGTTGATTTATAGACATGAGCCTACATTAAGCAATTCTGCTTCTGTACTGCTGGGATGCTTGGTTGGTTTGCTCTCCATTCATGATGGAAAAGTATTATCAGGACCATAAGTAGACTTTCAAAATGATTTACTGCCAAACCTGCAAAATGCCTGTTCCAAGTATGCAAGCTGCTACCTACATGTTAAAACTAGAGAAAATGTTATCGGTTGAAGAGACAAAAATATGGTGTTATCAATAGCTGAGAGAGTTATTGATTTTTAAAACAGGCACCTGAATTACAAGTGCAGACATTTTTGATAATTCATCTTCTCTTAGTATAGTAGAGGGGGCGATGCTATATATTTGAGCCAGAGAAAAGATGAAAGTCCCAGGACTTGAAACCACTTGGAAATTTTAAATAACTCGACATTACTAGCTCTTCTCTGTGTTTATTCTATGGCCTACATTTTTGAAAGATAAATGATAAATAAACAAGTAATCAATGATTTAAAACAAAACATACTTCCAAAGCATTCATCATGTATTGAATTGTCGAAATTGTCCAAATCTCTTAACACTTTCAGCTAAATTCATAATAATTGTTTCAGTGATAAGTATAGGTAAATAAAAAGCATTCAGTTTGCCTTCAGAAGGTTTACAATCTAATTGGTAAGATAATTGTTATGCAAAATGATAATCCTGAAGAGATGCAAAGTCTAGTATTTGTATTTGTATATTTTAAATTTATTTTATTCTATACTAATTCTTTGCAAATTGATAACCACAGATCATGTAATTGCAGATTAAGCAGAATATTGAACTAGTAAGAGTTTATCATTCCTCTGAATTTCTGGGTAAAGGGAATTTAATGTGAGCAAAATTAGGAACAAAACTACAGAGGAGAAGAAAACATAATATAGAGTCAGGAAAAATGGTTTAGATTTTAATTCCAAATATTCATTCCACAATATCTGAGTGGTACTTAAGAGAGAAAGCATCCTATTGTGAACATGGGAATATAACTTAATTTACCTTCAGAGTCTCATGGAGCTTCATTCAGAGCCATTTCACCAAATGTTCTTGGTTCGGATGGCACCAAGGTCAACCAAAGAAGAGTTGGGAGAGTTCTGCTAAAACCAAAGGCTGACTTGACATGAAATTAACTAGTCACTTCTTCCAACTTCATTATCAGTTTTAATTTGTTTTTTTTTTGTCCATCAAACTCTAAGCCATATTGATTATTAACTTTTCAATTTCCTTAGAGAATCATGTTATAAGATCTTCTCTCCATTAGGAATTCTTTCTCCATGATTGCAAACCCCAACATGTGCTTTCCAGAGCCTCAGATGTTTAGTTAGTTCTACAGATGTTTTATAAACGCGTTTCAGCAAAATTTGCCAGTGCTGTAGAAAGTATCTGTGGCTGATTGGAGTCGCTGTTTGGACAGAGCCTGAATTAGACTAGATGGAAACGGAAACTGAAACATCTAACTGGCTCACCAAGAAGTCAAGAATTCACAGAAAGAGTAGAGAAGGAATTTTGTTTGAGGGGGTGTTTCAAGCATGCATGTTTTGGGGAGTGTAGGCATGTGGAAGCCACGGGAGGTGATTCTTCACTGTTTACCTTGATGCTTTGGCCTACATAATATTTTCCACTGGAAATTTCTTTTTCCTTTCTAAGTATAGAAAAATCAGCAAGCAGGGACAGCAACTTCCTTTTTAGAACTCCAGGTAAAATGGCTTAAACTGCACACCTGAAGTGGAAACAGTATAAACTAGTCTTCAAAATATCCCTACAGTACAGGTACTGAGAAGGGGATGACTATCATTGCAACCATGAGAATAAATGAGTTTGAAGAATTAATGCCTTTTCTACAAGATACAATACTTTATTATTCAATTCCCTTTGTGAAAGAAATGGAGTTACTAATTTCAGCCTTCTACTTCTAAATGAAAAGTCCCTAGGTTCAGAAGCTCTGTTGTTATATTTGTTATCATTAAAGCAACTGATTATAATGGAAAAGGAAAACCAGACCAACAAGCTATTTCTAGTAGAAAATCTCTTTAAATCTTCCAGACCATAATTTCTGTTATTGGTTTTTATCCAGACTTAAAAGGTTGAAATCTGTCAGAAAAAAATGCATAATAATATTTATATTAATATTCAATCAGTATTATGATAAAGTTCTCAAAATGTCTCTTATTTGCTGAGTTTATACTTTTAAAGTAATAGAAACTGATAGTAATAGAATATTTTATCTATGCATTTCCTTGAGATAAACTGCCTCAATATACTCAGTGGACTGTCACAAATTTCCTGAATACTAATCTTTTTTCATATCAACAATTACTGATTTTAATTCAACGGGCTGTGAAATTGTGTTCTGGTGGAGCTTTCCAAAATGCCCAGAAGTTTTCTCAGCAGTTTCCTAGATGAGCTGTAATACAGCCTTGTCCTTGGCTAGAATACAACAAAATCAAGTTACCATAGTGCTGAAATGAAAATCTTACTGAAGCATTTAACATTGAGCAGTCAGGTTTTTGTTTCCTGAAAAGTAATGGAACTGTTTTAATTCCATCTTCAAAATATTATTCCCAGAGTGGGAATGAATTCTGAGGATAAAATTATTTTTTTTTAAAGAAAAGCAAACAGTTCTTGGTGTTCCATAACAAATTCATGTACGATAAACACCATTTAAAATAGAAATAGAGGTCAGTGTTTAAAAGAAGGTAGTAAAAAAGATAGTCAGACATGGATATAAAGCCTGGCTCTATCGGGTATTAACAGTGACTTGGGTGTGTGTGTGTGTGTGTGTGTGTGTGTGTTCATGGAATGAGTGAGGAGATAAAATAATTAATACTTACTATGCCAGAACCTATACTGGGCATTACTTTATGGACATGCTCTCAGTTCATCTTCACAATCACTCTAGAAAAGAGAAGTACCAATGTTCCCATTTCTAAATGAAAAATCTCTGACTCCCAAGTCTGTGCTCTTTCTCCTGCACCATGCTGCAACTTGTTCAACCTGTCTGAGCCTCAATTTTCTTATTACTAAATAGGAAAGAAATAATTCCCACCTGACCTGGCTCGTGGCGAGGATTAAATACAATAATTTATGTAAAGTCTAGCGTACTTCCTGGCACATAGGAATTTAATAAATCCCGAGATTGTTTTTTATCTCATCACTAACTCTCCAGGCCTAGGTGAAATTAGTGCCCAAACAGGAATGTGAAAGGGATGTGCTTGTATGTGGTTTTGTGTGGGAGGGGATGATGTGTGCACACAGGCACGCACGTGTGAGTAGGAGTGCATGCACATGTGCGTGCTGAAAGAAAAAGGAAGATTCCAAAGTCCTTCCATGGCCTGTGCAGCTTTTACCTTCTGTTACAGAATTGACTTTTCTCAGTAGCCAGGAACAGGCTTCGTGCAGTGGCCTCTGAAAGACCATGCACTGTGTCACTGGCAGTTCATCATATCCCCCAACTGTGCAGCTGTGATAAGAACCAGATGACACAAATTTCCTAAGGAGGGCCAGACGCAAATATCATCTGGAAAGACGCATGCCTCAGTATCCACACCCCATGCTCTTTAAGAAAGTACATCAAAAAGCTAAATGGACTTTTACAAGAGCCCAGTTACTGCTTAATGTCTGTAAGCTCTCAGGAGCAGGGAATCATAACCCCTACCATGTACAGTTGGCGGCAGAAGCAGTATTCCACGTTGTTAAAGTGGCCAAGGATTAGATAAGATTTATAGAGACCTGACGTGTGTAAGGGGGCCTAAAAATGGAATCTGCAGATTCATTTCCAAAGTTTCATACATGGACATGATATTTCTACATATAGATCTCTCCTCTTTCATGGGCACACTACACAAAAATGGCTCTCTCAGCACTGGTAGAGCTGTCCCTCTCAAATTGAGAGCTGTGTGATACCTATTTTGTACAATTCCAGAGGGCTTAAGCTAAATGCCGTCTGGAAAGACAAGAAAGCCAGAGGCTCAGGTGCCTTCTTGCTGCTCTTATAATCGTAAGCACAGATCTTTGCCTCGTCCTCCCAAAACCATTTTGTTACTTTTGAGGACCTATTGATGCCTGAAAAACACTTTGCTTATAATATAACTTCAGCTGTTATATGACTTCAATTTTACAAAAACCTATCACCCATTTCCTCAGCACCTACTTTCATTTTCATTTAGTTCTAAATAGCTTGACCCCTTGTTACAATATTTTCCAAGTACTCTACATACATACATGTCTCAGAGCAAATATAACTCCAGAATTTTTTATTACTAATTTGTGCCTCTTCCGACAACATCTTTCCTAAGTCTTTGATGAGTAGATCCAGTGAAAGAGGTTTCTGTATAAAGTGGTACAGAGGAGGCCATTCTAAGGTTAAGTGTCTATTGGGCAGTGTGATGCAGGGAAAATATTGCTTCATGTGATTACTCAAAGTGTTTAACTACTTGTAGCTGTCAGGCTTGGAGCTAGTCACCTGAGGCTTTCTTGCTGCAATTGGCTCTGAAATCGACCACAAAACTATCAGATGAAAACCACATTTAGATAAGCAAGTAATGGCCGGAAAATGACACCATTCTGAAGTTGATGATTTAGGGAAGGTCTCCTAATATTCATAGGAGATATATAATGATCTGTGACCACAATCTGTATTCCAAGCAATTGCCATTTACTGAGGCTTAAAGCCTCTCAACTGGCCAGGAACAATGAATGGATGAGATGAGGGGGTTGATTTTTTATTTTTCTAACAAAAAGCAATTGATTTAGGAATCTTTCTCAATGCTACATTCAAAGGCCAATATGCAGCCCCACAGACCTAGAAATAGACTTTTTCTAAATGAATAATTCAAGGGAAGTCTTCAATTTTTTATAGGATATAGAATCAAGACTCAAGGTCTTTCTTCTCTGTTTTCGTTGGGTTTCTCAAATACTGGCTCAAAAGAAGTACCAATAGTCCTTTCTAACCCATACCATGATTAGAAAGTAAAATAAATGCTATGATAAGAATGGGGTTGATGATTGACTTTTTCATCAATTTCAATATCAGATGAAGTTTTCACATTTTCCTGATAAATCTCCCACTGGTAAAACACTGGGCTGCATAAAGGATGTAATGGTTGTTCTTTAGTTCTCTTTCTATTGATATTAATAGTTAAGGACCATCATCTCCCCTGACACTGTTGCTGATATTTACAGGAGTAGGGCCAGGAATAATCTTTGATCCCTGTGTTTTTATAGCATCTATTACCTTGTTTGTGAGACATTGAGATTAACGTATATTTATGTGGTGGAAATTAAATTGAAAAACATTTCCTGGGATGTATAGAAAAACTTAGTTTTTGGTTTCAGAAAAAATCAGCATTGCTTTTAGCCAGCTCATTCCTTATTTTCCTTCTGCCTTAATTTCTCCTGTTAAATGCAATTTGAAGGTAACACCAAAAGACAATGGCTGCTGCGAAGTAAGAGAGAAATAAACATGAGTTCTACTTGAACCAGGCACAAAAGTTATTTATATTGAAGGCACTCCTAAAAACTGCAGTTAACAAATACTTCAAGATTTTTAAACAGACTAAGAGGCATTGCTAAAGTATCATCTCTGGTTATAGATATAAAAATCTGGCACAAAGAGGAGGAAAATCACTTTAGTTTCTCTAACATTAAAAGTGGATCCAGTTGAAAAGAATTATGTTTATTCCACTTGGTAAAAGAAAACTTGGCATTTGTTCCAGTTTGAGAAATGGGCCCATGACTTCTTCTCAGTGAATGTGCTTTCTTGTTCAGAGAAATGTGGGCACTTAAAATATTTAGTGTGCTGAAACTTGTAACTTGTGATGAGGTAAGATATTTAGTCAGTGAAACCTCACCTTATGGCCTTTTTAGTGCCTCTTTAGACAAGGCATTTGAAAAATATCAAGCACCTTTAGCACAGAGTTTGAAACATTTTTTTTCTCTAGAAAACCAGAATAGCCACCATATATTACTTCCTAAATATCTTAGAGAGCAGCCATAGACACCCTGCCTCCCCTCACCCCCCAAGGATTTGGCTTTCTGTTGCAACCTCATATGGAAATGGAATTCACATGTGAATGTTGCATGCGTGTAATCACTTATCTCATTCATTTTAATTACTACACGAATCCTAGTATTCGTGATGTTGGTTTTCATTTCAGTCATGTTTAGTTTGAGTAAAATGAGGGAAATTGCATTGTACAAATGTATGTTTGTCACAAATAGTTACTGCAACAGGCAGATAATTGCACTTCTCTCGACAGTCCAAACCTTCCAATCACACAGCACAAACAAGAATGGAGTCAGAAAGGGCACAATAAACTTTAAAAACCTGGGAAGTCAATTTAATGGGCATACGAAGAGGCTTGGGAATGTGGACTTCAATGGCAAAGGCTCTTTTCTCCCTTACTATTTAATTAAGCTCTGGAAACAGAATACCCATATTGCAGTGATTAGAGATTGATTTTATTAATCCTAAAAAACAGGCTTTGGAGCTCAATAAATTCTTTCTTTAGGGAGGGCAGGCTTTGGGGTTACCAATGTGTTTCTGTTACCCATTGTATGCCACATTTTATAGGAACCTAAAACTGCTTCCAGATCACGTCACCAGCCAGATGCAATACAGCAGGTGGCTGGGAGGGTCTGCTTTGGGAAAGCCAGGATTTTCTAGGAGATGACACTTTATGAGTTTAGTGTCCAACTAAGCTGAGCAGGAAAAAAAACCCTGGTGACTTCCGAACATACCTCCTGTAACGTTTCATGAACCATAACTTGCTTTGAAGTAATTATAATAATAATAGTAGCAAATGCATGTATACTATTATTACTTGGGCCCTATGAGTGTTTCATATATTAACTCTTTTTTTTTTTTTTTTTTTTTTTTATTATGGGTAAAAATCAAAATTCTCACAATACATACAAACATTTGCATAATGATATATAAATATATGTGCATATATGTGTATTTGCTTACAAAAATGTTATTTATATATATATATATATATATATATTTTAAGAGGTGCTTAGATTACCCAAAATATTACACGGAACCCACTGGGATTCCCATGTTGCCCACCTCCCACACCTCCCACCACATCCCACACAAACATCTCCCACAAGTGTGGCCCACCAACCCCAATGAACCTACACATCCTGGAGCCTTGCCACCAACCATAGACCACAGCTCACACTGTAGACCACACTCTCTCCCACTCAGTTCTGAGTGGTGTGTGCTGATTTAAAATGGCCTACATCCATTGCCACAACAGTACTCAGGACAACCTCCAACTCCCAAAGAAGCCCCTGTATTTCAACTGCTCATCTCCTCCCTACCCAAAAACTGTCAAGTGGCCACTGACTCCACCTCATTGTTATAATTTCTTGCAATGCAAGAAATTATAAC
>JAKSZT010053764.1:2907858-2958890 GCA_026826555.1 Tolypeutes matacus | reverse complement strand
TGGGTCATCCTATTTTGACAGGCACTGTCCCTACACTCAGAGGACTATTGCTGCTCCCTTGGAGATTGTGGCAGAGCTCTCCAGGCTAGGAATTCAGATTCCCTCATTTATTGTGTGATTATCCACCCATCGTGACCATGCCCCAATGACTCAGCAGTATAGATTCCATTATTATCCCCATTTTATGATAAGGAAACTGAGTCATAAAGAGGTTATGCATATGGCTCTGGTTATACAGCTAGGAAGCCATTGGGAAGCGGCTGTGGCTCAATTGGCTGGGCTCCTGTTTACCATATAGGAGGCCCTGGGTTCCATTCCCAGGATCTCCTGACCCCTGTGTGAAGCAGTGAGCTTTCCAAAGCAAATGGACAGCTAGGAAGCTATGGAACCAGTATTTCACCTCAGGCTAACCACTGTGCAATCCCAACTCCCACTCTGAATGTTTTTAAGAATCTAAATAAAGAATGCACCAATTAGAAAACCCTTGAAATAACACCCCAAGGCAGGTTTCTGACTTAATTCCCACAGATTTTAAAAGTTCCACGGAGTAGTCAGTTGGACAATTGATCCCCATGGCAATTGGTTTATAAAGGATCCCATCACTGCAAAACAAATAGTTTTCTGAGGACAGGAGAATGTTCTTTTCTTTTCCAGGGGTATTTGGGTGATATAACCCTGAGTATAACTAGATAGGGCATGATGACGATGATAATAATAATAGTAATAAATGGTATACCATTAATAGAATGGTATAGTATTCTATGTATGTATAGAACATACTATATAAATGTATAGAACCTACTATGTACAATCCTTTGTAAAAGAATATACTCTCACTGCCTCTATATCTGTCCTTGATTCCATGTTGTCTATGCTCTATTTTCACCCCTTCTTCAGGGATAAAATTGAAAATAAAACTGTCACATTGCTCAAGATGTACATTTTCTTTATGGTTTGATTTTTCCCAAATATGAATAATTTTGAAATTTTAGTATTTGTCAAATGTATATCTTTGACATGAGAAGATACCATGTTTAATGTCTGGATATCTCATTTGGTTTATTGAGTAAGAGAATTTGGCCACAATTTACATTAGCTATTTGTAGAACTGTATACAAACATATATAGCATATTCTTAATGTATAATAAAAAAATAATTATAGGTAATATTCATTGAGTGCTTTACTCTGGCCCTCACTCTGAGCTAAGTATTTTACATGGATGATTTAGCTAATCATCCTAAGCAGTGCATGCATGTGTCTGTGTGTGTGTGTGTGTGTTCTTATAGGCATGATTATAATATCATCCCCACTATATGGAAAGGGAAATTAAGGTTTAGGAAGGTGGTAAGTTACCTGTTCAAGAACACATAGTAAAAAATGTAATCAGTGTCCAAACCCAGACGGTTTCTAACTCCAGGGCCTGTTCTATGAACTAACTATAGCACAAACTTTGTCTTATATGCAATAGAAATGCAACATTGAGACCTATACATAATTATCCTTTCAGTAGATGCAGATTTCATTGGAAAGCCTGTAAATAGTAAGCAAAATCTGCCAAAGCAACCCCTGTATTACTAAAATTACTTGATGCAGTTGTTCCAATTAAGAAATCTGAAAACTGGGAATGAGATTTTGCTTCATCAAAGAAATTGTCAATTGTGTAAAATATTGTTACAGTTTGGAAAGCAGTGCTGGTGTATACATGCCAAACTTCTCAGAACAGAAGCATCTCTGAGAGTAGCTTCTCTCTTTTCACGAAGATGAAGAGTAGAATCATGAAACTTGGGGAAAATTGTGACTTTAGTGTCATTCTTCTTCTAACCCAGATTGCCATTTTGGCCACCTCTTCCATTTACTCCATCAGTGCAATTCCTTTCCCGCGTTCAGTCATTGTCCAGAGTCCTTAAACTCAAATATCCCTCTCCCCAAACATAAAACATCGTCAGAGTGAAAAGAATCTGAGAATCGGATGCATGTTTTCACCCCCAGCGGGGCCACCACGTGCTGGCGGCTCAAATGTCAGGATGTGTGTTGCAGGGTTCGGTGGGGACAAGATACTGACCTCCCTCTCCTTCTCACAGAGCTCCAGGATGGCGCGCTCCGAGGAGGACCGGGACGGCCTGTGGGATGCCTGGGGCCGGTGGAGCGAATGCTCGCGCACCTGCGGCGGAGGGGCCTCCTACTCCCTGAGACGCTGCCTCAGCAGCAAGTAAGTCCCGCACCCGCTGGGGGTCTTTGTAAGACCCACAGGTAGCATGTTCAAGGCTTGTATATTTTTGTGGTTGGATTTAGGCAGAGTATTTTGTTGCTCACAAACCCAAATGAAGGAAAGGAAGATACCTATGTTTAAAATTGTGCTTTCGGGGGCGGATGTGGCTCAAATGGTTGGGTGTCCGTATGCCATATGGAGGGACCTGGGTTCGATCCCTGGGACCTCCCGGTAAAAATAATAATAATAATATTAATAATAATAAAATTGTGCTTTCTCTTATGTCCATCCCCAGTTAGGTTTTTATAGACTCTTGTATGAGAAGCAATAGAAAATGTATCTCATATGCCAGTTCTTTTGTCTGTTTTCATGTTAGAATTGGAGAATTTATTAGTAGAAATGAATGAAGTATCTTTAGTTCAGTAATATTTTGTACTTGCTGCATCATCTTAAAAATTACGGTGATAATAATAGCAGTGAGGATGATGTGTTAATAGCACACTGATTTCATGTTGGATTTCCAGGGTTACCAAGTACTTTGCAAGTGGATGCTATATTGGTTTAGTTTGGTAGACACTGTAATGGTCATAAGTTTCCTAAGGTCATTCATTTCAATGAATGGTGAATTTTGAATCTAAGGAGGTTTGGAAGACTAGAAACTGCAGTGGAAATTGAGACAAGAATGGTGTGAGGGATGATAGAGTTGAAGGTGGAAGTGGCTAATGGTTTATAAGCTGAGAGGAAAAGGCCTGAGGCCTTAGACTGGAAAGTCTACTTAAAATAAGAATAATTCTAAACTGCTTCTTGAGCTGTGTGGTCTATGCTTATATTTGTCTCAAATTGTAAAATATAAAGTACCATGGTAATATTTTTAATGAAAGATTTTATTTGACAATGAAAAGTGTTATATGCAGCAAGTAAGAGGTTTGATCAAAATTGTTATGTGTTATAAAACATGAAATAGAAGAAAATAGGCATCTATTGATTCCCCTAGACTTTTCATAAGCAAATAGTAGAAAGTGGTGAGATACACATTCAGGAAAATGTCAACTTACTCTAATAGTGAGAATTTCTTAAAATCGGGGGCTGAGTCTTATTCCTTTCTGTATGCCCATGGCCTCCACAGGAGCTGACAGAAATTAGGAGCTCAATACAGAATTTCTTGTCTGAATCAGTTGATAGTTAAAGACTATTTTGATTCCATACAGGCTCCAGTGGATCTGATGTATCCTTGGGAAACATGGCCAAAGAGCATATCCTGATCCATTCTGATATTTGGTCATTCTGAGATTGGGATGGGCACCAACTATGGATATACTGGATTGTAGAAGAGTTTATCTCCTTTTGAGGCTGGTTTTATATAAAACTAGGTTCCTGATCTGTCAAGAAAGGAAAAAATAGATCTTTCTTCCTTATAATTCACTTCTCTTTTAATCTTGATTATCAGAAACCTCCTAAATCTCCAATCCATGATGCTACATGGTGAGAGTACTATGAGGCAAAACTGGTAATAAATGTGTATCAGTAGAACCAAAATGTACAGATTTTGAATGTTACTCTTAATTGAGTTCTCTCATTTTTGTCACTTAAGTGAATTAAGACTCCAGTTGTTAGGATTTTATTAAAGGTATTATAAAAGATATCTTTTGTCCTCTATTTATAGTGAATTGGAAAAATAGAATTAAAATTTTAAAATATACAAACATATAGAAGACATATCCTTTTTGACTTTTAAATATGTAAAAAAGTGTATTCAGTAACTCATATGGGCTGGACAAAAAGCTAAAAAAAAAAAAAAATGGAGAGGGAGTGGGCCCACCCATTCTTTAGGGATTTGAAGAAAAGAAGTCTCCAAACAGATGGCATATGGCCAGAACATAAAGATATATTTATATATATTCATATTCTATGCTTTTAAAGAATTTTAGTCATTCTTTAACAAATCAAAACTTGCCATTATCATTGAGCTCTGGGGCAATCTACGTAGAAATGACATGTATATATCTATTTTTCAATCATGTAAAGGCTATTTACTGAACAAACATCGTGTTCTGTGAAGTGAGTTGGTTTCTAAAATCAAGATGATTATATGTGCCCTGCCATATATATTTTTTAAGCATATCAATTTTATTGATACAATTAATAAAACATATAATTTATCCAAAGTATACAATCAATGGTATTTGGTATAATCGCATAGTTGTGCATTCATTACTTAAACATTATTAAAGCATTTTCATTATTTCAATAATAATAATAATAATAAACAAAAAACAGACAAACAAACAAACAAGAAAATTCCTTACCTCTCAATCTCTCTGTTTCCCCTGCCATACATAGCTGCTATTTCTGGCTATTCTTACACAATTATTTATTTGTTTAGTAAGCAGTTTTATTGAGATATAGTCACATACCATATAATCTATACAAAGTGTGTAATCAATGGCTTTCTTTTTTAGATGTTAAAAAGTCCTTTATTGTAAAATTGTAAAATAAATAGAAAAATAGATTGAAATAAATTAGAATTTTAAATGAGATGCAAGGCCAGGTTAGATTTAATATAATCAGTTATATAAAATAGGTAGCATAGCACCAAACATTTATAAATGTAAATAATAATTTAAAAAGACTAGCAATTAATTATAACATAATTCTAATTTTTATATTACAGCTCTTACTATTGGACATAATCTCTAAGAACGAAATTAATTGTTTTAGTTATTTAATTTCCATTTAAGCCATAATTCTTTCTAGATAATCAAATTCCTATTTGGGAATTCTTCACATCTTATTGGTATGAATTACAGCAGATAATCACTTGCCAACTCATAATTTTATGAGGCAGAAAAACTCAAAATCTTGTTCTACAGTAGTCATGCTAAATTATTAGTGATACAGATAAATTATTTTAATTAAAGAGTATGAATAAGAAAGGGTTAAAGAAAAATGAAGTGTCCAAAAATATATCTCCTCAATTAAAAACAAGTGTTTATTTTGTAGAAAAAAATAACAGAATTCTGATCACAGGGACAATTTGCCAGTTGCACTAAGTAAGTATTGTTCATATACTATAATGTTGTTACTTTACATTTATCTGGTTTGCTCCAAATCTTTTTGGTTACTATTTGCATGAAATACCTTTTTCCAACCTTTCACTTTTAACCTGGTTATGTCCTTACATCTGAAGTGGGTCTCTTGTAGACAACCTATAGATGACTCATATTTTTTTTTATCTATTCTATCAGTCTATGTCTTTTGATTGGGGGGTTCAATGTTAATGGTAACATTCAGTGTTATTACTGTAAAGGCATGACTTCATCCATTTTGTCCTTCAGCTTTCTTTTGTCATATCGTTCTATTCTCTGTCTTCTTATCCTTTAGTTTACCCTTCCTAATAATCTTCATTTCTTAACTCTTTCCAAATCTCTTGCCTTTGTTTTTTCCTTTTGGGCTGCAGCACCCTCTTTAGTATCTCTTGCAGATCTGGTTTTTTGGTAACATATTCTATCAGTTTTTGTTTGTCTGTGAAGACTTTGAACTCACCCTCATTTTTGAAGCATGGATACAGAATTCTTGGCTGGCAGTTTTTTTCTTTCATGACCTTAAATACATCATACCACTTTCTTCTCGCCTCCATGGTTTCTGATGAGAGGTCGGCACATAATCTTACTGAGTTTCCCTTGTATGTGATGCTTTGTTTCCTCTTGCTGCTTTCAGAATCCTCTCTTTATCTCTGATATTTGTCATTCTGAATAGCAGGTGTCTCGGGGTAGATCTGTTCAGATTTATTCTGTTTGGGGTACATTGTCCTTCTAGGATATTGATATTTATGTCCTTTATAAGGATTAGGAAGTTTTCAGTCATTATTTCTTCAAATATTCTTTCTGCTCCTTTTCCATTCTCATCTCCTTCTGGAACACCAATAACGTGAATGCTTGTGTATTTCACGTTATCATTCAATTCCCTGAGACTCTGTTCCACTTTTTTCCATTCTCTTCTCTTTCTGTTCTCCTGTCTTTTCCAGTTCAGATGTTTTATCTTCAAAATCACTAATTCTGTCTTCAAGCAATTCAAATCTGCTCTTGTGTGCCTCTAATATATTTTTAATCTCATCCATTGTGTCTTTCATTCCCATAAGGTCTGTTACTTTTCTTTGAAGGTTTTCAAATTGTTCTTTATGCTCTCCCAGTGTCTTTTTTTTTTTTAATACAGTTATTTTATTTTTATATGCATATTTTGTTTGGATTTAAATTTTAAATTTTAAATAATGCAATATAGATTTAACACTGTTTTAATTTAATTTAATTTTTTTAACAAATCAATTTTATTGATCCATATTAATAAAGCATAGATCCATCCAAAGTGTACAATCAATGGTATCCAGTGTCTTCTTTTTTTTTTTTTTAATTTATTTGTTTTTTATTGTGGGTAGAAATCAAATTTTTCACAATACATACCAATATTTCTAAAATGATATATAAATATATATGCATATATGTGCATTTGCTTACAAAAATGTTATATATATATATAGATTTTTTTTTTTTTTTTTTAAAAGAGGTGCTTCACTTACCTAAATGTTACACGGAACCTACAAGGATTCCCATGTTCCCCACCTCCCACACCTCCCACCACATCCCACACAAACATCTCCCACAAGTGTGGCCCATCATCCTCAATGGACTTACACATCCTGGGGCCTTGCCATCAACCATAGACCACAGTTCACATCGTAGATCACACTCTCTCCCACACAGTTCTGAGTGGTGTGTGCTGATTTAAAATGGCCTACATCCGTTGCCACAATGGGACTCAGGACAACCTCCAAATCCCGAAGAAGCCCCTGTATTTCAACTGCACATCCCCTCCCTGCCCCGAAAGTGTCCAGTGGACACTGGCTCCTCCTCACTGTTATAATTTCTTCCATTGCTAGCATCACCATATGTGTACAAAAGAATACCATTAAGTCCACTCTAGTCCATAGTTCTTCCCCCAATCCTGAGGGGACTGGGATGGTGATGTCCACTCCACCTCCAAGTGAGAGAGGGCTTATATCCCATGGATATGGTGGGTGGGATGATCCTGCCTGCAGATGCAGGCCCTCTCCATTCCCTGGGATGGCCGTTGCCCATCGTTGTCTCCTCGCCAGGTGACTTGGATGAGTCCATTGAGCTGTAGGGTAGGAGTTGCAGCTCCACCGAGATTCCACACACACCTGGCACATAGGTAGGCCAGAGGCTCCAGTCTCTGGAAGTATACCTAAAAACTCCAGCATCACATATAGGTTTGAATAGAAGGGACTGATGAACCCTGTGCAGGGAGGACTTATTTGAGTCCAATTCTGTCACTCTCAGGAGCACAGATTCCAAAATAAAGCCCACTGATAAGGCGTCAGTCTCTGGGGCTATCCCCCCTTTTATAGGACCTGGGTGTCTCCAAAGCTCTCAGGAGCCCCTCTGTGTGGGGTGATATGCACTTTGATGTTCTATGAGCTCCTACTGAGGTATGCATAAGCGTTACCTCTGGGAGGACCTCCCGACTCTCTTTGAAGTCTCTTAGCCAGTTGAACTCATTTGTCTTTACCTTTTCCCCCTTTTATTCAAGGTCTTTTTCCAGTTGTATTGCCAGTTGGCACTTGGTATTAATCCCTCATTGCCAGGGAGGCTTAACCCGGGAATCATGTCCCACGTTGGGGGGAAGTAATGCATTCATATGCTGAGTTTGGCTTAGAGAGAGGCCACATTTGAGCAACAAGGAGGATCTCAGGTGGCAACCCTTAGGCACCCCATAACAGTAAGCTAAGTTTCAGTTACATGAACAAAGACTCATAAGGGTAGTCATCAATAACAAGAACTCATCAGTGGGCCATCCTCTTTGACAGACACTGTCCCTGCACTCAGAGGACTGTTGCTGCTCCCTTGGAGAATGTGGCAGAGCTCTCCAGGCTAGGAATTCAGATTCCCTCATTTATTGAGTGATTGTCCCTCCACCGTGACCATGCCCCATCCTTTGATCTTTTGAACAATTTTGTATATCTTTCATGTATATTCAGATGAACTTACTCCCATGAATCCCCCCTCCAAGACACCCCCCACCAATAGTCCCCTGCAGTACCCACTGTAACCCTTCTGTGATCTAAATCTTCCATGAACATGTAGCCCATAAAATAATCAAATACACTTAATAGGAAAAAGAGACAACAATGAAAAGCTTACATGCAAGAGACAAACATAAGGAAACTCAGGGGAAAAAAAAAAAAAGACAAACAAACAAAAAACAAAACAAAATATAATTAGCGGATTGGGACATTCAAAAAAATGGGGAAAAAAGCAAAAGAAATGCCTTTTTAAAAAAAATATATATATATATTCTTTTTTTCCTTTTATCACTGTGTTATTGGATATCCGGTGTACCGTGACACCTTCCTCCTCTCAATCCCCAGTGTCTCCCAAATTTTCATTTAATTTTCAAAGAAGTTTTAGGTCACAGCAAAGTGACACACGGAATACCAGAGACTCCCAGATACCAAACCACCCCCCTCTTCCCCACCCCATATTAACCCCCCCCCTTTTTTTGGATGTTAGCATTGTTATAACTGTTATATAGCTAGCAAAATATAGCAACTAAACATTGTCAATGATTTACAGTATAGTTTACAATGTAGACGATACAGTTTAATAAGTTTTGATGATATTTACCATGTCCTGTATCCATTACTGTAAGGTAATGAAAAACCTTTCCCATGACCACTAAATACCCCATTAGATCTTAACTGTTCCTTCCTCCCCACCCCCCTGGGGCATATGACACTCCCCTGTCTTGACTCATGGAATGTCAAGATTTATAGTTACATGCCCTGGGTATTTGAACCTGCCCTTCCTAATCTACCCACCTGTCAATGCTGCACCACCAAACCCAGTAATATCACTACCCATCTGTCCTATCCTTCAATATGCAACTATACTCTATCCCTTTACCATAGATTATGTCCATATGGGTGATGACTCAAAGCCTGCTCTTCTCTTTCTCTCCCTTGTTAACCTATCTTTCAGACAATGGTTCTCAGAGACTACTCACTTTCCTCAGTTAAAATCAGTGAGGTCATATACTGTTCATCCTTCAGTTCCTGGCTTGCTTCACTCAACATAAGGTCTTCAAGATTCATCCACGTTATTACATGTGTTAGCACTTTATTCCTTCTTACAGCTGAGTAATATTCCATTGTATGTATGTACCACATTTTGCTTATCCATTCATCTGTTGATGGGCACCGGGGCTGATTCCAACTTTTGGCAATGGTGAACAATGCCTCTTTGAACATTGGTGTGCATATATCTGTTTGTGTCTTTGCTTTCAGTTCTTCTGGCTATATACCCAGCAGTGGAATTGCTGGGTCATACGGAAGATCTATTGTTAGTTTTCTGAGGAACCGCCAAACTGTCTTCCACAGTGGCTGGACCATACCACAGTCCCACCAGCAGTGGATGAGGGTTCCTATTCCTCCATATCCTCTCCAACATTTGGTGTCTCTTTTTTTTTTAATAACTGCCATTCTGATGGGTGTAAGATGGTATCTCATTGTAGTTTTGATTTGCATTTCCCTGATAGAAAGCGATGTTGAGCATTTTTTCATGTGCTTTTTAGCCATTTGCATTTCTTCCTTGGAGAAGTGTCTTTTCAGGTCACTTGCCCATTTTTTAAATGGGTTGTTTGTCTTTTCATTTTCCAGGTGTAGGATTTCTTTATATATGCAGGATATTAGGCTCCTATCAGATATATGGTTGCCGAATATTTTCTCCCATTGGGTAGGCTGCCTTTTTATTTTCTTAATAACATCCTTTGAGGTGCAGAAGTCTTTAATTTTGATGAGATCCCATTTATCTATTTTTCCTCTTGCTGCTCGTGCTTTGGCTATGAAGTTCAGGAAACCATTTCCTATTACAAGGTCCTGTAGATGCTTCCCTACATTATCTTCCAAGGTCTTTATGGTTTTGGCTTTTATATTTAGATCTTTGATCCATCTTGAGTTGATTTTTGTATAAGGTGTGAGATGGTATTCTTCTCTCATTCTTTTGGATATGGATATCCAGTTCTCCAAGCACCACTTGTTAAAGAGGCCATTCTCTCCCAACTGAGTGGGCTTTGTGACCTTATACAGTCAGATAACTGTATATGCGACGATCTATATCAGAACTCTCAATTCGGTTCATTGGTCAGTAGGTCTATCCTTGTGCCAATACCCACGCAGTTTTGATCACTGTAGCTTTGTAGTATGTTTTAAAATCAGGTAGTGTGATACCTCCAACTTCATTTTTCTTTTTCAATATGTCTTTGGCAATTCAGGGCCTCTTGCCTCTCCAAATATATTTTGTGGTTAGTTTTTCCAGTTCCTTAAAAAATACAGTGTTGGCTTTTACTGGGATTGCATTAAATCTGTAGATTATTTTGGGTAGGATAGACATCTTGATGATGTTTAGTCTTCCTATCCATGAACAGGGAATATTTTTCCATTTATTTAAGTCTTCTTTGATTTCCTTTAACAGTGTTGTGTAGTTTTCTGTATATAATAAGTCCTTTACAACTTTAGTTAAATTTATTCCTAGGTATTTGATTCTTTTAGTTACTATTGTAAATGGTATTTTCCCCCTGATTTCCTCCTCAGTTTGCTCATTATTGATGTATAGAAATGCTACTTATTTTTGAGCATTGATCTTATAGCCTGCAACATTACTGAACTCCTTTATAAGTTCTAGAAGCCTTGTTGTAGATTTCTCAGGGCTTTCTATGTATAGGATCATGTCATCTGCAAATAATGAAATTTTTACTTCTTCTTTTCCAATCTGGATGCCTTTTATGTCCTTTTCTTGTCTCAGTGCGCGCGCAAGTACTTCTAAGACAATGTTGAATAGGAGTGGTGATAGTGGGCATCCTTGTCTAGTTCCCAATCACAGAGGGAAGGCTTTTAGGATTTCACCGTTGAAAATCATGTTAGCTTTGGGTTTTTCATATATACCCTTTATCATATTCAGAAAGTTTCCGTCTATTCCTATCTTTTGCAGTGTTTTTACGAGGAAAGAGTGCTGTATTTTGTCGAATGCTTTTTCTGCATCTATAGAGATGATCATGTGATTTTTTTCTTTCAATCTGTTTATGTGGTGTATTACATTGATTGATTTTCTTATATTGAACAACCCTTGCATACCTGGGATGAAACCCACTTGGTCATGGTATATAATCCTTTCGATATGTTGTTGAATGCGATTAGCAAGTATTTTGTTGAGGATTTTAGCATCTAGGTTCATTAGAGAAATTGGTCTGTAATTTTCCTTTCTTGTGGTATCTTTATTTGGTTTTGGTATTAGAGTATTGTTGGCATCATAGAATGAGTTAGGCAATATTCCTTCTACTTCTATTTTTTGGAAGAGCTTAAGTAGAATTGGTGTTAGCTCTTTCCAGAATGTTTGGTAGAATTCAGCTGTGAAGCCATCTGGTCCTGGGCTCTTCTTAGTTGGGAGGTTTTTGATGACTGAGTCTATCTCTTTACTTGTAATTGGACTGTTGAGTCCATCTATTTCTTCTTTCGTCAATGTAGGCTGTTTGTGGGTTTCTAGAAACTTGTCCATTTCCTCTAAATTATCATTCTTGTTGGCATATAATTTTTCAAAGTATCCTCTTGTGATACTCTTTATTTCTGTGGGGTCAGTAGTGATATCACCTTGCTCATTCCTTATATTATGTATTTGCATCTGTTCTCTCTTTTTCTTTGTTAGTCTGGCTAAGGGTTTGTCAATTTTATTGATATTCTCGAAGAACCAACTTTTGGTTTTGTTTATTATTTCCAGTTCTTTCTTATTCTCTATTTCATTTAGTTCTGCTCTAATCTTTGTTAGTTCCTTCTTTCTACTTCCTTTGGGTTTAGTTTGTTGTTGTTTTTCCAATTCCTCCAAGTGTGCTGTTAGGTCTTCAATTTTAGCTCTTTCTTCTTTTTTAATATGTGAATTTATGGCTATGAACTTCCCTCTCAGGACTGCTTTCGCTGCATCCCATAGGTTTTGATATGTTGTGTTGTCGTTTTCATTAGTTTTAAGGTAGTTACTGATTTCTTTTGAGATTTCCTCTTTAACCCACTGTTTGTCTAAGAGTGTGTTGTTTAACTTCCATATCCTTGTGCCTAACCTGTTTCTCTGGCCCTTAGTGATTTCCAACTTCATTCCGTTGTGGTCAGAAAAATTGCTTTGTATAATCTCAATCTTTCTGAATTCATTGAGAGTTGTTCTGTGGCCTAGCATGTGGTCTATTTTGGAGTATGTTCCATATGTACTCGAGAAGAATGTAAATCCTGCTTTATTTGGGTATAATGTTCTGTATATGTCTATTAAGCCCAGGTCTTCTAATGTATTGTTGACTGCCTTTGTTTCTTTATTGATTCTCTGTCTAGATGTTCTGTCTAATGATGATAGTGGTGTGTTGAAGTCCCCTGCTATAATTGTAAAGGCATTTATTTCTCCTCTTAGTTTTTCCAGAGTTTGCTGCACGTATTTTGAGGCACCCCGATTACGTGCGTAAATGTTGATGATTGTTCTCTCTTCTTGAGAGATTACTCCTTTTATTAATATGTGGTGTCCATCTTTGTCTCTTACAATAGTTTTGCATTTAAAGTCTATTTTGTCTGATATTAGAATGGCTACTCCTGCCCTTTTTTGGCTATTGTTAGCTTGTAAAATGGTTTTCCAGCCATTCACTTTCAGCCTCCTTGAATCCCTGGGTCGAAGGTGGGTTTCTTGTAGACAGCATATAGATGGATCATATTTTCTTATCCATTCTGCCAATCTGTGTCTTTTGATTGGTGAATTTAATCCATTAAAATTCAGTGTTATTACTCGTAACGAATTTCTTATTTCAGCCATTTTTTCTTTGGGTTAATGTATGTCATATGTTGTTTTGTTTCTCTTTTTGTCTTTTTAGTTGTTTTTAAACTCTCCTCCAACTCTCTCTCCCTTGTTTTTTCCTTTCAACTTGTAGAGATTCCTTTAGTATTTCTTGAAGTGCTGGTTTCTTATTGACATACTCTCTTAATTGCTGTTTATCTGTAAATATTTTGAACTCTCCATCATTTTTGAATGCCAGTTTTGCTGTATAGAGAATTCGTGGCTGGAATTTTTTTTCTTTTAGTATTTTGACTATGTCATACCACTGCCTTCTTGCCTCCATGGTTTCAGCTGAGAAATCAGCATTTAATCTTATTGTGCTTCCCTCGTATGTGATGGTTCTCTTTTCTCTTGCTACCTTGAGTATTTTCTCTTTGTCTTGAGCATTGGACATTTTGACAAGTATATGTCTTGGAGTTGGCCTGTTGGGATTTATACTATTTGGGGTGCGCTGTGTTTCCTGGATCTGCACATCCATCTCTCTTAATAGGGTTGGGAAGTTTTCAGCCATTATTTCCTTCAACACTCCTTCTGTTCCCTTTCCCTTCTCTTCTACTTCTGGGATGCCAATAATGCGTATGTTTGTGCATTTTGTGTTATCGGTTAATTCCCTGAGTCCATGCTGGATTTTTTTCTATCTCCTTCATTTCTCTGTCACTCACCCTCCTGCGAGCTGTGTAGAACTGTTCTGGTCTGCCGACCCCAAAAGCAGGTTCCTCAGACAGCTTTTGGCTCTTTCTTTTTTGTTTTTGTGAGAAAATTCAGCTCTGCCTGTTAGTAGGTCACCATCTTCCCCCTACCATATATTTTTGATGCCACTGCTTAAGAGAGTTTGTGTTGTGAGGTGAATTTATGCTGAACTTACTGATTCTGATTCTCCTAAGACAGCAACACATAAGTCATCCACTCTGATCACAGTGGGCTTTCTGGGAACAGCATCCCCTGATATGATCTTATTAGCTTATTAGCTCTATGTCCTAATGAGTAGGGCTTCCAGTTATAGATTAAAAAAAGAAAAAGAAAAAAGAAAAAAGGAAGTAAAACAATCCAAATTATTGTCTTTCAAGATATACTGATTCCAGAAACCTGCATTTCTAAAACAATTTAAAGATCTACAGGGAATAAGTAAATCCCAACATTGTAATGGTACCATATCAGTATGCGATGCCACTGAATATAGAGACATGTTGCAATAGTGGCTTTTATGAAAAGTATACACTTATTTTAGAATAGACTAAAATAATAATATTTATTGTCTTGTGAAATGTTTAAGTTATATATATGTGTATGTATGTGTGCATGATTATGGCATGAGGGTGCATACTGTGTTATTATGGAAAATAGATAACTTTTTTTTTTTTAAGTTTGAAAGCGCCCTCTGTCGTACCAGTCAAGTTTTCTAAAAAAATTCAGTGTTCTTGACTTGAATAGACATCTCTCCAAAGAAGACATACAAATGACTAGAAAGCACATGAAAAGACACTCAACATCATTAGCCATCAGGGAAATGTGAACCAAAACCACAATGAGATACCATTTCACACCCACTAGAATGGCTGCTATTGAATAAATGGAAAATATCAAGCATTCCCAAAGGATGCAGGAAAATAAGTAAACTCATTCGTTGCTGGTGACAATATAAAATGGTACAGGGGAGCAGATGCAGCCCACGTGGTTGAGTGCCTGCCTGTCATGTACGAGGTCCCAGGTTCAATCCCTGTTACCTTCTAAAAACAAAAGTTGTAGCCACAGTGGAGAACAGTTTGGTGCCCATCAGAAAACTAGATATAGAATTACCATATGACCTGGCAATCAAACTACTAGGTATATACTCCAAAGAACTGACAGCAGGGACTCTCACAGATATTTGCACACTGATGTTCATAGAGGCATCATTCACAATTGCCAAAAGATGACAGCAATCCAAGTGTCCATCAACTGATAAAGATAAACAAAATGTGGCGTATACATACAATGTAATTTATTCAGCCATAAAAAGGAAGTCCTGATACATGCAACAACATGGATAAACCATGAAGACATTATGTTGAGTGAAATAAGCCAGACACAAAAGGACACATATTAAATGATATCACTGATATGAAATAATTAGAATAAGCAAACTCATAAAGTCAGAATGTAGAATAAGTTATGTGGGGTGGGAAGAGCAAATGGTAAATTAAGGGTTAAAATGTACAGAGTTCCTATTTGGAATGATAGGAATATTTTGGTAATGGATGCTGGTGATGGTAGCACAACGTTGTGAACCTAAATAACAGCTCTGAAATATATATCTGAACGTGGTTAAAAGGGGAACTGTTAAATTGTATATGTGGTAACAGAATCATTTTTTTTTAATCCATGGAACTATGCTATACAAACAGTGGACCTTAAGTTAAACCATGGACTATAGTTAATAGTACAATTATAAAAATGTTCTATCATCAATTGTAAAAAATGTTCCACACCAATGCAAGATGCTAGTAATAGGGTGGTATGTGGGAATCCTGTGTTTTATGCATTATTGTTCTATAAAGACAAAAAAATTTTTTAAAATAAATTCAGTGTTCTTTACCATGGGATTACCATGTTATCGTTTTGGAATCAAAGAGTCTAAAATCTATGCTTGTGCCTCTCCGTGGCTTTCTCTCTCTTCCATGACATATTACTTCACAAGTTTTATAATATAGAGTTTTAACCCCTGTGGTTTCTCTCTCTTTTTTTTTAATGTGGACTGAAAACTGTGGAGCAGGTTCCCTTTGGTATATAGAGAAAATCAGACATTTGTTTTGAACAATTTCTGTTATTCTCCCTTTATAGTTGAAGGCATCTTCTTGGGATTTCAGAAGGAAGGTGTAATGCTCTTTATCATCTTTTAAATTGTCATGCACCTAAGAAACTATTTGTTTTCTTGACATTTTTCTTGCAATCAAGATTTCCTTATACTATTAGCAGTAATTCCTGGGTTACAGCTTCACGTTTCAAAATACTAAGCCTTCAGCATCAGAGTTACATGGAGAGAAATGCCATCAAACTTTTCGGTTATGTCTTTTTATAAGAAATGTTATTTTCATTAAAATAGATAACTCGTAAGCAGTAAGAAATAATAAATAATAAGTATATTTATGAAAAATGAAATTAAGGCAAGATTAATAAAATTAAAATCAAGCATTTTTCTCATTAATACTTAAATAGAATTAAATTGTTACTTAAATATGGTCCTAGATCTATCCCCAGACTAGATTAAGAACCTATTTGATTCTCTTATCTTAGAAACATATACTTTCTGAGGTTTGTGTAAAGCTTCAAGACTTAAAATTGACTTAATATTAAACATTTTTAAGCTATTTTTCCCCACAACAACCAGTACCATCTCTTCTAGTATCAACTGGAATCTATTCTTGTATTCTCTTTTGGTCCTTGGTTCTAATGAAAAGTCTAATTGGTGTAACAATTATCCAGTGTAACAACCATGCTGCACAATAAACAACCACCAAGCCTTACTGGAATATCAAATAAGTGATTATTGCTTGGCAAGGTGGCTCTGATGATCATGGCTGGGCTTGATCACAGTCTAGGGTAGACTGGCTCTCCTCTGGCTTCACCTGGGCCAACATGGGCAATTCAGCTCTGTTCCATGTTTTCTTCATCCTCCAGCAGGCTAACTTAGGCAAGTTTTCTTGGTGACATCAGAGAGAGAGCAAGCCCAAATGTGGAAGCCAATTTCAAGCCTCTGATTCTATCGTGTTTGATAGTATCCCATTGTCCAAAGCAAGTCACATGGCCAAGCCCAGAATCAGAGTAGGAAATAGGAAGACAAAATTATTATATGGAAGAGAGAGTGTTATAGAGTAGGGTGAAGAATGGGGACCATTTTTCCAATCTACCACAGGTAGTCTTCTTTGGCCATTTTATTCGTTTTTTTTTTTTTTTAAGATCTATTTATTTATTTATTCCACCACCCCTCGCCCCCCACCTCGTTGTTTTACGCTCGTTGTGTGCTATCTGTGTGTTCTTTTGTGTCTTCTTGTCTTCTCTTTAGGTGGCACCGGCAACCAATCCTGGGACCTTCCAGAGTGGGAGAGAGGTGCTCAATCTCTTGCACCACCTCAACTCCCTGGTCTGCTGCATCTCTTATTATCTCTCTTCTGTGTCTCTTTTTGTTGCATCATCTTGCTGTGACAGCACTCCACGTGGGCCAGCCCTCCTCATGGGCCAGCTCTCTGCTTGGGCCAGCTCACTGCTTGGGTCAGCTCTGCGCAGGCCCACTTGTCAGGAGGCCCTGGGAATCAAACCCTGGACCTCCCATGTGGTAGAAGAGAGCCCAATCACTTGAGCTACATCCATTTCCCTTATTTGTTCTTAATAAGCTAATGAACCTAATGAGTGTTCTCTCATCTCCCTACTCCACTATGAGCATGTAAACTCAATTCAGTCATTTTGTACTCTTAGGTGAGATCAGAGGTTATGATGTTTATGTCCTTATGCAGCTAGCAGATAGCCGTAATGTGTACTGGTAATCATTCAAATTCAGCCCAAATAAATCTCATCCACCTGGTGAATTAACCTGCCAGGCCAGTTTCCTAGCACTGGTATATGACTCTTAGGTCTTTTACAACTCTGATTTTTAAAAATTCTATCCATTAATAATTACTCTATTTTCAACATGATAGAACCATAAAGGAAACTAGATTATCCAGATTTGGTGGATTAGATGATGACTGATGGACTGGGAGCTCATGAGGAAGCAGTGAACCTTTGAGTAGAAGACATCTTCTCACTGATTGTTTGAAGATTATAGATAAAAACAAAATCAGCAGATGCAAAGAAGTAAAAATTAAGCAAGCATTAATTATAAAAGCCTGCGTTCTTAAAGAGCAGTGGTTGATGCTGAGGGCAAAAGCCCCGACCTGAGGAGTTGCTGAGCAGAATCCTTTCTTCCTTGGCCTCTCCTCTGCCCTTTTCTGTGACTTGGAGAAAGTAGTAGTCAATACTTGATTTTCCCAATTTCTAATATTGGAGCATTGATAATTGCCTTTATCTGTAACTCTGGCTTGAGAAATAAAAGAAGAAACCATACAAAGATTTTCTACAACCTTTACTAATTTCTATAAGATTATGTTAGGTTTCATTGAGTCACTCTACTGTGCCTCTGTTTTTAACCTTACATGAGCAAGTGGTACATAATATCCATTTTCATTTTTGGTTAATTAGTAGAGACTGTACATACCTTTATAGTGGTCTCTTATTTTATTTCAAGTGAATTGAACAATGTACCAGCTACCTTGGGAAGCTTCTCCTCTCACA
Source organism: Tolypeutes matacus (assembly GCA_026826555.1). Lineage (NCBI taxonomy): Eukaryota > Metazoa > Chordata > Mammalia > Cingulata > Chlamyphoridae > Tolypeutes > Tolypeutes matacus. Next base: position 2,940,444 of record JAKSZT010053764.1, on the reverse strand, counting down.
AATTCTTCACCCCTCTCATTAAATATATTGAAATAATGCTTTTAGTGAACTCATTTGTCTGGTTGACCTACTTAACATCTATTGTTCAGTGGGAACTCTTCTTCATCAACTTAAATTACTTAAGCATCTTTTTATTTGATGCTAAGGATTTCTTTGAGGACTCAAGGCTTTTCTTCAGCCAGTTAAATTAATTTTCCCCATAAGGAGTTCCAGATGCATAAGGCATGCAATAATAAATTTGTGTAACATTGTATATACCACCGTAGTAGTTCTATGTCAAGACTGGGGCCAAAGGGGAAACTGCAGCTCATTTGAGATGTGATGGCTCAAATGGTTGGATGTCCATAAGTGTGATGTTGATGTTTGCACTGGTGGTTGATGAATATTTAAAAGTCCTTCGTGAGTTTTTTACTTTCTGAAATGCCAAATGAATCTTCAGGCTAATAATAGATTAATAGTATGGATTAATAGATACTGTCAATTAATTCATTAAGGGTAAAAGTAATTTGTTAAGTGCCATCTAATTAAATGAAGAATTTGTCTGCTTCATATAGATCTAAACAGCAAATAATGGTCTACTTATGAAGTATGACAGTATTTTTTAAAAATTAATAAATTTTAATTGAATTTTTGAGTCGAATAAACATTTTTGAGTTTAATAAAATTACTAGGAGAAAATCATCACACTGTGGGAGTACCTAAAAAAGAAGTATTATTCTAAAGGGATGTGGCTGCCAGAATAGTGTTACCATAAACACAGAAAAATTAGAATAATTGGCCTCAAGGAATCTTATCCCACAGGAATAAATTCTTCATTGCATAATAATTGTGCTAAGAGAAAGTAAGCTAATTTTTCAAATATTTTATTGCAAGCACGACTTTTCTTCCATAAAAACATTGATACTTACACTAATATAGGCTTTAGTTAGCAACTAATTTCTACACTGTATAATAAATACCAACTATAATACCAAAGGAAAAATATTTATGTTAAGATCTAGATTCTAAGCAACTGCTTAAACAAAAAATTTTTTTTCTTTTAAAGGCATCTCATCTCTGTCATAACATCCAGTTAAAGTCCACAGGACTTGTTTTGAAAGGTTTTAGAACTTTCAGCTCAAGTGAGCCCCAAAGCAAGATTTATCTGTTACTCTTCATCTAGTGTTGCATGCTATCTGCCTTGTTTTCCTTGGAAATGTTTGAGTTTTTGTTTAAAGGATAGGTAAACAAGTTCAGAATGGGTCCTGACTACATATGTCATTTATGTGAGGTGGTCTTTTCATTGTATTACAGGAGATTGCACATTTGGGGATGTATACTTAAGAGTTTGTAGTTGCTTTCCTTTTACTTTTTGGGTCAAAGCCTAATCTAAATGTATTACCAGGACTCATAATATTCCAGGTCATATATCTTAGATGCATGTTTTGTTCCAAGACCTGATCTCTTTTTAAGAGGAGAATGCGCTAAGGCCAATGTTTGGGACCAATTTCTTGTCTGTTTTATCCCATAAACCTGTTTGTTGGAACAATAGATGGCTGAAAATGTGTTTGGTGTCCATCACCTTTACTAGTCATGTTGAGGATCTGTAACTCTTGGCTGTCTTTATCTGTTTATTTGAAAATTCTTCATTGGTTAGTTTAACAGCCCTTCTGGAGTTTTTATTTCTCCTCAATTTTCACTCATTCATTTTTTGAGCACCTACTATGTGTTAGGCAATTTACTAGGTATAACTAATGATAAAATGTATAAGGGGCAAGGATCTGTCCTCAGTGTACCAACTAATTACTTTACCCTTGAGTGTCTACTGATTATAGTTGCAAGGTATTTTAAGAACTATGAGAATTCTTGTATAGAAGTGACTCTTACCTCTAGCTGCACTTTTGAGTCACCTGGAAAACTTTTAAAGAAATGCAAATATCTGGGCCCCACACAACACCAGTTAAATTAGGACCTCTGGGAATGGAGTCCTGCCATCAGAAATTTTTTATAAGCAACTCCAAGTGATTTAAATATGTAGCCAGAGGTAGAACTGCTGCTCTATATCAGGGGATAATAGTAAAATGATGAGGTTTGTCTCCAGCTCCCTGGGAATTTAGAAGTGGGAGTAATACAGAAAAGAAGGAAATTTCTGATAAAAAGAGCTCTTTATGTGAAAATTCTTCACTCGGGTTTCTATGAAATGACCTGTCTGCAGTATGGGAAGGGAGTGGTGGGCACCAGCATGTCAGGACATGAAAGTGGTGGTTGCTCTAGGTACAAAGAGCACAAGAACGGTTCTGGGCAGTTAGACAGTTGTCTAATATGAGTCAAGATCAGCCTCACTCAAAATAGTAACTGTAATAATTGATTTCTGAAATTTTCTTCCATTCTAGTGTTACTTTAAGCCTCTAAATATGACCCTTTAAACCTCCATGTTATTAGTGAATGCCCCAGGGAATCTTGGGTGGTTTATGCAAATTCTCTGAGAAACCCTCCCTCTCCATTAATTAAACTTCTTATCCATAGAGTGATAGCATGGAATTTAACTTTCCACCTTCAAGTGAGCATCTATCATTAAAAAAAAAAAAAAGGTATCCTAACTTCTGCTTGAATCCTATTATTTCTTCAGTTTAGCCCTAATTTGTACAATAGCAAAGGGAGTTTAACTAATTTGCTTAATGTCAGTCACAAGAGAGAGAGACAGAGAGAGCAAGAGAGAGAGCACACACACATGAGAGAGAGAGAGAGAGGTAGATTGAGATTGATTGGGACGCTGGGTATTAAGAGCAAAGAAAGAAGGATACCAGAATGGCATACATTGGGGGATAGATACTTCACCTAAAGGCAGAAGTAATACCTATGGAACTCTAGGAACATCATATTCATGTGTTATCTCGAGCCTAAGCATGTAAGCATGTAACAGTTGCAAAGGCAATTCCTATCCTTGACCTCAGGTTGGACTCACTGGTCAAGACAGAGATTCTTTCCTAGTGGGAGATACTCACATGTTGTAGGAACATAACACTCATAAGAGTACATTTTATTGCCTCTGGGAGAATCTTCATCCTATTTTTTGGATTATCCCTTTTAATTTTATCAGACTACTGAATTTGAATTATGCTATTCAATATATTATTCTAGCTATGCAACATTTGACTGATTTTTTGTTTCTCTGGGATCTAGTTTGCTCATTTATGAAGTAAATTGGGCAGTGCCTGTAACAGAATAGTTACTTAATAATATTTGTTGAATAAATGTCTGAGGTTCCTTTCAACTCCAAAATTATATATATGACTGAGGGAGAGACTCTACGTCCTCCAAATACACAGCCTAAGCCCACCTTGCTGGTAGATAGCAAGAGGAACAAAAGCTGCTCTTAATATGAGTGGTTTTAAAGAAAAATGTTGTGGTTCTCCAGGCCCCCATTTTGCAATGGACATCTGGGTGATATGGAAGGATAAAGAACTTTTGTCTCTAGCCAAAATAATTCATAAATTCCCAGCTCAGGGGTTGTACTGGGTGAGGTTGTTAGAATCCTAGTGTTTCATAATATACATTTTTCTCATGGGGAAGATGAAAAAGTTGGATTCGATGTGGCTAAAACACATTTGTTTTTATTCTCATTCTTTGCCTCTTTTGGCTACTGAGCAAATGTAAAATCATTTGCAAAACTTATGGTTTGTGTGTACATATTATAAAGTGCATGTCCTTCCTGCTGGTGGATCTCAAGCCAGAGGCAGCCGTTCCCCTGCCCCTCTCCAGGCATCTTTCAGAGGGAACAAAAGCTTTGCAGTGACAAATACAACTTAGTAAATATTTGAAAATAAACATGTCCGTAGAAAAGAGCCAGAAAAAGAGCTTCCTGTGGTAGCTATTTAGTTTCCTTGAAAACTTTAAGGCTTCAAATTGTTACAGAAAGATTTCAATTGGGTTTCTGGGTTCAAAAATTAGTGCAAATATAAGGCCAATGGTTCTTCATGACCTGAAATAATCTTTATAACATTTCTTCCTTTTGGACTTGTCCCCCTTCTTTTGGCTATTAGTATTTCCTTCCTTCCTTCCTCCCTCTCTCCCTCCTTCCCATCCCTCCCTTCCTTTCCACCTTTTCTCAAGAAATGTTTGTGGAGTGCTTAAGTACACCAGGCACTTTGCTAGACACTGGGACTCAGAGATCAAATACATGGACCAAAGGGGAGAAAAGCAAATAAACAAACAAAAATATTGTTTTCTAAAAGTGAAGAGACGGCTGGAGGGCTACAGAACTGTGTCCTAGTCCTTAAAAATGCTGGCGCTTTCTTGTCTCTGTGTCTCTTCTGCTGATGAGTCTCTACCTACAATGCCCTCACTGCCCGTGCCCACCTATCCACATCTGAAATGTTAAAGTCACTTCCAGCAGTGCCCCTTAGTCTCACTGTTTTATATTTGTGAAGCATTTTGTTCATAGCACTTTTAGTCACCTTTACATAGTCTGACTCATGTGAAGTATTCATCTGGCACTGTCTTCTATTAGACCATCAGTGCCGTGGGTATAGGTATTGTCTTGCTTTTCTTTATTCCATCCTGCTTTGCATATAGTAAGTACCCAGTCAATGTGGGATGAATTTTCTCACTTGAATACTAGGGCAAGGAATCTACTGTGTTACTTTGACAGGCAGGAATAGAGAGGGGGGTCTGTTCCTCAAAATCTGCTTATCATACTCCCATCAGACTCTTATGGCCAATATAGGACATCCCACCTAAGGTATCTCCTTTGTAAGTAACTTCCCTCCCATCAGCCTCTCCTTTTCCAAATTCCTTCCATATTTAGTTGTTGACTGTGTGTTATACTGCCATGAATTCTATTCTGAATCGTGTGGATTTTTTTCCAACTGAATTATAAATTTACAAAGGGTCAGGGAAGTCATTTTTGCATCTTTCACAATACCGTGCTTAATACCGGTTCATACTGAATGCTCAATAAATAAGCTAAGTGAATGTAAATAAGAAAGCATTATACAAATGCTCGTTAATCAGAAACACTGCACAAGAGCTCATTTTCATTTTCAGAGTACTTATCGCATATTGTCTCATTTCTGTGAGCAATATGCTCAAAGCAGTTTCTGGATTCGTCAGAAGCTGGCCATGATCATTATGGTATAAAATGCATTGCTATTGCTCTTTTCTTTTTTGATTACATGAACATGCTCCTCATTTTCATAACCCCAGCCCGTCTTTGTGAGTATGCAGCTCGTTGTTATAGCATGTCTTTCTTAGAAGAACAGGCAGATATGTAAAATCATTCTTGTTTGGAAAAAAGCGTTGGCATTAATTTTTCTAGCTGTAATTTAGAACATACCAAATGATCATAATAGCAAATAAACCGATTTGAAACTCACAGGGTAAACTCCAATATCCAGTCTTTAATAGTTTCATGTGGGTCTCAATTTTAGTTGAACAGCTCTGCAGTCTCTTAGCTCCTGCTCAACAAACCGTAAAAGTACAGAGAAGGTTTCCTAGTTCTCACTGGGTGAGAGAAGCTCAAAGAACCAGAGGGGAGGTCTTCTAGAATGTTCCCCCAAACGACATAATTTCCAATTTATCGAATTTGGTTTCCACATTACGTTTTACGTTATTCAGGACCTGTATACATAAATCAGGGTCTCCAAATTGGCACATTCAGAATTCAAAACATTTTTATCATGAGACATCCGTATAGAACAGAAGTGTTGAATTATAAAACTGAGGTCACAAAAATGTTATCTATGCCAAAGAAATACTTTTAAGTTAGTTCATAACTTATGGCACCATTTTAAAATCTGGACTTCCCCTACCCCCTAGTCAGTTTAAGATTGCTTTGAAAATGCAGCTTTACGGCTGACTTTTCTTTTGGCTCATCGGGACATGTTAAAGCCTCTGGCAGATTGTGAAGAGCCAGTGTGACACCAGGGCTGTTTGCTCCCAGCCAACTCACCTACTGATGGATGATGCCTGGCAGTGTGCCTCCTTGTTGTTTGTTGTATTATTACAACAGAAAGCATTTTCAAAAGCTACATTTATCAAGTTGTCATAATAGTTTGGCTTGCATATCTATCTACCCAGAAAGAAAAAATAAATCTCTCCCTTAGCACTAATCTGTTTGAGCCATGTGATGTATCACATGCAGAAGAGGCCGTGGAAAACTAATAGGGATCCTGTGGTGGGATTCGGGGACCTTTCAACCAAATGCTTAAGGGAAGAGATATTTTTTGTGTATACTTTTGAAAGTCCCATAGCACGAAGGACCTCTGTTTTCATCTCCTTGCTTTAATGTTACTTTTCCACTATGGGTTGTATGTGTTGGAGGTGTGTTATTTCTAGGATTTTGGTGGCTTTTTTTAAATGAAGATTTAACTCCAAGTGGAGGAGGAAAAAAACCTTGAAGATTAGCCATATAGAAGATAAAAGACACCTTTTAATATTTCAGATCTGTTTTTCATAGGCAGGTGTTGCCAGATTAAACATTACTTCTTATAATCTTGTAAGCAAATTTCTTCTCATTTGAGATAGGTGGTTGTCTGGGAGTACATGGTGGTAGGGGTAAGGGTTCAAAAGCATTGTACAGAGTAATTTATACTCATTAAATATTTGTTAAAATAATTCAAATCTATAAATTTAATAAAGCACTCACTAGGGATACATATTAGAAATGTTTCCAATTATTTAGAGGTATAATATATAGTGAAGGTACAATATCAGCATGGTCATCTATAAATACTTTTGAAGAAGAGACAATGCTGGTTTGACTCTTGTTGGGATCTTGGCACCAAGCTCCCCATAAATAAAGTTTTCATGTGAACAAGTTTCATTTTGATTCTCATGGAAGGCACTGTAAATTGGACAATTAATTAGCTATTTTAAACATGGAGTAAAATGCAGAGGATTAAAGAATGACTCTTGTAAGCCTAGATAAAATGAACAGTGCAAAGGGAAAGATTAGCTCGTGGGATTTATGAAACCCAAATTCATGGAATGTCCTCTATTTCCCCTTTCTCTCCCATGTTAGGCAAAACCATTTGTTATGCACAGACCCCAGTTCTGTAGTGTAGTCACTTTGTTACTTAAGTTATATTCAAATTCAGTAAGTTTGAATTTTTGTTAAAGGTAAACTTCTCTGCAATTAAATTTTCACACTACATTTTAGTGACCAGCTTGGTTCTCTTTGAGATGTTCCAAATGAACAGTGCATGTCTAGGTATTATTTATTTATCAGAAGTAGGACTTATCAGAATAGAGAAGCAGCTGATAAATCTACCCAACAACAATAAGGAGCAGTTAACCACCGGGCCCCAACTCCCCAAACAGCTTCCCAGATTTTTAATCTAGTATTAGTCTCTTTTTTATTATTTTTAGAGAAGTTGTGGGTTCTTTTTCTTATTGTTTTATATGCTTCAGAATAAGCCCGACTTGGGTTCCAATCCCTCGTTGTCTCTTTTCTGATTATGTGGCCTTAGGCTTCTAGTTTTTTTCAGCCTTGGTCTTCTCATCTATTCAATGGTAATAACAAAACCTTGCAGAGTTGTTGGAAGATTAGGCATAATGTACATAGAATGCCTAACACTGGGCCAGATATCTATAGCAGGTACTCAATATATGGTAGAGGCTAATACTACTATTATTATCCACAATTTGATAGTATCTTTCAATAATGAGTACCATACCAAGCTCAAGCCACTTTAATACTGTATTTCAGCCAATTGAATTAAATAAGTTCTCACTTAAAAAGTAATGCAAGGAAGCAGATGTGGCTCAAGCAATTGAGCTCCTGCCTACCACATGGAACCATGGTTCAGTTCCCGATGCCTCCTAAAGAAGACAGCAAGTTGGCGTGACAGGCAGGCATGGCAAGTTGACACAACAAGATGACACAACAAGAAACACAAGAAGAAAAACATAATGAGAGACACAACAAAGCAGGGAGCAGAGGTGGCTTAAGCTATCAGGCGCCTCCTTCACTCCCACATTGGAGATCCCGGGTTCAGTTCCTGGTGCCTCCTAAAGAAACAAAGAAGATGGACACTGCAAGTGCAAACAACGAGGGGGAAGAGATAAATAAATAAATCTTTTTTTAAAAAGTAATGCAGTATAGTAAAAGGAAGGTTTAATTCACTGGCAGAATCTAATTATTTGCAAATAAATATTAGGTGTTAGACAATTACAGGATATCCCTTGTAAAGTGTTTTTATCTGTTTTTTTGTTTGTTTGTTTGTTTTGTTTTTTTTGGTGCTAAATAAGAAGTGTTCAAATCAATCCTTTATGTTATAGGCTTGTATCTCCTATTACCCAAGGGTGCTTTTTAAAATCTGCCTAAGTATTTCTAATTTAAAATATCTAGGAAAAGGCTTGTTTAAGCTATTGAAACAGGTTTTTGCTGGGGGTTTTTGTTTGTTTTATTTTGTTTGGATTCTCAGTAAGTGATATCTCTGTAATAAGCCATAAACCCTCAGTGTTTGAAGAGAGCTTTTGTACATTATCTCAGTTGGTGATAATTTTAAGCAGTGATTTTCTTTTATCCACTTTGACAAATGGCAAATGAAGATTAAGAGGGCAAGTGACTTGTGCAAATAGAATACCCAAGTCTGTAACCAGGTCTTTAAACTCCTAATTCAGAATTGTTTCCTTTATCCTTTCATAGGCATAATGTTAGGAAAATAAAATAAAAGGAGGGTGAAAAATATAGAGTATTGAGGTCTTAATGATTAACATGAAATTCACTTTTTTAAAAGCAGAAAGCCAACATTGCAACTCATATGTTTTAAAACATTTATTGATTCCCCTTTGCCTGTTGCAAAGTTCAAAATTAGAAGACATTTCTCTCATCTCCTGTAATCGTCCACATAAATCCTAAACTCCAACAAAACAGAATTGCTTGAAAATTTGCAAACACACCATATCTTTTCATGCCTCTGTACCTTTGCTTATCATTTCTTCTGTATATATATCTTTGACCCTCTTTCAATAGCTATTATATTTTTTACACCTGTTATTAATTAATCGAACACCTACACAATACTACCATATACTAGGCGCTGTTTGTAGTGATTCACAAATATTGACTCATTTCATCCTCTTAATAACTCCAGGTAGTATGAAATATTATCCCATTTTACACCTGACGAAACTGAGGTGTAGAAACTGTGGTGTACAGCCAGGATTCCAGAAAGAGTAGGCGGCTTTTAAAATGGGTGCTCTGAACCACCACACTGAGTTACAAAATTGCTTAGGCGATAGGAATTACAAAATTGAAAAGCATCACAGTCAGCCAACACTGATGTCTCAATGGCATGCTACCAAAGGCCTCCCAGTTGCAGAATTCATTATCTTGTGAATTTACTGTCAAACTGTAGTTTAGTTCTCATATTTTCAGACTGAGAAACCTGATAGTTTCCAGCAATTGTACCAAGAACGGATCCTTCTGTTGGGGGTGGACTCACAATGACTTGGCCCATGAGATTAATGTCAGTTTATTAACTTAAAACAAGGATTGGAACCATCCATCACATGGACTAGAGTATTCATGTCAGCATGACCAGCACATTATCTGCCTCCGAGCAGTCATGAAAAACCAGATCACTCTTGGCAAGTTGCTCGCTCAACATGGCATCTTAACAAGGGCTGTTCCTCAGATGAACTGAACTTTCATTGGCATCAGCAAGGTTAGTGTGATACATCTATATTGCGAGAGCCATGGCCTTGCCAATGGGGCCTGGAGGACTTGAAATCCATTGGCCCTTTGCCTGGAACATTGCTGGGCTGGGCAATGACAACCATGTATCTTTGTCATTATCCTTTTTCTACGATTCTGTGCCTTACCAGCCCTTCCTTTTCTGTGACACATTCTATGATGAATGTATATTGAGGTATTCAGCATGGTTACAGTCGTGTCTTTGGGCCTGGGGCCCTTTTTATCTCTTTAAGATAGCCTTTGTGTCATTGATTTTCAGATGATAACTTTCTTTTTGATAATTCTTGAAACTAACACAAATACTATCTAGCAAATATACTAAATTATAATTATATGGACAATTTTTCTTAATAGATTTTACGATCTTTGGTAAAGACCAAGTTCTATTCATTCGTCTTTATATTCCCAGCAGTATGTCCACTGCCTGGCACACAGTAGGAGCCCTGTGGATGTTTGTTGAACAAACAAGTGAGCTAGGAGACAGTAAAGCATAGTGGTTATTAGTGTAAACTCTGAAACCATATGGCCTGGCTTCAATTTTCAGATGTACTATTTATTGGTTGCCTTATTTTAGCAAGTTATTTAACCACTCTAAGCTTCCATTTTCTCATCTGTAAAATGGGATAATGGTAGACCCTATCTCCCAGGATTCTTGAGTAGATTAAATAACTTAACACATGTAAAAAAACTTAGAAATGTACCTGGCATTCCATAATTATTAGCTATTAGTATAGTCATTATCTCAATTCCATAATATATGTTTACTTATTTTTTTAACTGTTACTTATTTGGAAAAGAATAGAGTACAATTGCTCATGTTTTAAGTGTCATCATTGAGTGTTTTAACTAAAATTGGTTTTGTTCATGAGTTCAGTAAAATGGAAGTTCTATTGCTGGTGGGAGTATGTAATGTTACAACCTTTATGGAATGTAGTTTGGAATATTTATCAAGAGTCTTACAAAAAGTTCATTCCCTTTAGTTCATTAATTCCCCTTCTAGATATTTATCTATTCTAAAGACACAGTCAGAAACTTGGACAAAACTTATGCACAAAGATGGTTTATCACACTATAATTTATCAAGCCCCAAATTAGAAATTACTTAAATGGTAAGTAATGAAAGAATGATTATACAAATTATGTTATATCACTTGATGGAATATTATGTAGCTATCAAAATGAGGCCCTTAAAGTTATTCAATAGTGTGGGAAAATACATCCAAAAATTTTTAAATGGAAAAAAGCAGGCTACAAACCTGTATAAGTAATATGTTTCCTTCTGCAGTGGAAGGAAATAAATCAAAATAATAATGATTATTTTTAGTTGAGACAACTATAGGTTTTTGTTTTGTTTTGGTAATTTGTCTTTTCCAAAACCTCTATACTGGGCATGTATTTTAGAAATAGAAAATATTTTTAAAGAATTCTTCCTTAAGCCTAACTTCTGTCATTTCAAGATCTAAATTTTTGAGTTAAATATCTCTTCAGCTTTATACCAGAAATAATTAAGACAGGATTCATTTAATATAAATCTTTTCCAGAAAATCTTACATTAACATTTATTTGGTTACATAAGTACAAATTATAAGTACTTATTCTGAAAACTTTTGAAGCAAAATGAATGCTTAGTTTCAACTGTTATGGAGAAATCAATTTACATGCGCAACTTCTTTTTTAGTATTTGATAGTAACTCCACTAAGAACCTACTCAGAGGAGGAAAAGAGGCTATTACACTAGTTTTAAGAAGAAATTGTTTCTATGAGGAAAAAAGTTCAAATTTTGAGCCATTTATTGGTAGTAATGAAGTTTTTTTTTCCTTTTATTACTTAGGAGCTGTGAAGGAAGGAATATCCGATATAGAACATGTAGTAACGTGGTAAGTATGAGGTTCTGCCATTTTGATCATATATTTTCTTTTTTGGCACTGGAAAATGCTACGCAGTTTTATGTGACCTGAGCAGGAAATCAATTAGTATCTAACTAAGCGCTGTTGTCTCACATTGTGACTATTATACAGCATAAAAAACTGTACTTTTAATGTTGCACAATAAAACTTTTTCATCATTTGACCAGCTTAAAACTAACCAGACTGTTTCAAAACAAGGACTCTGCATTTCCTCTCTGTTTTCTTCCTTTTCACATATAGGTCTCATGAGAATGAGTAAGAGGAACGATAGAAGCAAAACCACTTGGGGTATCATGAAATAAATATGTTAATCAAAGTCAGATTTGACAAATTTCTTCATTCGTTCCACAAGTACTATTCACTGCCAACCATGTGTGAGGCTCTCTACTAGGAGAAGGATAAATAGCATGTGGTCATTGCCTTAAAGTGCCTGTAATATAGCGAGCGGTATAGAGAGCGAAGGCAGATGTACACATAACCACATTCCAGGGCAGAATGTGACAAATGCTATCAGAAAGAGGTAAAGTGTTTTGTGAATTTAAAGCATAGAGAAGTCTGAAGGGACTTAAAGGAAAAGGAGCTTTGAGATAAGAGTTTCGAGGACAGGAGGGATGTGACTGGCCTACACTAGATGTGACAGCTGGGAGCCGTCAGTCCATAGTGGAGACCTGATAGGCAGCTGTGGAGGCAGAAATGTGTAAGGTGTGCTTTGAGCACTGTTATGGGTAGGACTGTGCACAGTGGTATGGACACTAAGAATTGAAAGGTATTTTAGGGTTACACCCTGAAGAGATTTGCATGTCAGGCTTCCAAGTTTATATTAGTCCAGTGAATAATGGGGAGTCACTGGAGGTTTTGGAACAGGGGAATGATATTGTAGAGTTGCACTTTAGGTAGGTAAATTCTGCAATGATGTGAGAGATACACTGGAATAGGAAGTGGATGGGGAACTAATGAAATATGTTAGCTAAGCAGTAATAACAGCTTAAACTGGGAGGAAACAGATATATGTGTGGTCAAAATCAAGGTCTACTCAGCAAGACGTAAAAAGCAATGGATATTGAACTGATGGATAGAAATGGTAATAAAGGAAACAAAGAGGCTTGTGCATATTTAGAATTTTTGCACTTGCTGATCTTAGAAAAACTCTTTCCTCAGTATTGATATGATTGGCTTTTTTTTTTTTTTTTTTTTTTTTTCACTTCCACTTTCAGCTCAGATGGCATGTCCTCAAAGAGGTTTCCTTGAACAGGGTATGGAAAGTGGTTGCCCCATTGCCCCAAGCCCATCCCTCACAATAGTCACTCACATTCTACTTTCTTTGCAGCACTTACCTCTGTCAACATTTATCTTATTTAATTACTTGTTTATCTGTCTTCCTACACTAGAATTGAAATCCTATGGGTAGGAGCCCCGTTCACCTTATTCCCTGCTTTTTTTTCATGCCTGGAATGGTGACTAGTACATGTTAAGCATACATTAAATATTTGTTGAATGTGGAGTGAGAACTCAGGCTTTTGGAAGAAATCTGGGTGTCATCATCAGAAATAAGAAAGTTGGGAGGATGTTTGGAGAGGAAAATAATGAATTTGATTTAGGGACGCTATTGAGTTTGACATAAAAGCTGAATTTGTAGGTCATATATTCAACTGGGTAAAGATTTTTGAAGAGAAAAGTTGAGGCTGTTTTTGAAGAACAGGCTCAAGTTGCCCTGTAGAGTTTTCTAAGTCACCTGCTAAAAGTGGAGGAGATGAGTTGGATTTAGGAAAGTGAATGTGAAGAAAGTCTAGAAGAGCCACTGGGAAAATTGGGTAGAAGACAGCAAAATAAAGGAATTATTGGGCAGAAAAGAGGGCTTGGCTGAGCTTAGAGAACTTGGTCTTACAGAGAACGTAGTCACCAGGGTTTTAAGTCTTAGCCCACCAATACTGAGATACACTGAAATAGGAATAGAAAAAAATGGACATTGGAGGTTACCCAAGGCCAGAGTACAGATGAGATGAGCAAGTTTAAGATAAATGAAAAGTACATATATTTTTAATTGGCTAACCAGAGAGAGTGCAAGGAACTAGAAGGCATGATCATTGGGGGATAAGAATAATTGTTCAATGGAAAATTTTTCCTAAATCATTTCTCTATTGCCATCTAGGGCACTAGGTGCCAGATAAGAAGGCTTATATCAGTGCCCTCTCCAACACACACATACACACACATACACATGCACACATGTATATGTACTTAATTATCAATTAATTAAAAGGATCAAATAGCTATAGGTTTTAAATTTTTCAAAAGGGTATTAGTCTGTTTTAGAAATGAAAAAAAAATTCTTGATAAAATATGGTTTAGTTCATTATTTTTTTACTCTTTTTTATTGTAGTGATATCTTAAATATAAGATTTTTTCCTATAACATATTATGATATTATTAAACATCATAACATCATTAAAATCAATAAAAACAGACTCAGATATTATTCCATCTCCATACCTTTTCTTTCTATCTTTTAAAGCAGTGGGATGGGTCCAAACTGCCCTAAGTAGATGAATGCTTAAAGCATAATGGGTAGATTTCTGCATACCCTTTCCTTAAAGTTCTTCAGAAATAGTTTACAGCTTCCTTGCTATCATTATGAGCATTTTCGTGGACAGATGCAGGCTAAGACTCTGAAGCTAATGTTACATAAAACCCATAACATTACATGAGCCAAATCTTTACAGCTTGTAGAATCAAACTGACACTGAGGTTTTTTTTTTTATGAGAACCTAGAGTCTTCAAATAAATTTATAAAGCTTTCCTTCTGGCTTTTTGCCATCACAGAAGCAACACTGCCAAAAAACAAACAAAAAATTTCCTAAGAATGCATCTTTTCATAATCACAATCCAATTTTTTAAACTAAGACTTTCAGGACAATTCAGTTAAATATTCCCCACTTAGATATTTGTTTTGGAAATACTTGGGGACCTCTTGTTGTCTAAGCCTCCAGGTCACTCCTTAATCCCTGGACAGCTTCCTGGGGTCCTTCTTGACCAACCCACTTCCTAAGAGTCAACCTCCTTTCCTATTCTTTGCAGAGCTGCTATATACAGCATGTCTTTGAGTTCTTATTCCCCATGACAGGCTGAGGTGTAGAAAATATCTAGCCAGTTTCCCCATTTCTCTGGCTGGCCTGAAAAACCAACTCAGACGTTTAAGGTTTTAGTGCTAATCATGCTAGAGACAGTGTATATCAATATAGGAAATTTATAAAAGGTTGCCATCATGTTTGTGTAATTCTCATAGTACTTTCTTGTACTATTTCTAGCTGGTCCATAAAGGTTATTCATTCCTAAGGGCATAGTTCATCTGTTCATGTAACCTTTCCCATATCACAGTATTCTACTCTTTTCTAGGAAAGTGGGAAGGCCCAATATCTCTCTCTCTCTCTCTCTCTTCTCTCTCTCTCTCTCTCTCTCTCTCTCTCTCTCTCTCTCTCTCTCTCTCTCTCTCCAAATAAAGACTCAGGATACTGTTGGGAGAAATAGTGAATCATTTAGGTCTCAGAGGCCAAATCTGAACTCCTTGGTATTAATTACATATTTTAAGTTGACTTCCAAAGTGTTTAGAGTAATGTGTTACTGATAAACTCTTTCATCTTCACTAGTCCCTTAAGCTTTACATAAGTTGATGTTTCAGGCAGTGACCACTATTAGCAGCATAATAGGCCAAGGTGCCTGTGGTAGCTCATGGTACTCCTAAATCCTTCATTAAGATTGTGTTGCTCCACTGCAGCACTCAACTGTTCTTTAAAAAAAAAAAAAAATCTGTAAGAAATGTTGGTAATTCACATTTCCATATGTCTTCCCAAACTTTTAGGAAGGGCAATCAGAAATTGGAGGGTAGGAGGGCAAGTGTGCAGGGATTCCTTTCTTCTGAGGATGGCTGAAGAAACTAAGAATGTTTTTAGCACTAAAAAGACATAACATTATCCATTCATTGAAATAATATTTATTGAGCACCACAATTGTTCTAGGTGCTGGGATACAAGACCTTGCTCTCATGAAGCTTTCATTCTTATGGAAGAAAATAGAATGAAACAAACATACAAACAAATTATTTAAAAGAGAAAAATAGGTAGCAATCAGTGCTATACAGAGAATTAAGTGATTGGTGGGTACTTAAGATTGGATGGTCAGCAAAATCCACCTTAAGGAGTGACATTTGAATGACAGGAAGGAGTCCCCCTGTGACTATCAGGGAAGAACAATCCAGATAGGAAGAAATGGTGCAAAGGCTCTGAAGTTTGAAAGAACTTGGTGTGTCCAAAGAAAGAATAAAGCCCTGCATGCCTGGTGTATGGTGAGCAAAGGGGTAGAGTGCTGGAAGTTAAGAAAACATAAAAGTGAAGGTAGGCAGGGGCTAGATCATGTAGCTCCTTGTAAAAAGTTTAAATTATAGTTTAAGTGCAAAGGGAAGCTACTGGAGAATTTTAAGCAGGGCAGAATAGAATTAGACTTACAATTTTAAAAGATAGATTTGCCCCTACACTAATGAAAGAAGTTGTAAATGTGTGAGAAAGTGGGAGGTCTGGGGAGTGGGGCATATAGGAATCCCTTATTTTTGTTGTTGTTGTTGTTTTATGTAACATTTTATGTAATCTAAGGATCTTTTAAAAATAAATTAAAAAATATATTTTAAAAAACTTTTAAAAAGATAGATTTTCCTCTGGATATTGAATGGCAAAGCAGGATTGGAAGCAAAATGCCAGTTAGGAGGCTACTAGAGTAGTTCAGGTGATCACTAATAGTTGCTTGGCAAGAGTAGAAGTGGTAGGAATATTTGTGATGTGTTTTAGAGATAGAATATCATTTCCTAAGACATTTTACCTCATCCTAAGTTTGATACAATTCACTTTTATGGTCTCCAACATTTTTGATATGGAATGTATTGTGTTCTACATTCCAACAGGAGACAAAGGCATCAACTAGATATGACCTAAGAGAACAGAATGACCATAGCCAAGCTTATAACTTCTTTGGGCCTCAGTGTCTGCACATGAACATGGTTGAACTCAATGAATTCAAAGTTCCCTTCCAGCTCTAAAATTCTGTAATTCTTAAAAGTTATTCTGTCTGTGCTTTATTAGATTTGGCTCTGAATGCATATCAATAAAGATATCTTTGTTGGTTTAGTTACTGGTAACATCAAAGTGAAAAGATTTACAGCCAGCAATAAAGTAGAGTCAGAGTAGAGAGAGTCAATATGGACAGTAGAAGCAAAGAGCTTTTCCTTGCCACAGACCTTGGCATCCATCTTGACCAGTAATTTTCATCAACCAAGTGGTGAAAGTTCACAGCATTCACAGACTGTTCTCATGGTTTTAATGGTAGGTATGAGGTAAATTACCATTTGGCCCATACGTCCACTTTTCTCATAAGGCCTTTCTACAATATAAAGTCAGAGAACATTTGCAAGGATTAAACACTCTATGAAGGGCCTTCCTTGGTCAGAATTTGAAAGAAGCTGCTGGAAAACATTCAGATCATAGAAATACCCTTGGAGTCTAGACAGATGCTGTCGTAAATAATACCAACTGCAGAAGTCAGTCAGTATGCTTGCCTGCTGCAACACTGGACCATTTTCCAGCCAAGAGGCACTTCTAAGACGGGAAGGAAGTTAACTTTCTCATAATTAAGTCCTTATTCTAGTAGCTAAAAATAAGGCATGGTGCTGCTTGGTGGGGTCATTTGTTTGTTCACTTGTTCATTCTCTTGTTTAATTGTTCATTTATTTGAGTAACATTTATTCAGCACCAGGAATGTTAGGAGCTGCTGCTATCAGTAAAAAGACAGGTAACTATCCTTGGTGAAATCAGAGTCTAATGAGAAAGACAAATACATGAACATACAATTAAATAAATACGGGTGCAGGTAAGCACAATGTCGAGGAAGGACCATGGCTGATTCTTTCACCACTGTATACCCAGTTCCTAGCACAGTGTCTAACGCCATGCTTCTGAAACTGTGCATCAGGGAATGCAGCCAACTCACAGCCGTGCTGCAGGATATTTTGAAATTTCAAGGGAAACACAGTAATACTTGACATAGGTTAGATACCATGCTAACTATTAGATCATGCTATATTCCTGTCAATGACACCTTATCTTTGTGAAGTTGGGTCTGCTAGTAATGGGAATGGCATTGTCCAATCTGATTTCAGGCTTTCAACAGTTGATCAGTGCCCACTAGGCACACACACCCCATTACTAAATATCCATGGTTATTTACAAATGAAATAAAATATTATTTTTCTTTAATTCACATGTATTTTTTAAAATGACTACTTAGATGTTAAGACACAAATATTTATTAAGTTGTTTGAACCTAACAAGTTAATAAATGGAACTCTTAGTTATTTATTTTGGCTTAGGGGGTGCCATGAAAAGATTACTGAGACAAAAAAGGTTCTGTGAACAGAGAAAGTTCAGGAACATGTGTTCTAACACATTGTAGGTACTCAACATATATGATGAATGAACAAATGTCAAGTCAAAAGTCTCTTAAGTGGGAAAGAAATTCTGGGTGAAAAAAATGTTGGTTTCTTCCTAATAACTGTTCAGAACCCTCCACCTCCTAAAGAATGCTTTCAGAGGCCACCATAGGTGTGTTGGCTGGTTCTTCCCATGGGTGACTCGACTATCTAGTAGTGGACCAAAGCAATCTGCTTCTTGCCAGATCCCTCCTTGCTTCACTCCTTATTGAACTGTCCAGCTGAAAAGACTACAGTGTAAGGAATTTTCCTGACAAAGTACTCTTCACTGAGAAAGACATTGGTCTCATTTTAAAGTCTGATCGGACATGTCTTTTCCAAGTAACTTCACTAAGGCTTCATTTGTACACTGATATAACAAACTTGGGATAGGATTCTCCTATCCTTTAAATTCCACATGCATTTTGCAATCAGGAAGTCTCTGTGTAGCCTTGAAGGTGCATGAGTGGGAGGATGGCAACAGTGATTTAAAGAACACACTATTTTTTAATCCCATGGACACTGACCAGAAAGCAGCCCTGTATACAGAAAGAACATGGGCTTTCCAAGTCCTAGGGCTGCCACTTACTATTTATATTCTCTTGAACAAATCCGTTCTCCTCTCTGTTTCCATTTTCTTTCCTGTAGAAATACCTTTCTTTTATATGAACAAAGAATGCTTGTTAATGCAATGTTTATTGTAGAAAAAAATTGGAAACAAATGGATGGGAGGTGGCTAAATAAATTATGGTATGCCTATACCATAGAACACTCTACAGTCATTAAAAAGAATGAGGTGGATCAATATGTAAAACCTGTAAAGCTCTTCCAAAGTGTAAAACAAGCAAGTTTTGGAAAAATATTTATAATGGGAACTCAGTTTAAAAAGAATCCCTAAACCCAAGTGTATCTGGGTGTGTGGCATATCTCAAAGTCTGGAAAGATACACATCAAAATGATCACAGTGATTATATAATAATAAGTAGAAAGGGATTGAATGAGTTAAGTGGAAATTTCATTTGTTATTCTATATGCTTTTGTAGCTTTAATTTTTTTTACAATGAATATGTATTCCTGTATTGCTGGTTAATTAAAAAATAAAAATATAAATGAAAATAAGGTTGGGAGAAAAAGTTTAAAAGTCATTGAATATATATTTATTTTTAAAACATTGAAAAAGCACCTCCTCTCAGGGCTTTTCTGAGAATTACATGAAGAAATAGCTTAAAAGCACTCAGCAGGGTGCCTGACTCAGTAATGTTGGCAATGCTATCCCTCATAACCTTTCTTCAACTTCTCCCATTCTTCTGACAAAGTACTCTTTAGAGGAGAATACACTATTTTTAAAAAGTGGAAATTAGATAATTTTGAAATTCTGAAAGTCAACCTTTCTCTATGGCATAATGGGGAAAGTCTCTTGATTGTTTTGCCAAGTGACAAGTTCTAGTTATTCTGGAGCAAGAACATTAGCCTTATCTCTGGCAGAACTTGAGGATTATAATGCCCCTTCCTTTAGATGAACTATAGAAAAGCAGACGTTCAATTAAATGCCCAGTTCCTAGGCTGGACAGTTAGGTCATAGGCAGCTTATAAAGCTTGGCTGTTTTTTAGCTAGACATATACTTGATTAGAATTGCTATGTATTCTCAGAATCATCTCCCAGGGGGCCAGTTAATATCCCCCTTACTGTATTTAACTTACCACAAAGCTAGGACGGATGTAGAATGGTGACTGAACTAATTGTAGGGCTTTGTGGTTTGTGTGTGAGTGTGTTTTTCCTTTTCAGCATTGAAAAGAATTGTTGTCACTGACACAAACAGATGTTCTTGAGGGAATACATTTTCAAAAACATCATAATTTCCCAGATTTGGTCCACAGTTCTTTTTATTTATGATGGAATTAGCTAACAAAGGAAAAAAATTTAGAAATAGAGAGATGAGTGACTTTTATTTGTCTGAGGACAGCATCTCTGTCCAACCGATGATAGCACCAATGCTAACTAAGTTTTGACCATCTTGCAAATAATTTTCAAATGCAAGTACACAGAATGCCATGTGGACAACTGGAGGTCGATTTTGGTTCAAAACAGATACTTTCCTTTTCAATAAACATTAAGCATTTAGAATAATGGTTGAAAATATTTGTAGCAATTACTCTGGGGAAAAAAAACCCTCACATTTTATGACTAACTGTTTTATCATTTGTGGCATAAAAAAAAATAAACATTTTTTAATGATTTGCAGATTCCTTCATTTGGTGGATCTGGTGGATATAGATCTCTCTGTAGTGCTTGCTGCCAGGCAGCTCGCCAAGTTTTTTGGGTTGCTCCCCCCTTCCCCCAGTGGGTTGGGTCCTTCTGCTTTTCTTCTCCCTTAGGCCTTCTCTCCTGACTGCTGCACACATTTCTTTTTTAATGCTCTTTCTGACATCTCCTTATTGGATTCCTCCTAAGTCTCTCTACTTTTACTTTCTCCTTAATATGTTCTCAATATTCTTATCCTCTGCCTCAACTTTTATTCTCTGGAGAGCACTATGGTATGAGCACTACTCAGTGGAAAGAACACAGGCTTTGGAACTCTGCTACTTCCTAAGTTTATGGTTTGGGCAAGCTCTTTAACTTCTCATAGCCTCGGTTTCCCTAATCATAAAGTAGAAATAATAATAATACTCACTTCACAGGATTCCTTTACAGGAATCAATGAGATAATGTATACATATGGAGGAAAATATGTTTTCTTCCACTTACCTTGGCAAAAATAAGAAAGTGACAGTCTTACAAGTGAAACAGCAGCCCATGGGACACCATCAGCATTAGATTCTCTTGTTAAGGAGAATTTTCACTCTTGTTCATCACTCAAGGTAATATGAAGAACTACAAATTGTTGAGTGAGGTATAAAAGGGAATATATTGATATGACTGACTTCTGCCCAATAGAATCCTTCTGGTATCCTTAAAGGGCCATAGGGGATTTTTTTCCCCTAAATTCATCATAGTTGATTTTCTTCTAAGACAGCATTATTTCATAGAAACTGCCATAGGGAGTGTTTGCAATAGTTGTAAATGGCTTTTGAGTCATAAAAGTGGGCTCTCCTGAAAAGTCACATGTTCCAAGTCACATGTGTGAGACTGATCAAATCAAAGTGCCTCAACTGACAGCTATATATTTTTCTTCTTCTTGTGGATTGATAGCTAAGGCCAAGCAACTGCTTTCCTAAGGCTCTTAGGAAGATAGGAATGCCATCTTGCTCAGCCCGGAATTTGTTTCCTTCAACATTGTCATGACTAATTGCTATGTGGAAACTCTCTGAGGAGAAAATTCAGCTAGATCTTAACAAGTATATCTCTTGTCATTAATAGTACAATTCTGGCTTGATGGTTTTTGAAGGAAAGAAAAATCCTTCATCAGTTCAACTGATGAACCGAATTAAGGATGAGCCCTTTTTTTTTTTTAAGTGTCGGGATTTATTAGATTGAGAAAAGCTGATATGTGCCCCATGTCCCAGCTGACCCTGGACATACATGACCTTGGGCATATAGCTTTCACTGCTCTGTCCCACAATCCTCCTTATTGAAAATGACAGGAAAACACTGATCATATACCTCAAAAGGACCCTGGTAAAGTCATAGACTAATATAATATTACAAATAGAAAGAAACTGGCGTATGTAAATCATCTAATTCTCACAACCACCTTGAAAGGTGTGTATTACCACAACCGTACAGCTAGAAACTGGAACAGATGACTTTACCCACGTCACACAGCTAAAGAGTGATGTTACTAGGTTTGTGTAATGCCAAAACCTATGCTCATTGCATCACAACACAAGGGGCATAAAGATGATCTAAGCTAACCATCTCATTTAGCAAATGTTAAAACTGAGACAAAAAGTTTAATGCTCAAGAATTTTTACAACATATGCTTGTTTATTTTACGCAGAGATATTCAAACAAGTTTACCATAGCAATTATAATTCTGCAAGTCTAGAAGGATATGAACTGTTCAGAATTTTAAGTGTGTAAATTAAATACAGCAGAAAAGGCAAATTCAAGAATCCCTGCTGAAAACATCCCAAATTTCCAGCCCTTTTAGCCTCACTGCTTGTCATGAGGATATAAATTTATTGAGTCAATATTCCTCAGAACCTACTTTCCAAAGTCCCAGTTCCCTGAATTGCATAAGATGTGTGCTGGCCTCTGGTGAACCAGATAGAAGCTTGAAGTGGGGATTTGAAAGTGACTTAGAAAGAAATTACTACCGCAGTTCATCCTTTGGCAAAGTGCCCTGTGGAATGAAACCAAACAAGCTGCCATGCATAGGTTGCTAACGTGCAAATACTAGTCCGTGCTCAGCCTTGTTTCCATGAGCCTAGAAATGATAAGCAGCGTCAAATATTCTGATTAACATCAAGATGTGTTGAAACTCAAGCAACATAAACTCTTTTTAAGTTTTTCCCTTTCAGAGGTAACTCACAGACCTTTGGGCTTGTGTTAGGGACATTATTTAATTAGTTGACTAGCTTTTATACTATACTGTTGTAGGAATATTTCTTTGCATTTTAAACATTCCCTTTCCTTTTTTAGAAGAAATTGTGAAATTTTAAGAGGTTATCTTTGAAGATTGCCTTTATTTTTCTTTATAATCGTGCTATAAGCAGTAGCTACACATGGCTCTTAGAGAGTATTTAGTTTGGGTTTCAAATTCGGTTGAGAGTTTTGAGTGAAATACCGTCATCCTGAAGGGAAGGGTAAAGAGGCTTTATTTAGGTGGTTTTTCTTTTGAGTCTTCACTGAGCAAGTACTCTTCAGAACTCATAAAACCCCTATATTCTATAATGCACCATCTTCCTTTATCCAAAAAGTATGTTCATTACAAAAGCCCCTTCCTTCCCCAAACAGCAGTTTTTAAATGATATAATCACATTTCACAATGTGCAATTTATAGCTTTTTAATTTTTCTTTTCTTCCTTTAAAATATTCCTAAGAATATTTACTTTGAACTGTTATATATATTAGAAGTAATTTAGACAAATCTCTCAATCCTTACTGGACTGTTGTTTGAGAAATAATTTTCAAACTGTTTTCTGTGGGTCTACCTTGACATCACTACTGGATGATGGAGGCAACGCCACCAGGTTTCTAGGAACACTGTCCCTATTTCATCTAGGACAGCTTTGCTTTAGCCTGCTTTACGTTTTGCCATTCTAGGTGGAATATCTTTGGGAAAAGTAGCTCTGCAACAAAAGAGCTTGAAAACACCTCCTTTTTCAAACTTTTTATAATATCCCTGCCACGTGGTCTTCCAGTTTCTGCCTGATTATTTCTAGGCAAGAAAATTCTCCATTTTATCTGTTTTTTTAACAATTCTAATTTCTAGGAAAATGTTTCTTATGGTGAGCTAATGTTTATAATTATTATATTATTGTTTAATTTAATAGTTATTTACTATTAACTACATGCAAGGTATGGTGCTAGGAGCAAATGAAAACAAAAATACTTGTTTAAGAGTTTCTATTCTCAAATGTTTTGAAATTGGAGAGAGGAAGAGAAGAAAGACAAAAATAGAAAGTAAGATAAATTTTCAAAAGAAAAGTATAAGGAAGGAACAGAAACAGATTCTTATCAATCTGTTACCCCTCTCCTCTCCAAGCAAGCAACAATACCAGATTAAATATAAAAGGATAAGCCAAAGACACAGCCAGGTTCAAAAGCATGATAAAACTCCCCATGGACCAAAAATAGAACAGAAATGCAAGATGGTAAATAAAGCTATTGCAGGCTTTTTGGCTCCTACACTGGAAGTAAGCAAAAAATTTCCTGAGATCAACTCCTGTTGGGTAACTGGGGCTAAATTTGCTTCACAGGAGAAGGGAGACCTAAGCCAGGTAAAAGATTTGATGTCAGGAGTTTGGAAGGGGCTTTCTGTTGTAAAGAGGATCTGAAGAATTTTTAAAAATACACTGGCCTATTGCCTTGAATGAGTTTTATCTGAAGCTGAGAGTCTAGAGTGGCTGGTAGATATCACATCAGAAACTGAAACTCTACCAAACAACACTTTAGCTTTGTTGCTGGACTTGCAATGTTCTCATTGTAGATTGAAACCCAGAATTCCATGATAGTATGTGATTCTGGACTGGGAACTGTTCGGAGATAAACACCAAAGCTTTAGTACAGAAAACAGGGAAGGGCAGGGAGAAAAAAAGAAAAACAAATCTTTCCACTAAAAATGAGCCTGCAAATAAAAATTCTAAAACACACTAAGGAAATATAATACCAAGAATGATAGCCAACAATATTAACATTCACTCCAATGAAACTGTATGAAACAGTTTTACAAAGACTTTAAAATTAGTATGTTTTTGGAAACACATTGAGAAGTAACTATTAGAAATCAATAAAAACGAGGAAATGGAACCAGGCAGGCAGGAAGTAATAAAAGGGTGGATAAAGAAAAGAAACTATTAGAAATTTTACAATTAAATTGAATAGTAAGTGAAATAAAAAAACTCAATAGATAGAATAAATTCCAGACTGATCACAAGAGAGAATTAGTGAATTGGAAGATAGCAGTGAAAAATTTACCCAGAGCACAGCCCAAAATTTTAGAGATATATGATATGAAAGAACCTCCTGAAGAGATATAGAGATTGAAAAAAGGTCCCAAAATACATTCAATAAGAGTCCCCAAAGAAGATAAGGAGGGAATGACATTAGAATATTCCAGAAAGGGAAAAAGGCTAGAATACTGTAGAATAACAATGAGAGTGCTCAATGGGAAAAATAAAAAATCCACATCGAGACATATCGTAGTCTAACATCAGAACATTAAGGATAAATGGAAAATATTAAAAGTTATGAGAGAAAGCACAGATTACCCACAAAAGAATGAAAATTAGACTAATGGAAGAAACTTCTCAGTCACTATAGAGTCCAGAGGATATGAGTCAATATCTTCAAAGTACTCATGGAAAATTACTGGCAGTGTAGCATTTTATACTCTATACTATCAGTCTAGAGTATAGAAAAAATAAAATCATATTATGAATGTGATTATATAACATAGTGAACCACGTGATGGAAGATGGACTGTGGTTAACAGTACAAATATGAGAGTGTTCTCCCATGAGCTATAAAAAACATACAATACTAATATAGTGTTAATAATAGGGGGTGTATGGAAAAAATATACCAAGCATACACTGTGGACCATAGTTAGTGGTTGTAGTCTGATCATGTTCTTTCATAATCTGTAACAAATGTTCCACAGCAACATCAGGTGTTGGTAGAGGGGTGATATATGGGAATCCTGCACATTACGCATGATTGTTTTGTAAGCTCACAATTCTCTAATAAAAATAAATAATTTTTTAAAAAGAATATTATGATATACAAAGATAAGAGAGTTTATTACCCATAGACTTTCACTAAAATAATTATTACAGGATGTACTTCAGGAAGAAAAAGGTGGACATTAATGAAAGTGTTGCAAATAAAAAAACAATGATAAGCCCAGTGGGGTATGTCTGTGTGTTTGTGTGTGCATGAGCATTACATTGCTGCTGTTTGCTGAAGTTTCTGGTTCTCTTTTCTTAGTTAGCATTTGGGAATATTGAACTTCCTTAACCCCTTAACCTGAGTTGCTTTAACCACTGAAATATGTGTTGAGAAGGAAGCAATTAAGGGCCATGCTCTCCCTTCCCCTGCTCTAGTAACCAAAGAGACTATGTCTTCTGAAACTCTGCTCCTCAAGTGGAGGGGGGCGGGGGACAGCGGCAGCAACAGCATCTGGGCTCCTGTGAGAAATGCAGAATCTCAGGTTCTATCCCAGACACTCAGAATCGGTGTAATAAGATCCCCAGTTGACTCATATGTAAACTACAGTTTGAGAAACACTGTTCTACTAAATGGTACAGCTTCTCTCAGACTGGGTCACTGAGTGGCCACATAGAAAACAGCTGCTCTGAAGACTTAACCATTGCACAAGAAATTAACCTTTCCTGTGTTGTGAAAGGGATTTTGAAAGTTTGCAATTTCAGAATCACCTAACCCATCTAGGCAGCTATGTTCAGTGTGATAGGCAGAATGGTTCCCCCAAAGATTCCATGCCCCAATCCTGGGAACCTGTGACATTATAATATTGCATGGAAAAAGGAACTCTGCAGATTAAGGTTACAGACCTTAAAATAGGATGATTAGTCTTGATTATCCAGGTGAGCCTAATCTAATCACACAAGCCCTTAAAAGCAGAGGAACATTCTCCAGCTGGAAGTAAAAGCGATATGGCAAAAGGAAGTCAGAGCGTGTCAAAACATAAGAAGGATTTGAAGCACTTATCACTAACTCTGAGATGGACGGGGCCATGTACAAGAACCAGAGGGAGGCCTCTCGTAGCTAATGGTGGCTGATCTCCAGCAAGGAAATAGGGACCTCCATCCAACAACCCCAGAAAATGGAATTTGGTAATAACCTGAATGAACTTGGAAGTGGGTTCATCTCCAGAGCCTCTAGAAAAGAACTTAGCCCTTCAACACCTGATTTCAGCCTGTGAAACTAGACGCAGAGACACATTGGAGCAGCACTATATCTGGACTTCTGGCCTACAGGTCTGTGGGATAATAAATATGTTGTTTTATGCCACTAAATTTGTGATAATTGTTATGGCTCTGGTAGAAAACTAACACAGTCAGTAAACTGTTATAACTTTGTTTTTATTTAATACTTGGGTATTAACAACACTGAAATGTTTAGTATATATACTAAGATTCCTGTTTTATTTGGGAGGAAAACAGAAACACAATACAAATTTAGATTTTTAGAAAATTTGTGTTGAAATGTAAATTTAAGAACTTAAAGCATCCACTAAAAGAAAAGAAATGCAAATAAATAGCTCCCAAACTAGCAAAGGAAATACTAGCAAATAAAGAGATCCCTTTCAATTTAATAGATGTCAGGAAAGGCAAAAAAGGAATGAAAGAAAAGGATCATAAATGAAAAAAGATAGAAATAATTTCAGTTATACTAGTAATCATAATACAAATCAATGACAAATAATTGTTTAAAGGATAAATTATTATTGAGTCAGATTTAAAAAAACCAGTATATGCTGTTTGAAAACACATCCCTAAAATAAACCACTCATGAAAGTTTAAATTATATCTCATTCCAAAATATATAATCCAAAGACAAGTAGAATTTGTGGTTAAAAAAGCATTACTATGGAAAATTCCACGGAGAAGATTTAGCAATTGTAAGCTTGCACGCATTTATAGCAAAACTGAAAAGACTGATTAGTGGAGAAATTATCAAGTTTATAATCAGAGATGATCATAGAACATTTCCATTAGAAATGATGACAGAACACAAAAAAGGATACAGAAGATTTAAATAACAAATTACCGAATTTAGCAGAGAAAGAACACATTTTTATCAACAAATATATATTTTAAATATTCTTGAACATTCATAAATATTGGCCACAAATTAGATGTCAGCAAATTTCAAAGACTCATTATCTACAGACCACAATCTCTGACCATAATGCAATAAAATAAAAAAATGAGCAAAAAAAATAGATGGAAGATAAACATAAGTTTAAAAAGTCATACATTTCAGAATAATTCATAGATCAAAGAGTTCATCACAGGAATTACAAAATAATCTGAATGGAACAAAATTAAACTAGTAGGCTGCAGCTAAACTAAAATCTTAGTTAAAAGGCAAAAGAGACTGAAAAAAGAATGAGTTAATGTTCAACTCAAGAAGCTAGAAAATAGTTAATCTAAAATAAGTTTCAATGAAGTAGGAAGAAATTAATGAAATGGAAGTCAAAAGTCAGTTCCTTAAAAAAAAATTACATAATAGACAAAATTCTAGAAATACTTAGGAGGGAGGTACAAATCAACAAAGTTAGTAATAATAATGAAAATACTAGATATTTTAATAAAAATAACCAGAGATGACTACAATGAACACTTTTATGCTTATAATGTGAACACCTATAAGAAAAGAATATTTTTACAGAAAGATAAATCGCTGAATGGATTCTATAAGAAATGACCTCCCTCCACTCTTACTTCAGCCCTGGTGGATCATGCGCCTTCCTGCAATCTTTCCACCACCATTTGGGAGGACTCTTCCCTTCACCAAACTCCCCCAGAAGCCTCAGAAGCTGCCCTAGTAAAGACAGGAGCTCCCGCAGCCCCCGGTGAGTCAGACTCCTCACTAGAGCTGGGGGAACCGGCATCTACCCAGACAAGCCTACAGTAGGCCCAGCTGTGCAGCAGCTGAGATTTGTGTTTAAAAAAAAAAAAAAAAAAAAACTAGTCAGGAATTCAAACAATTCAAGGGTAAGGAAGGAGCAGAAGGTTATATTCAATCTGGGGCTTTGACAGGTACTGGGGTTACCTGAGTCACCATCTGGACCAAGATCCTATCCCTTTGTCATCACAAAGCCAGATGTCTACAAGAGGCAAGTTTCAGATACATACATGATTTGGGTAGAGCCCAAGATGGAAGATTTCTGTCAGCAAGTGGAGCCAGCTGCTGCCCAGAAATTCATAGTTTTGGAGGAAGCTCTCATAGCCGGTCGGTCGACTGAACAAGAGTAGAATGAAAGGAAAGAGACTGATGTGGAACTCAAGAGCATAGAATTAGTCATGTCTAAAGCAGTATATCTAGTCCTTGAGGTATTGGTCATGTCCCAGGCAATGAACAAGGTAAGGATGTTGTAAATACATTATGGAATTAATGATGCAAATCATTAAAAATGAGAACACTTTTTGACATTTCAAAAAGCAATTGCAGCTTGATTTGAAATCTGTACTATGTTCTATCAATTAATAAAATCATGGCTTCTTGTTTTTTGAAGAAAAAAGAAGTTAAAGACATAGAATTGTTCATGTCTCATCTCTGTCCCTAGGCCCCTTTTTAACTTTGTAGACAAGATCCTAAAACAACAAACAATGTTATCTAGCAGTTATCTGCACCTCTTCCCTTCTAACTTTTCAAACTGCTACAATTAGGCTCCAACCTCAACATTTCCTCATACCCTTTTTGTTAAACTATTGCTTGTGCACTGTACAGTTAATAGGTACTCATTTATTAACTCATTTAATGATCATAACAACCCTAAGAGGTAAATAATACTGTTCCTATTTTATAGGTAAGGAAACAAGCTTCCCTAAGTAACTTGATTAGGGTCACACAACTAGTAAATGAGAAGGTAGATTCAAAACCTAAGTCATCCTGATTCCAGATCCTGCTCTCCAAAATACCCTACACTAAACCTGCCACTGCTCTGAATTCCTTGCCCCCTGCTTTCCATGTCTGGCTCTAGACTCAAATAGGGTGATTGGGTTTTATTGTGTTTGTTTTTATCATTATGCTTCTAAGGTTCAACCATGTTGATGGCTGTTGCTATAGTATATTAATTTTCAATCACTGCTATTTACTATTCTATTGAAAAGATATATTAAAATGTATTCAGTTTTCTTTTGTTTTTGAATTTCCAGTTTTGTGCTATTGTGGAAAATGTTATTTTAAACATTCTGGTACATGTCTCCTGATGTACATGTGAAAAATTCTCTAGGTTATAATAAATATAGGAGTGGAATTGCTAGGTTGTCCAATATGTACTTGTTCAAGCTTTACCAAGATATTACCAACATTTTTCAAAGTGGTTATTTCAATTTACGCTCCCACCAAAATTGTATGTATTTGCTCCATATCCTTACCAATGCTTGATATTATGAGACCTTTTAATTTTTGACCAATCTTGTGGGTATATTTCTGGAATATATCCAACTTGGTCATAACATATTTTATATTGTTTACATACTTCTGGTTTGAGTTTGCTAATATTTTTTATAGAACTTTTGTGACTATATTTTGAGTAATTTTCTTTCCTATACAATCCTTATCTGGTTTTGATAGAATGAATTGGTAATGGTCCCTCTCTTTCTAGTTTCTGGAAGTTTTTTTTAGGTTGGGATCATTTGTTTCTTTGTATGTTTGGTATACTATGTTTATAAAACCATGAGCCCTGTGTTTTCTTTATGGGCAGGTTATTAATTAGTGACTGAATTTTTTTAATGGCTATAAGCAATATATATTAGTGATAAAGAAAATGAACTGTGGATCCCAGTTGCCTAGGTTCAATCTCAACTGTCTGACTTAATAGTTGTGAAATCATTTAACCTCACTGGGCCTCGGTTTTCTCATATGAAAATGGTATTCAAAGCATGGTGTGGATTGAATGAGTTTATATGTGTGGTTTAAATGAGTTGCTATATGTAAACCATGTGGAACAGTGCCTGGCACATAGTAAATTCTGTTTAAGAGTTTACTTTTGTTTTTATTTCTTCTTGAATAGTTTATCTCATTTGTCTAAGACTTTTCAAATTTTTTGGCTTAAAGATAGTCATAGTTTTCTATTTAAGTGGCTATATCCACAGTTATCTTTTGCATCTCTTAAATAGTGTTTGGACTTTCTTTTTTCTTGTTATTATTTTTTTCAAGTTTGTCAGATGTTTATATATTTTAGTCTTTTAAAGTACCCAACCTTTATTATGAATCTATAGCTTCTATATTTTCTGTTACATTGATATTTGTATTATTTTATTACTTCTACTTTCTTTGGGTTTATTTTATTGTTGTTGTTTTTTTCTAATTTCTTAGGTTTGATGCATAGTGTGTTAAGTTTCAGCCTTTCTACTTTTTACATAACTTTTCCACTAAGTACTGATTTGGTTGCATACCACAGTGTGATAAGGATTTTCATTATCATTCAGTTCCAGGTATTTTATCATTTCCATCATGATTTCTTCAAATCATAAACTAGTCACAAATCTGTTTATTTCGAAACCTATGGGAATTTTTAAATCTCTTTGTTAGTCTAACAATTGCTCTGTGGTTTAAAGAAAGCAGAGAGCAGAGTAATCCTTGTGCATGTACTGGGAGCATGTATGTCTGGCCCAATATGTCTGGTGGTGGCATGAGGCCTTGCTGTCCCAGAACTTGCCCTGCGTGTAGATTCTTTGGAGTTTATTGAGATGTATGTATTCTTGCAGAGAGCTTGTATTTCCTGATCTGGAGTTGTTAGTTTCCATATATATCAAGAATTCTAAATGTGTTTTTCAAATCTTCTATTTGCTTACTGATTTTCTTTTCTTTTTTTTTACCTGCTTGAAAGTATTTTAAAAATCTCCTATTTTGGTTAATCTGTCAGTTTTATCTTGTGGTCTGCTAAAATTAGCTTTATTTGGAGCCTATATTATTAGGTAGATGCAAATATAAAATTACTCTATCCTCCTGGAGAATTTAACATTTTTTCATAATGTGGTGACCATCTTTATCACTACTAATGCTTTTTGCCTTAAAGTCTATTTCTCCTGATATTAATATAGCTAATCAAACTTTCATTTGGTTAGTATTTGACTCATACATATTTTCCTATTCTTTTACTTTCAATCTTTACCTTTAAATTTATGAGTGTCTCATGTAAACATTTTTTTAAGTTGCAACCTGATGATCCTTGCTTTTTTTTCAGTCTATTTACATTCATTATGATTACCAGTAATATTGGTTTTATTTCTACCATCTTATTTTGTGATCTTTATATGTCCTCCTTTGCTTTTTTCCCCTTCATGCTTTCTTTGACAATTGAGGATCTCTGTATTACACTTTTATTATTTTTTATTTTATTGTACTATTACTAGTTTTCTTATTACACTTTTCTCACTACTGTCTTTTTTTTTTTTTTTTTTTTAACTTTTTTATTTTGAAATACTTTCAAACTCATAGGACACTTGCAAAAATAGTACAAACCTGATATGGAGAACTGACATACCCCAACTCACCAGATGTCCAGATACACCAATTTAACATTTTGCCACCTTTGCCATATCATTCTATCTCACCTCCACAATATTGCCTCCTGTCTGTCTACCATCTTGCCTACCATCCCTCCATTTCCTAATCTTAACATTTGAGAGCAGGATGAACTCATCATACTCCTTGACCACATAATACTTCCATGTATATTTCCTATGACTAAGGACAGTCACTCATATAATCACCTTAAGTGCAGTTATCAAGTTCAATAATTTTAATAATATAAAGCTTACATTCAATATTCCAATTTTTTTCTTATGTCTCAATAATGTTCTTTTTTTTTTTTTATGGGTAAAAATCAAAATTCTCACAATACATACAAACATTTGCAAAATGATATATAAATATATATGCATATATGTGTATTTGCTTACAAAAATGTTATTTATATATATATATATATATACACATATATTTTAAGAGGTGCTTAGATTACCCAAAATATTACACGGAACCCACTGGGATTCCCATGTTGCCCACCTCCCACACCTCCCACCACATCCCACACAAACATCTCCCACAGTGTGGCCCACCACCCTCAATGAACTTACACATCCTGGAGCCTTGCCACCAACCATAGACCACAGTTCACACTGTAGACCAC
>JAKSZT010053764.1:2745111-2897858 GCA_026826555.1 Tolypeutes matacus | reverse complement strand
TCTCACTCCACGCGTGCACAGCACAGACCCCCGGGCAGGACCCCGTCCACAATCCGCCTTGCTCTGGGAGCTTGCAGTGTGCGCCCTCCTACACCAACGCCATCTTGGCCCCTCCTCAATAATGTTCTTTTGAACCTCCAGTCTTAGATCTCATCTAGTATCACTTAACTGCATTTGTTATTCTCTCTTCTTTCATTTTTTAAAGTGTGGAGACATATATGCAACATAAATCTTCCCATCCCAGTCCCTCCAAAGCATACCATTAAATGGGTTTAATCACATTCACAACGTTTAGTACCCTCTCCACCATCCATTATTACATCCATTATATATTAACTCCCACTGCCTCTACCTGCCAACCCATGATAATCTGTACTCTTTCTGTCTTTATAAATTTGCATTTTCTCTGATATTTTCTTTACGATTACCATGGGGCTTAAATTTAAAATTAAATTTTAAATCTAAGACAGTCATGTTTGCTTTGATACCAACTTAACTTCAACAGTATACACAATCTGTCCCTATATCCCTCTCTTTTCTCAAATTAAATGTTTATACATTAGGAGTCCAAAACCACTGATGTCATTATATTTTGTGTTTTGGCCTTTTTGTTCTCATAGGAAGTAAAAAGTGGGGTTACAAACAAAAAATACAATACTAGCATTTATATTTACCCAGGTCATTATCTTGAGACTCTGAGGCAGCTGTTCCTTAAGCTTGTATCTACCTAGGGTTATGACAGAGCTTTCCTTGATTGCCAGGAGCTAACTACAACAACAACAACAAAAAGGATAAAATGAAAACATTTTTTCTAGTCTTTGCAGGTTGACCTGTGCAAAAATCTCCTTCAGGGTTTATCTGGACAATCTGTTTAGAGAGTAGCTCCAGGCCAAAGCATGGGAGCCTCCCTGGTGCTTTCTGTGCATAGGGCAAGAATGTTTGGCCCTAGAAATTCCCCTCTTTGCATGGTTCAGAATACCCCTTCTTCCCTGGGAAACTGTTTCCTCCTGGTTCCAGGCATTGCACTATGTGTCCTACAGCCAGCAATCCCTTACCCCAGGCAGCTCAACTTAACTGCTCTCCAACAGTATAGGAGAGTTTGGTGAGCATCCTTTGACACGCAGGGCAAATTCTGGGACAGCAAGGCCCTTAGGCCACCACCAGACATATTGGGCCAGGTATACATGCTCCCAGTACGTGTACAAGGGTTACTCTGCTCGCTCTGGAACAAAGACCTGGTGTGCTCACCAGGAGTATGGTATAACTCTGTGCTGAGTCAGTGACGGGGAGGGGCCAGCCAGGGCACCAGGAGATCCTACCACTTTTAAGAAGCCTTTTCTTGATTCAGAACTTGCCCTGCTCCTGCAATCCGTTAACTGTGGAACTTTGAAAACGATGCTTCTGCTAGTTCTTAATGGTTTTTAAGGCTTCTGTGTGGGGACCAAGTCCCAAAGCATCTCACTCTAACCATCTTGATTAGGTGGAACCTCTCTACTGGTTTTTATATTAAATATCTATTTATGCTTTTAGTGGTAGCCTAAATTTTAATGTACATACTTAAAGACTGAAGTTAAGTAGTACCTTTACAGGCCTATAAAACAATTCAAGTCTCTTAGAACATTCCTCTCTTAAGATTTCCGTGCTATTGTTGTCAAGCGTTTTAGCTCTATCTTTATTAACCTCACCGATTAGACACTTTATTATACAGTCAATGTTTATGTAGATATATCAGAAAACATTTCATTTAATTTGATTCCCATTGTTTCTTAGATTATAGAATTTCTTCAAGTCTCATTTTCTTTGTGGATTAGTCTTTTGTAGTTCCTTTATGACGGTCCATTGGAAGTCTGTGGTCTCAGTTATTTGGTTATTTGTTGTTGTTTCTTTCTTATATCTGATTTAGCACTATCTCTTAAGAATTACTTTTGCTGTGAAATTTTGCTCTCAATACTTGGAAGATAGTTTGTCCACTAAACTTCTAGATTCCATTGTTGCTGTTAAGCAGCTGTCATTCTAATTGTTCTTTCGTCTTTTTTCTGGGACTTCTTTCACGATTTTATCAGTGGTATTCTCCACTTAGCCATGATCTGTATCGTCATGGGTCACTTATTTATCCTAATTGGTCTTTCATTTTCCTGACTGTGTAGATAAATATTTTTAATTATTTCTGGAAAATTTCCAGCCAATACCATTTTGAATATTGTCTCTCCCTTATTCTTCTATCTCATTCTGCAATGTCAATGTAGATATGTTAAAATTTTTCTCTATATAATCCATATTGCTTATTATATTGCTTGTTTTCTTTACCTTTGTCTCTTTGCTGCATTTTATATACTTTCTTCAATTCTTTCCTCCAGTTAATAGTTTATTTCATCTCTGTCTAATATGCTTTTTATTTCATCCATTAAGCTTCTAAGGCCTTCTTTATTTTTCATTTACATTAGTTCTATTTGGTTCTTTTTGCAAATCTACCTGGTCACACTTGTTCTTTAGTTACATTTTCAACATCCTTTTTTTTTTTTTTTTCCTTTGAGCACATTAAATATTTTTATTTTATTTCTGTATCTGATAATTTTCACTATTTGAATTCTTTGTAAGTCTGATGTTTTTGCTTCTGCTGGTTATGTCTCATTCTGCTTTGTTTCCTCGTGTGTTTTGTGATATTTCTATATGCTATCATATTGTTGGAATTTAGGGAGAATTCTTATAGCTTAGGTCAAAATGTGTACTTCCTGGGAAAATTTACATTTGCTTCTGAGATGGTGATACTGGTATGGGTGATAACTTATTACAAACACAGGATCACTTGAAAATAAATCCTCTACTGTCCATATAGTGTGGATTGTGTCCCCAAACCCTCATGAGTTATTAGAAATCATCAAGGAGACTCCTACTCCCATCCTTCACCCACAGCCAAGCTGAGGTAAGCAGGTTTCCTTATCATCTCTCTAGGTACATCTGAGTGGGTTTTATTTTTTTCCTACTTTACTTTTTCTCTGAAGGTTTTGCCTTGGAGTGTTGGAATTGTGAGAAATCTTGATCCTGTTTCTCACCTTGCAGGACTTAGAGTTAACTCCTGTTCCCTGCTCATAGGCTATTAAAAGGGAAAGTTTTAAACCATCAAAACCCAGCAGATCCCCTTAGGCTATCCATCAATCACCTCTCTGGATTTGTGTCGTTGTCTTTTTTTTTTTTTTTTTTTTTTTTTTTTTTTAAGTCTCTGAGGAAATTTCCTTGTGAGCTCAGCTGTGCATTTAAAATTTAAAATACATATTTAATTAAATCTAGTATTTTTAGGTGTTCTGTAGTGGGAAGGTTCCTCAGAGTATCTAGTCCTACATATTGTCAAAAAAGGAAATCTCTGAATTCATTCTTTGGCAAATGTTTGTGCCAGGCTTATACTAGGCCCTTGAAATATGGCAGTCTTCCACACTTTCATTGCTTTGGAAGAGATTGAAAGAAAAACCAATAATAACAATACAACGTGGTTAAGTCCAAAGATAAAAGTATTTACAGAGTGCTATGGCATCTCAGGGGAGATTATCTCATATACGGAGTGAGGATAGAATTGTCAGAGAAGGAGACAAAGAGGAAGTAATGCTTGGTTTTGAAGACGTCAGTCAGGTGAATGAGAGGAGGCCATATTAGACAATGTTATTCAGAGGAACAAAGCATTCAGGGAATGGCAAATATTCCCATGTAGTGTGGGTTGGATGGAGAGGACTAATGCTAGAGAACAAAGCTAGGTCAGCTCTCCACAGAAAGTTTCTGAGGTATTTGTTCCATTACCACATCCATTACAACATCATTTCAAGAAGAGAAAAATAGACTTGAGAAGTCTTGAGTTTCAGAATCTGTGTGTAATGCTGATAAGGTACAGGGTGGGACTAGTTGTGACACCAGTTTTCCTTTACTACCTGTCTTTGTTTGCTAAAAGCTGGTGGGAGCAATGTACCAGAAATGGGTTGGCTTTTATAATTGGAATATATTAGGTTAAAAGCTTTCAGTTCTGAGGCCATGAGAATGTCCAAACCATGGCATCAGAGATGCTGTCTCACCAACGGTTAGCTGCTGGTGATCCTGGACTCCTGCCCCATGGCAAGGCACTTGGAGGCGTCTGCTTCTCTTTTGGTCTCCTTGCTTCTCCTCTGCTTACTTTCTCCCTGAACTCAGCTGTGGGCAATCAGGCCTGTGGCTCAGCTCTCCCCTCTCCTCTGGGCCTACTCTCTTTGAGCCTCTATGCTCCCCTGATTCCAGCCTCTGGCCTCCGGGATGTCTCTCAACCTCTTGGGTTCCTGTCTCTGCTGCCTTCTTCTGTATCTCTGCTTTCAGTCGTCCATTTATAGAAAAAAAAAAAAAACTCCAGCAAGAGACCAAGACCCACCCTGGGTCACACCTCACTGAAGCAATCCAATCCAATCAAAGACCCCCCAACTGAATCCAATCCAAATCACAGGAATGGAATAGCTTCAAGAACATGATCTTTTCTGGGATCAAAAAAAAAAAAAAAAAAAAAAAATGGCTTCGAACAGACACACTGCTTTATCCAGATTCAGTGTCGATGAGAGCCAAAATAGGAAAGGAAGTTACCACTGTCCAAAAATCATTCTCCCGTTTTGAATTGTTTGTCGCTCTGCCTTTACTTCTATCATGAGCATAAAATCTTGCTTCATAGTTTAACCTTTCCCATTAAGTTACAAGCATAATGAAGACAGGGACTATAACTGACTTTACTAGACCCTAGCACTTGGTAGAGTTCTCTGTGTTCTTTTGAGTGTATATAGTTAGCAATTATTGAAAACAACTAAGTGGAAAGCATTATTAGTCATTCAAACCTTATTCTAAGTAAGTTTAATCAATCTACTTTTCTTTTTACCCTTATCCAAGTATAGCCCACTGAAGGAAATGAAACGTTTTTAGAAAGAGAAAAGGAAAAATAACTTTGGAGCCTAATGCTCTTCAGGATGAGGCTGGTGCTAGGATGCTGCTCTATGAGCTTCAAAGCATGACCTGAAAACACTGGATTTTAGAGGTCAGAAAATCTATTTCTCTGATTCTTTTTTAGTTTGTTAAAATACGTCCATGCTCCAAGATCAACAAACTAAGAAGTATGAGCACATATGAATAAAGTTGAGTGTTGTCATCCTTTAAACTTATAACCCAGTAATTCTGGCACATGATATTGTATGATTAGACACATATGTTAAAAAAATCGTAAGTCACTTTAATTAAAATTACATTTAAGCAACTAAAAGCACTTCTGGAGGTAGCAGGCAATGGAGAAGAAAAAACTATTTTATGGTTATGTGTGAAACAAACACAGTATTGAGTTCCTCTAAAGACCCCTAGATCTGGACAACACATGGAAAGCTCTACCTTCTATGGTGTTAACAATAGTAGCACCTTACTATTGAGAGCCAGCACTGATTTAAACACTTTATACTTTATTAATTCATTTATATCCAATTTGTTCCAGGGAGCCACCATATGGCAGTGCCAGTCACCTTTAGACCAGAGTGAATATTGAAGCCAGAAGGAGGGAGAGACCTTTTTCTTTTATTTAGGAGTTGACTGCTTACACTGATTTCTGAAAATAGCGTCCAGCAGTCCAATAACATGCAGCAAATCAAAAGCTAGTGAGAGAAACATAATAGAGCAGTGAAGGACTCTTCCAGGTTGGAAAGAAGTTTGGGATGTGGAAGGAGGAGGCAGAGATGTAACTGGTGGCAGCATGTAGGTCCTGGGCTTCTAGGAAGAGAGTAAGGGGAAAGGAAAGAAATTTAGGAAGGAAACTGGGAAAAGAGAACAACTAATTTTTAGTCCTAATGCTTAGCCATAATGCCCTGAGTAAAAGGGAGGATGGACTTCTTTCTCTAGATACTTAAGAGAAGCTTTTAGCCTACCCTACAACAAACCTACAGAGGTTCTCCCTTCCACATGTCTACTGTCTGACCCTATTTGATAAGTTCCCTGCCCTGTTTATTTTTCTTGCTGTTTTTTTTTTTTTTTTCTGATTTTGTGGCTATCAGAATTGTTTAAGGTAATCTCACTTTCAAATATTCCCGTTATTGCCATAATTATCCTCATATTTAGCAACCATTGGTTCAAATCTTTTATTTGAAAAGTATTTTCACCATATACATGAAGCAGCTTTCATAACTTGAGGAAACTTCTTTAACATGATCGTTTTATGTAACAATAACCATGAATTTGGGTATCTAAGTGGGAATTCTGATCTAGAAGTTAGAGAGACTAGTGAAGGAGGAGAGAGGATCATTAAACTCATTCTATCACTTTGTCCATAGTTACCCTACCACTTTCCCTTCGTTCCAAAGCCTGGAAGGAAAGAGTCAGCTAATCTTCTTTGGGATCATGGGACAGTCTGAGAACACCTTGTTTTCTTCCATTGGAAAATGTGACATGAAAGCACCATGTCCCTTGCCAGGAGGGTTGTTTTGGTGGCCAGGGTTAGACTCTACCACCAGAGAAAAGCACAATGAGAAGAGACACTATTGCTCCTTTCCATTGATTGAGAATAGATGTCTTTTTTTTTTTTATAGACCTGGAACTTTCTCACAGTTGAGAAGTGTATCCAGTCCTGGGATTATTCTTTAGTGAACTGACTCGGTAGTGATCCAAATAGGAGTCTGACCTAGGCTTTGCAGGAACTGACCCAGTTTAACCTTAAATTGTGAACCACAAAAATGTTACCAGAAGAGTCCCCAGAAGTATTTCAAGTCATTCATAAACATTCCTCCAAAAAGGACCTGGGATGTGATACAATGCCAGGGAAACAGTGTTGTCAGGAGACCATGAATGCCAGAAAGAAATTAAGTCTGCAGGCAACATAAGGTGGTTTGTTATAGCCTGGCAAAGGGAAGAGGTAAAGAGAGAGTGCTGGGGTCTTCAAATGTCTAACATGGTATTTATCTTTGAATTGCACTAGAGAGCATCTCTTTCAATTTTTCTTTTGATTGGCATAAGTACTCCATGTTCTAGGAAACAATTTCAGTCTCCATATATGTAGTCCTTTGTAATTCATCAGGTTTTATTAACCTTCCTCACTTATAAATAGAAACTTCTAAAGAATTTATTTTGCAGCAAACCCAAGCAGTATTAACAGTCTAAATATTTATGTGCTAAAATATTTCCTTTATACTAGTCCTTCCCCTAACCTGACTCTCCCCCACAATATTTTGGTAAATGCAGTCTGAAAACAGTAAGTTGCCTAAGTGTGTGCTTATAAAAT
This sequence comes from Tolypeutes matacus, assembly GCA_026826555.1. NCBI lineage: Eukaryota > Metazoa > Chordata > Mammalia > Cingulata > Chlamyphoridae > Tolypeutes > Tolypeutes matacus. The sequence goes on along the minus strand of JAKSZT010053764.1, from coordinate 2,890,609 downwards.
GACATGGTATGTCGTGTTACAAAGAGGATTACAAATTACTACTTCAAATACAGCTTGCTTTTAGGGGCGGGAATGGGGAAAGGAAAAAGAACACATTTTAGACTATAATAAAAAATAGTAAAAAGCCAAAAATGCTGATTTAAGAAAAGATACTGATAAATTGGAGCAAATGCAAAGAAAAGGACTAAAAAATAATAAAAGGCCCCAAGGAATGAATATTTTAAAAATTGAGAGAATTTAACAGTCTAAAATGACAAACTACAACCAGTACTGCAAATACCTCTAGGGAATTGGATTCCAAAAGTCTGCATTGTTCAAAGGAGAAAAAATAAAAGCCCTGAAATAAAAAACTATCCAAAGGAAAGAAGTTAACTTTTAAAACTAAATATTTTAAATATTTTCACTTAGATCAGCTCTTAGATGCTTGGAGACATTAAAAACTAGCCAGGCAAAGCATTTGTTTTCATATGAAAAGCTATAACAGAGTAAGTAGAGTGATTTGATTTATTATATCATACATTTTACATTTTGTATTTCTTGTGTCTGGACCTGAAAGAACACATTGGAACAATCTGGGGCTGTTTAATGTATCTTAAACCTGTGTTCACCTAGTAGCCATGTAGTAGGACACACCCAAAGTTTGAAAAAATCATGTTCTGTAGTATGGCATTAAAATAGTTAATGATTATTTTTCATGGTCACAAATTTCCCTAGAATATGTTATTTTTCAGAAGTATTGAGCGTTTGGCAGGGCAAACGAAAATCTGTAAACCTTTTCTATACCATGAAAAAATAAAAACAAGGATTTGTAAATTGTAAATACTATATGGTATCCTAAGCCATGTAATCATAGTTTTGAAAAAGACTATTGGTCTTTTTAAACAAGGAAGAATAAGCCAAGAATAATCTTTACCTACTATGCTATGGTACCACCTTCCCAAACCAACCCCATTTTCTGTTCTTTGCACTCATAAGGTGTGTCAGAGGTTTAAATATTGTATTCTTCCATTATAATTGAATTGTCTCTATACCTACTGTCTAGACAGGGCAGGGACTATTTGTTTAATTTTATTTATATAGAAGTTAACAGTCTTGCACAAACAAATGCTTTTGAGGATGATCTTGATGGTAGTATAAGCAAATGGCCAATAATTTTGTGATAAAGTGTGGAAACATTAGTACTCTATAGTGCATGCATATGATACTACATGTTATATAAAATTTACAAATGTCTGGCTACTTTTGAATAACAGATTATTACAGCACATTTTATGTTTCTAAATACTGCTCTGTTAAATTTGTTTACATGGAGGAAGAAATATCATTCTCCCTGTTCATAAAGAAGGCAAGAATCCTCAATTTTCCTTGTGTCTGCAATGTATAAGAATTCTTGTAAAAATTAGGTATTTAATCAACTAGAAGCCTTATTGATTGTATCAGTTTTCTTGTGGTGTCATAAAGCATCTCTCCAGAAGCTGATGATTTCAAAGATGATATCCAAGATGGTGTGTTTAGTATTTTTCAAAGCAATTAGGACATTCACTTCTACATCTGACTTCTTGGAGTATCAGGAAGTGCAGCTATTGCATGAACCAAATTACAATGAAAAACTGAAAAATTTGTACATGGTAAAATCTCTATATAAATGAGTTATTCTGTTATTATGATACTTGTGGGACAAGAAATTACAATGACTGCTTGGCTTTCCACTTCTGCAGCTGGAGGATTCCAGCTTCATTAGGGGTTCAGTCAGTGTCTTGCATGTTTTGGGTTCAACAGAAGAACCTTTTGCCAAATCTTTCTTCCCTTAATTTTTAAACATGTGTATTTCAAGGAGAATTTGATTCATATGTTCCTGATTCATTTATACTTAAATCATCAAAATGTTATTTTGTTAAGAGCTATTTGATGTCCAGGAAGCTTTCTGAACCTGTTTTATAAGTCCTCTTACGTCCTTTTTCTTAAAACAGGAAGTTGCATTTTGCCAAATGCAAATAAACTCAAACATTAAAAAGCTTTAATTTCCATTTCTACTCTAAACTCCAGGTTTTAAGTGCATTCTCAATTTAGCAAAATTTATTTTTTCACCCTTATAAAAATATGGGCAGAAGAAAAGATAGTGATAAAAGTGAGTAAAGGTGTTCATGAACATCATTCTTCTCAGGGTTATTCTCCAGTTGGGAAAGGCCATAAAACCTATGACAGGTGTTCTTGCAGCCATTAGATACAAGTGAATTGCAAAAAGGAACACCTGTCTGCTTGTTGATACTCTGCTGTCTCTGAATCTGGTTACTGTGTAGTCACAGAAAAGAAAAATTAAATGTATTAACACCTTAACTTCATTTTTTGCTAATTCTGTCTTGAGTCTTATTTATTTTAGAAAAGGAGCGAAGAAACAATACGTTAACACATTTTTTTGAACAGAAGGGACTTAGAATCTATAGGAGTTTTATGTCTGTAATATGATGATGTAACATCATCACTTATTAAATGTCATTGACAGTCTTTTCTTAGTTTTCTGCATTTATGCAATTCCATCTCTGGTTCATGCTAAGAGGTCTCTTAATTATATCTTACTCTTACTACTTTAATGTAGACGTGATTCAGCCTGATCCTAGCATTCTCTTCTAGCTGGTTTACTTTTTTTTTTCTTTTCCAAAGATCTAAAAAAAAATTATTAGAGCAGTTTTATTTTTAAAGAAAAATCGTGCAGAAAGTATAGTGTTCCCGTATACCACCCCCACAGTTTTCCCCATTACTCACATTTTGCATTAATTTGGTACATTTGTTATAATTGATGAAACAATGTTAATATAACTGTACTATTAACTGTACTTCACAGTTTACGTTAGGGTTTACTCTTTGTATAGTGCTATGTTTTTTTTTTATTTTATTTTGGTAACATACAACCTAAAATTTCCCATTTCAACCACTCTCAAATATACAATTCATTGCTTTTGATTACATTCACAATGTTGTTCTACCATCACCACCAACCGTTCATTACCCAAACGTTTCCATCACCTCAAACAGAAACTCTGAACCTATTAAGTATTAGCTTCCCATTCTCCACATCCATGCCTGGTAACCTGTATTCTAGTTTCTGACTTGATGAATTTGCATAGTCCAGTTATTTCATATCAATGAGATCGTTGTCCTTTTGTGTCTGTCTTAGAAACGGGAAGTAAAGATAATTATGGGAGAGATTTGGGACTACTCGAAACAATTACCTTAATGTTCTTTGAGTCAACTTAAACATTTCTTCAGTACCAATAAATATTCAAGTGGCTCCTGGGATGACAGGTATTATATAAAGGAAAAGAGTTTATTTAAATGTTATTGAACAGTTCAACTGCAGAAGCTCCCATGTAATGATCACCAGCAAAATCTGTTGATAATATACAACAGTTACTAAACTTGCTAAGCAACAGAGAACAGCACCTTCTCAGGAGTGTCTGTATTGGGCAAATTTATGGAAGGGTAGAGAAAGAGTTTGGGGAGTTGGGCTTAGCTATAGGATTGTTTTAAGGCAATGAGGTCTAGGCAGAAATAGGTAGAATTTGTTAAACTAGACAAGTTGATAGTCTTGTCTTTGGAACATGAGTCTGTGAAGAGTTCGTGTTAAATCAGTTTGTGCTCTTATGGAACACATAGGTTGAAAGCAGCTGGTGTGAAACATTTGTGCTTAGTTTGTTTTGCCTCTCATGGTTTGATACAATTTCTGTTTTATAATTAATAGCATAATTTTGCAGGTTGTGGTTTTTATTTCTTACAACAAAGTAAGTATTCTGTATAACTAGTACTCTCATAATACTCTACGGCCCTTATCCTGCTTTAATCTTCTTCCTAATATTTATCACTGCCAAACAACTGATACATTATTTGTTTACTTATTCATCTCTGGCTTTACTCACCTGAGTGAAAGCACTATGAGGGCAGGGACTATGTTTTATTCACTATGAGAACATCTATAATACTAATAGTAAATTTAGTGTTTATGCTCTATTTTGAACAATTTTATATTCATCCTAAATAAATATTTAATTGTATATACTCCATCTTGCTTAGAAAGACTTTATGCTTTCCCAAATACTAAAGCCTATTATACTACTAAAGTTTTAGAAAAGAGTCAGGAATTCCATTTTATAAAATAAAGAACAATGCTGTTCTTGGGATACTTATTTAAGTGTAAAGAGATTTTCAGAGAAAGAAACCTGTGGATATGGATAGAACATCTAGTCAGAAGATCAATAAGACAGTACAAGACTTGCATGAGGCTCTAAACCAACTAGACCTGACAGACATATGTAGAACACTTCACACAACAAAAACAGAACACACATTCTTCTCAAGTGCATATGGATCAGTCTCCAGGATAGACCATATGTTAGGTCACAAAGCAAGTCTCAGTAAATTTAAAAATATTGAAATCATACCATGCATATTCTCTGATCACAATGGAATGAAGCTAGAAATCACTAACAGAGGGAGAAATGGAAAATTCACAAATGTGTGGAAATTAAGCAACATACTCTTAAGCAACCAATGTGTCAAAGAGGAAATCACAAGTGAAATTAGTAAATATCTTGAGGTGAATGAAAATGAAAATACAACATACCAAAGCTTATGGGATGTGATGAAGGCAGTGCTGAGAGGGAACGTTAAGCGCTAAACACTTACATTAAAGAAGAAAGACTTCAAAGCAGAGACCTAACCTCAAAACTGGATGAACTAGGAAAAGAAGAGCAAAGTAAACAAAAAGCAAACAGAAGGAAGGAAATAACAAAGATTAGAGTGGAAATAAATGAAATAGAAAACAAAAAAACAATGGAGAATCAACAAAACCAAAAGCTGGTTCTTTGAAAAGATCAATAAAATTGATAAACTTTTAGCTAGACTGATAAAGTAAAAAACAGAGAGGATACAAATAACCAAAATCATAAGTGAAAATATGGGACATTACTACCAACCCTGCTGAAATAAGGACAATAAGAGGAAACCATGATCAACTGTACGTCATTAAATGAGGTAAGCTAGATGAAATGGACAAATTCTTGAAAACTATTTACACTAATTCAAGAAGAAAGAAGTGATCTCAAGAGACCAATTACAAATAAAGAGATTGAATCAGTAACCAAAAACCTCCCAACAAAGCAGATGTGGCTCGAGCAGTTGGGTGCCCGCCTTCCACATGGGAGGTCCTGGGTTTGGTTCCCGGTGCCTCCTAAGAAAGACAAGCTGACGAAATGAGCAGACACAGTGAGTAGACACAACAAGCCAGGAGCGGATGTGGCTCGAGTGGTTGGGTGCCTGCCTCCCACATGGGAGGTCCCAGGTTCAGTTTCCAGTGCTTTCTAAAGAAGACAAGCAGACACGGTCGGTAAGCAGACAACAAGCAGAAACAATGAGCAGACAGATGAGGGAGACATCTGGAATGGGGGGGGATGTTTTAAAAAAAAAAAAAAAAAAAAAACCTCCAACAAAGTAAAGCCCAGGGCAACATGGCTTCACAGGGAAATTCTACCAAACAATACAAGAAGACAACTCCAATTATGCTCAAATTCTTCCAAAAAACCGAAGAGGAAACACTCCCTAACTCATCCTACAAGGCCAACATCAGCCTCACCCAAAACCAGATAAAGATACCACAAGAAAAGAAAAGATCAGACCAATATCACTTATGAATATATGTGCAAAAACCCTCAACAAAATACTAACAAGCCAAATCCAGCAGCATATTAAAGGAATTATACATCATGATTGACTGGGATTTATATCTGAGAGCCAGAACTATCAAACTACTAGCAGAAAATGCAGGGGAATGTCTTTAAGACCTTATGTTGGGAAATGGTTTCTTATACTTTACCCCCAAAGAACAAGCAACTAAAGAAAAAATAGATAAATGAGATATAATCAAAATTTTCATGAGAGAAAAAGCAATCTGCACAATGGGAGAAAATATTTGGAAATTAAATAATAAAGGTTAAATATCCAGAATATACAAAGAAATCCTTCAACTTAACAAAAATACAAACAACCCCATTAAAAAATGGACAGAAGACTTGAATAGACATCCCTCCAAAGAAAATACGCAAATGGCTAAAAAGCACATGAATAGATCAACATCACTGCCATCAAAGAAACACAAATCAAAACTACAATACCATTTCCCACCCATTAGAGGGGTTGCTATTTAAAAATAAATAAATAAAATAATTAATTAATTAATTAAAATAGAAAATAACAAGAGTTGAAGAGGTTGTGGAGAAATGGTAACATTCATTCATTGCTGGGAGCAGTGTAAAATGGTGCAGCTGCTGTGGAAGATATTTTGGCAGTTCCTCAGAAAGCTAATTATAGAACTACTCTATGACCTAGCAATTCAACTACTCAGTATATACCTAAAATAATTGAAAGCAGAGACTCGGACAGATGTTTGCACACTGATGTTCATAATAGCATTAATCACAATTGCTAAAAGGTAGAAGCAGCCCAAGTGTCTGTCAACCAATGAAAGGATAAATCAACTGTGGTATATACATAGCAGAGGAATATTATTTAGCCATATAAAGAATGAAGTCCCGATACATGTGAAAACATTGGTGAAAATTTGAAGACATCATGTTGAGTGAAAAAAGCCAGACACAAAAGGACAAATATTATATGATCTCACTGACTTGAAACAATTAGAATAAGCAAACTCACACAGTCAGAATATAGAATAGAGGTTGCCAGGGCAGCGTTGGATAGGGAATGGGAAGTTAAGGCTTAAAATGTGCATGGTTCCTATTTGTAATGATGGAAATATTTGGTTAATCAATGGTAATGATGGTAGTATATCATTGTTAATGCAATTAACAGCACTGAAATATATATCTGAAAATGATTAAAAGGGGAAATATTAAATTGGTGGGCGGGGACTCACAAAGAAAACCACAAGGCAGAGGATTTTGGAGTTCTGATGCTGGAGCCCCAGGAAGTAAATACACAGAGAAGCAGATATGTGAGGAAGGAGAGAAGGCTCCATTAGACATGGCAGAGGCCCCAGGAAGAGAGACAAACCATTTGCCCGATAGTTTATAGCTGGCCTTGTGGAGCGAGCAGAACAGCTGAGCATGGAGAGGAATGAGCCCCCGGGAAAAGACAAGAGTTATCCCAGCCTACAGCTGATATTGGAAGAAGCTGGGACCACGGAGCCTTAAGAGGAAAATGTAGGCTGAATCCTTGCAGACATCAGCAGCCATCTTACTCCAACATGTGGCAACAGACTTTGGTAAGGGAAGTAACTTACGCTTTATGGCCTGGGAACTGTAAGCTTGTACCCCCAAATAAATACCCTTTATAAAAGCCAACAGATTTCTAGTATTTTGTATCAGCACCTCTTTGGCTGACTAATACAGTAATAGAATAAAATAAAATGAAATAAAAAATCCATGGAACTACACTACATAAACGAACTATCATGGGCTAGAGTTGATAGCATATTTTTATAATTGTACTATTATCAGTTGTAACAAATGTTTCACACCAATGCAAGGTGTTAGTAATAGGGTGGTATATGGGAATCCTGTATTTTTTGCATGATTGTTCTATAAACCCACAACTTCTCTAATAAAGAAAAATAAATAAAAGTTATAGTAAGTATTTCCTCAGAGGGATTTTCTGCAGTCTTCCATAGTAAACACTAACCTGAAGTCATATGAAATAAAAACAACCTATCAAAAAGCCTTTGCTAGGGATAGCAAAAATAAATTTTTAAAATACTTATTTTAGTAACATGTGCACACACATTCTTCCTTTAATGACATTCAGTTATATAATTTAGTAGTGTTAATTACATTCACAATGTTGTGTTAGCATCATCTTCATCTATTACTACAACATTTCCACTAAGCTAACAGGAATTCTGTACCAACTCAATGTAAACTCTCAATTCCCTAAACCTCCCCAGACTCTAACTGTATTCTAGTTTCTGATTTGATGAATTTGTTTATTCTAATTATTTAATATCAGTGAAATCATACAATATTTGTTCTTTTATGTCTAGCTTATTTCACTAAACATGATGCCTTCAGTGTTCATCCAGTTGTGTCAGAATCTCACTCCCTTACACTGCTGCATAATATTCCATTATATGTATATACCACACCATTTTTATCCATTCATCTATTTATGGACACTAGGATTGCTTCTATCTGTTGGCAATTATGAATAATACTATTATGATTATCAGTGTGCCAATATCTGTTTGAATCCTGGCATACAATTCTTTTGAGTCTATACCTACAAGTGGTATTGCTTGGTCATGTGGTAACTGTATACATACTTAACATTCTGAAGAACTACCAAATTATTTTCCAGAGTCACTGTACCATTTTACTTTGCCACCAACAATGAATGGATGTTCATGCTTCTCTACATCAATGCTATTGATTTTCGCATATTAACTTTGTAGCTTACCACTTTGCTGAACTACTAGTTCTAGTAGCATTGTTGTGGATTTTCAGGATTTTCTAGATGGAGGATCATATCATCAGTGAATTCTGAAAGTTTTACTCTTTTCTTTCTTATTTGGGTACCTTTTATTTCTTTATCTAGCCTAATTGCTCTAGCTAGAACTTCTAGCACAATATTGAATAACAATAGTGACAGTGGGCATCCTTGTCATGTTCCTGGTCTCTTCAGGAAAGCATTTAGGCTTTTACCATTGAGTACAATGCTAGCTGTAGGTTTTTCATACATGCACTTAACCATATTGAGAAAACTTTCTTCTAGTCCTATCTTTAGGAGTGTTTTCTTCTTCTTCAGGAAACGGTGCTGTATTTTGTCAAATGCCTTTTCTGCATCAATTGAGAGTATGTAATTTTTCCTCTTCACTTTATCAGTGTGGTTTATTACACTAATTGATTTTCTTGTGTTACCATCCTTGGATACCTGGGATAAAACCAACTTGATTGGGGTGTATAATTCTTTTAATGTGCTTTGGATTTAGTTTGCAAATATGTTGAAGATTTTTTTTGCATCTCTTGGAGATATGGTCTTTTGGTAACATACTCTATCATTTGCTTGTCTGTGAAGACTTTGAACTCACCCTCATTTTTGAAGGACAATTTTCTTGGATACAGAATCTTGGTTGGCAGTTTTTCTCTTTCAATACCTTAAATATATCATACCTCTTTCTTCTCACCTCCATGATGAGAGGTCAGCACTTAATCTTACCAATTTTCCCTTGTACGTGTTGCTTTGCTTTCCTCTTGCTGCTTTCAGAGTCCTCTCTTTACCTCTGATACTTGTCATTCTGAAAAGTAGGTGTCTCAGAGTAGATCTATTTGGATTTATTCGGTTTGGGGTATATTGTCCTTCTTGGATATTGATATTTATGTCTTTCATAAGGGTTGGGAAGTTTTCGGCCGTTATTTCCTCAAATATCCTTTCTGCTTTTTTCCCATTCTCTTCTCCTTCTGGGACACTGATAATGTGTATGTTTGTTCATTTCACGTTATCATTCAATTTCCTGAGACTCTGTTCCATTTTTTCCATTCTCTTCTCATTCTGTTCTCCTGTCTTTTCCAGTTCAGATATTCTGTCTTCGAAATCACTAATTCTGACTTCAAGCAATTCAAATCTGCTCTTATGTGCCTCTAACATATTTTTAATCTCATCCATCATGTCTTTTCACTCCCATAAGGTCTGTTACTTTTCTTTGCAGACTTTCAAATTGTTCTTTATGCTCACCCAATGTCTTCTTAATATCCTTTATTCACTTTAGTCATATTTTCTTCCAGTTATTTGAATTGATTTAGGAGAATTGTGTGATTATCATTGATGAATTTTCTTAAATCCTGTATCTCTTCAGGATATTTAGTTTGTTCCTTTGGCTGGGCAATGTCTTCCTGTTTCCTAGCATGGCTGATAAGTTTTTCCTGTGTATAGACATCTGAATATGTTGGTGAATTTACTCTGATGGCCAATTTCTTTCTATTGCCTATTGGTTTGTTGTTGTTGTTGTTGTTGTTGTTGTTGTTGTTGTTTCACAGCTTTTCTTTGATATTTGGTTCAACTTATTCTAAGTCTTTAAAAATTGCCCAGCTTAAGTTATCAAAATCTTGCCAAAGACTCACTAATGAGGTGCAGGTTTTCTCACAGGAGTTAGGGTACAGAGAGAACCAAAAGCAGTTTTTGTCCATGCAATTTCCAGACCAGCCAACAGATGGTCTGGTAGTTACAGTGACAGAGTGCACCTTTCCATGGAGGTGTTTCAATCTCTGTTTTCCTGTGTTTTGTTCTGCCCAGAGCCAAGATTCAAAGCAGGCTCTGCTAGCCAAATTCACTGAAGAAAACAACCCGCCCCCATCCCGCTACCTTTTCCCTTATAACAGCTGACAAGGAGGAAGACGTCTGTTTCCCTCTCAGTCAGCTGTAGTCAGCCAGGGGTTTTACTCCAGCTTAATATCTTGGGGTGGGGTAGGGGAGCCCTTCCCAGCCACCACAGGGATTTGGTAACATCTTTGTTGTTTCAGATTTCTCTTCTCTCTGTCCATCACCCTCCTGAGAGTTGTGTAGCACTGGTCTGGTCTGCTGACCCTCAAAGCATGTCCCTCAGACAGCTTTTGGCTCTTTCTCCATTGTTTTTGTGAGATAGTTGAGCCCTGCCTTTCTATTTCGATGCCATTTTCCCACAATTCCATCTGTAATAAGTTTTAAAATTAGGAAGTGTGAGTTCTTCTTCTGTAACATATTTCTGGCTATTTGGGCCTCCTTATTCTTCCATACAAATTTGATGATTAATCAGCTTTTCCATTTTAGAAAAGAAGGCTGTGGGAATTTTGATTGTGATTGTGTTAAGTCTAAATAGTTTTGGGTTGGATTGACATCTTGACAATGTTTAATTTACCATGAGCACAGAACTTTCTTCCATTTATTTACACCTTCTTTGACTTCTTTTGTTAATGTTTTATAATACACTGCATATAAGTTCTTTACATCCTTGATGTATTAGTCAGCCAAAGGGGTGCTAATGTGAAGTACCAAAAATGGGTTGGTCTTTATAAAGGGTATTTATTTGAGGTAGAAGTCCACAGATACCAGGCCATAAAGCGTTAAGTTTCTTCTCTCACCACAGTCCATTGCCACGTGTTAGAACAAGATAGCTGCTGGCATTTGCCAGGGTTCAGGCTTCTTGGGTTCCTCTCTTCCCGAGGCTGTGTTTCTCTCTGGGCTTAGCTCCTGTTTCCTCCACAAGGTCAGCTGTAGACGATCAGGTGAATGGCTCGCTTCTCTTTTCCTGGGGCCTTCTTTACAACATCAAAACTGCTTCTCAAAAAACTGCTTCAACTCTGTTCTTGCCATGCCTTTTATATTTGATTCCCCACCCACCAAGGGGTGGGGCTCAACACTCTACTGATGTGGCCCAGTCAACGCACTAATCATAACTTAATCATGCCCAGATTAACAGATCAGTTTACAAGCATGATCCAATTATATTTTTGGAATTCACAATTACATCAAATTACCAGATGGCTACAGTTGGTTAAACTTATTCCTAGATATATGCTTCTTTTAGTTGCAATTGTAAATAGAATTTTTTTCTTTATATTTTCTCCTAGATTGTTCATTACTAGTATATAGAAACATTCCTAATTTTTGCTTGTTAATCTTGTATCCCACCACATTGCTGAATGCATTTATTAGCGCTAGTAGCATTGTTGATTTTTCAGCACTTTTTATTTACAGGATCATGTCATTGGCATTTAGTGAAAGTTTTACTACTTTCCAATTTGTATACCTTTTATTTCTTTTTCTTGCCTTATTGCTTTGGGTAGAACTTCCAGTACAGTGTTTAATAACAGTGCGGACAGTCAACATTGTCTTGTTCCTGATCTTACAGGAAAAGTTTTCAGTCTTTCACCATTGAGTATGATGTAGCTGTGGGTTTTTTATATATGCCCTTTAACATGTTGAGGAAATTTCCTTCTATTCCTAGTTTTCTAAGTGTTTCCATGAAGAAGGGGTGCTGAAGTTTTTCAAATGCCTTTCTGCATCAATTGATATAATCTCATGTGTTTTCCCTTCATTATGTTAATGCTTATTACATTAATTGGTTTTCTTATGTTGAACTACCCTTGCATACCTTGATCCCACTTGATCATGGTGTATAATTATTTTAATGTGCTGTTGGATTCATTTTGTTAGTATTTGATTGAGGATTTTTACATCTATACTCACAAGGTTCTGTAATTTTCTTTACTTGTGGTAGCTTTATCTGACTTTGGTATTGTGTAATGTTGACCTCATGGAATGGGTTAATGAGTATTCCCTCTGCTTCAATTTTTTGGAAGTGTTTGAGCAGCATTGGTGTTAAGTCTTGGAATATTTGGTAGAATTCACGGTGACATCTTGTGGTCCGGGGCTTTGCTTTGTTGGGAGGTTTTTGATCACTGATTCAATGTCTTGTAATTGGTCTGTGGAGTACTTCTATTCTTCTGGAGTAAGTGAAGATCGTCCATTTGTTTCTAGGAATTTGTCCATTTCGTGTAGGTTATCTAATTTTTGGCCTCCAGTTGCTCATAGTATCCTCTCACATTCCTTTTTATTTCTGTTGGGTCAGTAGTAATGCCTCCCTCACATTTCTGGTTTTGTTTCATCTCTCTTTTTTTGTTTTGTCAGTCTAGTTAAAACTTTGTCAATTTTATTCATCTTTTTAAAGAACTGGCTTTAGATTTTATTCTGTATTTTAAATTCTCTATTTCATTTCTTTCTGCTTTAATGTTTATTTTCTCCCTCTGCTCAGTTTGAGTTTAGTTTGCTCTTCTTTTTCTAGTTCCTCCAAATTTTCGGTTAGGTCTTTCCTTTGAGCTCTCTTCTTTTTTAGTGTAAACATTTAGAGGTATAAATTTCCCTCTAAGCACTGCTTTTTTCTGTTTCCCATAAGTTCTGATATGTTGTGTTTCATTTGTCTCAAGATATTTACTGATTTCCCTTGTGATTCCTTTTCTGACCCATGGATTGTTTAAAATTGTTGTTTAACTTCCATATACTTGTGGATTTTCCAGTTCTCTGCCTGTTATTGGTTTCTGACTTCATTCCATTTTAGTCAGAGAAGATGTTTTATATAAGTTCAATCTTTTAAAATTTGAGATTTGTTTGTGACCTAAGAAATTGTCTGTCCTTGATAATGATCCACATGCACTTGAGAAGAATGTGCACCCTGCTGTTTTGTGGTGCAGTGTTCTGTATATGTTTGTTTGGTCTAGTTCATTTATTATATTGCTTAAGTTCTATATTTTCCCATTGATCTTCTGTTTAGATTTTCTATCCATTGATGAGAATAGTGTATTGAAGTTTCCAACTATTATTGTAGAGATGTCTGTTTCCCCCTTCATTTCTTCCAGTGTTTCTGTCATGTATTTTAGGGCTTGGTGGTGAGGTGCATACATATTTATGATTTTTTTTTTTTTATTCTTGGTGGATTGACCCTTTTATTAATATATAGCGTCCTTCTTCATCTGTTGTATTGGCTTTTGACTTAGAATCTCTTTTGTCTGATAATAGTGTAGCTTCCCATAGCTCTCTTTCAGTTATTTTTTGTATGGTTTATCTTTTGTCATCCTTTCAGTTTCAACCTATTTGTGTCTTTGGGTCTAAGGTGAGGCTCTTGTAAACAACATATATTTGGAGTCTGCTTTTTTTTATCCATTCTGACATCCATTCTGTGTCTTTTTTATTGGGGGAGTTTTATCCACTAATATTGTGTTATTACTGTAAATGGCTTACTTTAGCCATTTTGCCCTTTGTTTTATGTATGAGATATCTTTATTGTCTCTTTTCCTTTATTGCTTCTTTTCCTTTATTACAGCCTTCTTTTCTGTATAGTTGATCTTCTGTGATGTAAATGATCCCTTTCTCATTTCTGTTTCTGTACATTTTAAAAATATTTTCTTAGTGTCTATCCTGGTGTTAGTATATTATATAACCTAAGCATTTAACCTACAACTTTGAAAAGATGCCAACTTAACTTCAATAGCATACACATTATCTGATCCAATATCCCTCTGTTTCCCCTCTTTATATTATTTCTGTCCCACATTGCTGCTTTATATTTTGCATGTCTGTTATCAGGAAATATGGTTATTTTTATTCAATTGTATTATAACTCATAAAGGAATTAAAGAATAGAGTTATATATTGAGGATACCATACTATTGGCCTTTGTATTTACCCATTTACCTTTTATGAAGCTCTTCACTTATTCATACTGTTCCAAGCCACTCTCTTCAGTCATTTCCTTTCAAGCTGAAGAGCTCCCTTTAGCAATTATTGTAGGGCACATATTTTGGTGACAAATTCTCTCAGTTTTTGCTTGTCTGTGAATGTCTTAAACTCTCTATTTCTAAAAGAAAGTTTTGCCATATATAGAATTTTGGGCTGCCAGTTTCTTCTCTTTTAGTTCCTTCAATATATTATTCCTCTATATTCTTGCCTCCATGGTTTCTGATGAGAAATTGGCACTTATTGAGAATCCCTTGTATGTGATGAATCATTTTTCTCTTGCTGTTTTCAGAATGTTCTCTTTATATTTGTATTTGACATTTAGATTAGTATGTGTCTTGGAGTAGGTCTATTGGATTTATTCTGTTTGGAGTACATTGTGCTTCTTGGACATGTATGTGTCCATGAGACTTCCATGAGAGTCTTGGAAGATTTTTCACCATTGTTTCTTCAAAAATTCTTTCTTCCCCTTTCCCTTTCTCTTCTTCTGGGACTCCCATGATACCTACATTGGTATGCTTCATACTGTCGCACAGGTCCCTTAACCACTGCTCTTTTTCTATTCTTTTCTCTATCTGTTCTGATTTCAGTTGTCCTGTCTTCTAGTTCGCTGATTCTTTCTTCTGCCTGTTCACATCTGCTGTTGTATGTCTCTAGTGTATTTTAATCTCCATATTATGCCTTTCATCCCCATAACTTCAGTTATTTCTTTTTTAAACTTTGATTGTTCATTTTGTTTATACATTTTCTTCTTAATAACCTTTATATCTATATCCATATTTAGTTTATTTCAATTCATATTTTCTTTCAACTCCTTGAATTCGTTTAGGGATGTGTTTGAACTTCTTTGGTTAGGTGTTCCAAAGTCTGTATCTCCTCTGAAGTTTTAATTTGTTCCCTTGTCTGAGCCATATCTTCCTGTTTCTTACTATGACTTATAATTTTTTGCTGATATATGTGCATCTTATTAGTTTGATGTACTAATTCTGAAAACCAGTTTCTGCTTCTTGTCTAGGGTTTTGTTGAAGACTGGCTATGTGTTAAGACTCTTCTTTGAGACTTGATCCAGTTTATACTGAATCTTTAGAGCAGCCTGTGTTTAACTGTTCAGGTTTTCACAGACTGTGTTTAACTGTTCAGCTTTTTGCACTGGTTTTTCGCCCTGGCCATGCAGTGCAACTTTTAAGGTTGTCCTTTAATTTGCAATTCTTTTACCTCCAGGAGAATGCTTCTTTTCCTCTGTTCCTTCTCCAGGAGTCCTGAGCTGTTCTATTTTTGTGCAGATTTTCCTCCCCAACTCCTATGACTTGCTCAACTGCTCCTCCTTTCTCACATCCCCCTTATCATTACAATTTTTAGTCTTGGGGCCCATCATGCCTTATAGCATTTAAGTTTTTCCTTTTTTCCATGAGGATTTTCTATCTCCAGGAATTTCCATGTTATGTTATCTCTCTTGTCTAAGGAAGTAAGATGGAGTTAGTATGCTTTTTTTGGTTTGTTGGTTGGTTGGCTTAGTTTTTTTTCATTGTTATTGTTTTGTTTTGTTTTTTGTGCTTCAGCAATTAGAGACCTGTTTGGGTATTTGCACCACTTGCCAGCAATTCCACCATGGATCTCTTTTGTTTCCTTGTTAGGGTATCTTGCCCCAGGGAGCCAATGAGGTCAGTGTTCTAAAAGTGCCCATTTTTACATTTAGGTGCTCCATCAATTAGAGACAATGTTGGTTATGTGCACCTCTGGCCAACAGTTCTGCCATGGGTATCTTGTTTCCTGGGATCCCTTTTGTATGTGTGTACTCACCAACTACTTGGATTTCTCCCTAGATCTATGTGGCCTTGAGTCCCCTGACTGAACGTGAGTTGGATTCTAATTCACTGCCTTGAATGACTCTGTAGTGTGCAGCCATGGAAGGAGATGCCTGGGCCAGAAGACTGCCACTGTGTGCCTCTTAAGTCACCCAGGATAAATAAGGAGGAGGGGTCTAGACCAGCAAGTCTGAGTCGAACATCTTCTACCTTTTTTTTTTTTTTTTTAGTTTTATTTTTTCATTCAGCATTTGTGGAGTCCTCCTCCAGTCTCTATCATCCTCCAGAGTTCCAAGCGGGTGGGATTTGTCCTTTCATTAGTTGTCTCTGAGAGGAGACTTTTCCAAGGAATGTCTTATGTCACCTTCTTGATGATGTAGATCTAGCATGTGTCCTTTTAAAGTTAAATCTCATTTGTTTTCACTGAGGTTTATCATTCATTAGATAATCGTCATTATTATTCATAGTTTTACATTTAAAATTATCCTTTATACAATCTACATTTAAAATATTCTTGTTTTCCACTGGTCTCTCCATTATTATTTAAAATTCAAATTCAGAGACTGTCCTAATTCTCTAATTATTTTTCTTCATTGGTTTCATTAAATAATGATAGTGATAACTACCATGTACTAAGGGTCTTCCTTGTGTCAGTATTGGGCCAACATAAGCTCATGATATTCTCAAAACAGCCTTGCAAACCTTGTAGTAGTTTTGCCTCCATTCTAAACATGTAAACCTAGGCTTAGAGTTACACACCATCATGCAGCCACACACCTATCTGAGGAGAAATTCCATGACTTTTCTACTCTGCCATGCTGCCATAAGCTAAAACAATCCAGGTATAAATAATGTTTTCTTTTTTGTTGTTGTTCCCCATGTTTAATTATAGATACTTTGCAGCATAAGTTTTAGAAAAAACTCACAACCCCCTCCAAATTTTTGAATGAAATTATAATAATGTTTTTTTGTGAGTTGCCAAACCATAACTCTCAAATCAGAACTGAAAGGGATAGAGATGTTTTCAACTAATCCCCTGATTTTATTAGATTCTAGTTAAATTAGAAAGAATCAAAATATTATTATAAGGATGATTCTTTGAGCCAGTTAATATCTTTCAGAAACTGTATTTCAAGGTGGTATATTCCAAACTAGTATAAATCAGAAGATGTATTTTTAGTCAGTTACCTTCCCATTTAACTTCAATCAGAATATATATTTCAAGGTGATTTCATTTGCAAATGTCTACATTTTGAGGGCCAAATAATCACATAATCTTTCATATTATAAGGGAGGGTTCATTGGTAGTGACCAGAACATTTGCATTTTTGTTTTATCATAAAGTTTTTAATTTTTTTTCCATTTATTTATATATATATATATTTTTTAAGATACTTAGGTTATACAAATATCACATAAAAAATAGAGAGGATTCCCATATGCCCTGCTCCTCACACCTCCCACATTTTCCTACATTAATAACATCCTTCATTAGTGAGGTACAGTCATTGCAATTAATGAACACATTTTGGAGCATTGCCACTAAGCATGGATTAAAGTTTACATTGTAGTTTACACTCTCTCCCACCCGATTCTGTAGCTTATGGAAAGATTTATAATGGCCTATATCTGTCCTTGCAATATCATTCAGGACAATTCCCAAGTCCCCAAAATACCCCCATATTACACCTGTTTTACCCTCTCCCTGCCCTCAGAACCTCCAGTGGCCACTGCTTCCACATCAGTGATATAATTTCTTCCATTGTAGAATCACAATAAGTCTATTGTAGAATACGAGTAAGTCTACTTTAGTCCATAGTTCATTCCCTAATCCTGAGGATTCTGGGATGGTGATGTCCACTCCACCTCTAATTGAGAGGGGCTGTGATCCCATAGGGCCAGTGGATGGGACTCTCTTACTTGCAGTTGTAGACTCTCTCGGTTCCTTGGTGTGGTAGTTGTCCATCATTACCTCCAGGTTAATTGTCCTGGGTGAGACACTAGGGGGAAGGTAATGTATTTATATTCTGAGTTCAGCTTAGAGAGAGGCCACATTTGAGCAACAAGGAGGCTCCCAGGAGGCAACTCTTAGGCACCCTATAATACTAAGCTAAGTTTCAATTTCAAAAGTCAAGGTTGATATGCATAGTAATCAATATCAAGGGCCCATCAATGGACCATCCTCCTTTGCTAGTCATTGCCCCTGTACTCAGGGGATGTGGCAGAGCTCCCCAGGATGGGAATTTGATATTCCTTCAGTTATTGTGTGAATCTCCTCCCATCGTGATAAGGCCCCATGAACATTTGAACACATTTATATGCCTTATATGTATGCCTAGGTGAGCTTCCTCCCGTATATCCCCCATCACTGACACTGTGCACCAATGATCCTCCCCTGCCACAGTTGTAACCCTTCTGTGATCCAAAACTTCTTTAAAAATGAAGCCAGTAAAATAGCCAAATACAATTAATAAGAAAATTAAATAATAATGATAGTTTTCAAAATATGAAATAAAAATTTTAAGTTTTTTAAGTAAATTAAAAAATTAAAACTTGATAGTAAAAAATAATGAAAAAAATTTTTTAATTGTTTTTGACATTTTGCCTTTCATCACTGTAAGATCTGTTGTCCTATGTGTACAGTGACATTTACTTCTGTTTATTCCCCCAGTGTCTTACTTTTTTTTTTTTTTTTTTTCATTTTGTCCTCAAAGAAGTTTTAGGTTACAGAAAATGCATGTACTGAATACAGGGAACTCCCATATACCCAAAATCCTCTCCCTTTTCCTCCTTCCCCTATTAATAGCATTTTATATGTGGAAGGCATATTTGTTACAACTGATGTGCAAATATCGAAACATAGCTACCAACTATGGTAAATGGTTTTCATTATGGTTTACATTTTGGACCATGCACTTTTATAAACTTTGATGCAATTCAACATGGCCTGTATCCATTATAGCAAGATCATGTAGAACACTTCCATCTCCCCCAAAATGCCCCCTATTCCATCTATTCTATTCCTCCCTCCCACTCCCCTTAGGACCCATGGCAACCACCAGACTTCACTCCTTGAAGGACAAGATTCATAGTTACTTGCAACAACACTGAGGGCTTGACTCACTGGTCTGCCCTCCCCTATTAGGCACTGCCCATGCTCTCGATAGACTCCTGTCCCTCTATTTGAGAACATAGCAAACCTCCCCAGGATGGGTGTTCACCACCTTGCCACTCATTATGTGTGGGTCTCCTCCCATTGATATAACACACTATGGCAAGATGAACACTCACACACTCCCTAGAAGCCTGCCTCAGGTGCGCCCTGCCCTAAATGCCCCCCACATCCAACACCCCAAACCAGCAACCCTCACTTGCCATATGGCCAAATGAGCATTCCCAGCATTGTAGTTTCAACCATGTACCTGCAAATCCCCAGCATTTACCTGCTCCCTCCCCCAACCCTCATCCCAGTTCCATGGACAGTCCAACCTACCCTCTGCACCCCACCTCCCTGACAATCCAGCACCACCTAACCTGAAAGTATTATTACATCACTGTCATGCCCCTCCACTGTACAACTACACACTTCCACCTTATCATATATTTTGCCCATATGGGTATAGGTTCACAGCTGCCTTCTCCTTTTCTATTTCCTATAAACTTTTCTTCCAGACTCTAGCTCTGAGTCTGCTCAATTTGCTTAATTAATATCAGTGAATTCTCCTTCAGTGCCTGACTTGCTTCACTCAACGTAAGGTCCTCAAGATTCATCTGTGTTAAACCCTGTGTGTTAATACTGTATTCCTTTCTTACAGCTGAGTAATATTCCATTGTATTTATACACCACAATTTGTTTATTCATCTGTTGAAGGGCATTTGGGTTGATTCCAACTTTTGGTAATAGTGAATAATGCCGCTATGAATGGCAGATATCTCTTCGTGTCCTTGCTTTCAGTTATTCTGGGTATATACCCAGCAGTGGAATCACTGGATCCTATGGCAGTTCTATAGATAGTTTTCTGAGGAACCACCAACCTGTCCTCCACAGTAGCTGCACCATTCTACATTCCCACCAGCAGTGGATGAGGGTTTCCATTCCTCCACATCCTCTCCAACACTTGTAGTCCTCTGTTTTTTTTAATAGCCATCAGTCTAATGGGTGTAAGGTGATATCTCATTGTAGTTTTGATTTGCATTTCCCTAATAGCTAGTGATGCTGAGCAACTTTTCATGTGCTTTTTAGCCTTTCGTATTTATTCTTTGGAGAAGTATCTATTCAAATCACTTGCCCATTTTTAAAATGGGTTGCTTGTCTTTTTATTTTTGAGGTGAAGGATTTCTTTATATATGCTGGTTATTAGGCCCCTATCAGATAAATGGTGTATTAGTCAGCCAAAGGGGTGCTAATGCAAAATACCAGAAATGGGTTGGTCTTTATAACGAGTATTTATTTTGGGTAGAAGTCCAGTTACCAGACCATAAAGCATAAGTTTCTTTCCTCACCAAAGTCCATTGCCATTGTTGGAGCAAGACAGCTGCCAACATTTGCCAGGGTTCAGGCTTCTTGGGTTCCTCTCTTCCTGGGGCTTTGTTTCTCTCTGAGCTTAGCTCCTCTGTTTCCACCACAGGGTCAGCTGTAGACTATCAGGTAAACGGCTCGCTTCTCTTCTCCTGGGGCCTTCTCTCCAACATTAAAACTGCAACTCAAAAACTGCTTCAACTCTGTTCTTGCCATGCCTTTTATATTTGATTCCCCCACCTACCAAGGGGTGGGGCTCAATGCCCTACTGAGGTGGCCCAGCTAATGCCCTAATCATAATTTAATCATGCCCAGATTAGCAGACCAGTTTATAAGCATGATCCAATTATATTTTTGGAATTCATAATTACATCAAACTGCCCAATTGCAACATATGGTTACCAAATATTTTCTCCCATTGAGTAGGCTGCCTTTTGGCTTTCTTGACAAACTCCTTTGGGGTGCAAAAGTTTTTAATTTTGAGAAGATCCCATTTATCTATTTTTTTCTTTCATTGCTTGCACTTTGGGTGTAAAGTTCATGGAAGCATTTCCTAATACCAAGAGCCTTTCTTTCCTACATTATCGTCCAAGGTCTTTATGGTCTTGGCTCTTATATTTAGATCTTTGATACATCTTGAGTTAATTTTTGTATAAGGTGTAAGATGGTGTTCTCTCTCATTCTTTTTGATAGGGATATCCAGTCGTCCAAGCACCATTTGTTGAAGAGACCATTCTCTCCCAGTTGAGTGGGCTTAGTGGCCTTGTCGAATATCAGTTGACTGTATATGTGAGGATCTATATTAGAACTCTCAATTCAGTTCCATTGGTCAGTATGTCTATCCTTTTGCTAATACCATGCGGTTTTCACCACTGTAGCTTTGTACTATATTTTAAAGTCAGGTAGTGTGATTCCTCCGATTTCATTTTTCTTTTTCAATATGTCTTTGGCTATTTGGGGCATCTTGTCCTTCCAACTAAATGTCCTAGTTAGTTTTTCCAATTCAGTAAAAAATACTGTGGAGATTTTTATTGAGATTGCATTAAATCTGTAGATTAGTTAGGGTAGGATAGACATCTTAATAATGTTTAGTCTTCCTATCCACAAGCAGGGAATATTCTTCCACGTATTTAAGTCTTTGATTTCCTTTAACAGTGTTGTGTAGTTTTCTGTATATGTCATTTACATATGTATTAGTCAGCAAAATATCAGAAATCTGTTGGCTTTTATAAAGGGTATTTATTTGGGGTAGAAACTTACAGTTTCCAGGTCATAAAGCATAAGTTACTTCCCTCACCAAAGTCTGTTGCCACGAGTTGGAGCAAGATGGCTTGCGACATCTGCCAAGAGTTTCAGGCTTCCTGGGTTCCTCTCTTCCTGGGGCACGTTTATCTCTGGGCTTGGCTGCTCTGCTTCTCTGTGTGCTTACTTCCCGGGCTCCAGTTCAAAACTCCAGCATTAAAACTCCAACTCACTCTTCTGCTCTGCCATGTAGTTTTATCTCTGAGTCCCCACCCACCAAAGGGGCAGGGACTCAATGTCCTACTGACATGGCCATATCAAAGCCCTAATCATAATTTAATCATGCCCAGGTACAGACCAATTTACAAACATAATCCAATATCTATTTCTGGAATTCATAAGCAATGCCAAACTGCCACAGCATCTTTAGTTAAATGTATCCCTAGGAATTTGATTCTTTTAGTTGCTATTGTAAATGGGATTTTTTTTCTTGATTTCCTCCTCAGATTGCTCATTATTGGTGTACAGAAATGCTACTGATTTTTGCACATTGATCTTAAAAACTGCAACTTTACTGAACTCATTTATAAGTTCTAGAAGCTTTGTTGTAGATTTCTCAGGGCTTTCTATGTATAGGATCATGTCGTCTGCAAATAGTGAAATTTTTACTTCTTCCTTTCCAATTTGCATGCCTTTTATATCTTTTTCTTGCCTAAGTGCTTGAGCAAGTACTTCTAACACAATGTTAAATAGAAGCAATGAAAGTGGACATCCTTGTCTTGTTCCCGATCTTAGAGGGAAAGCTTTAAGGATTTCACCATTGAATATGATGTTAGCTGTGGGTTCTTCATATACACCCTTTATCATGTTGGGGAAGTTTCCTTCTATTCCTGTCTTTTGTGGTGTTTTTATCAGGAAAGTTGCTGTATTTTCTCAAATGCATTTTCAGCATCTATAGAGATGATCATGTGGTTTTTCTCTTTCAATCGGTTTATGTGGTGTATTACATTGGTTAATATTCTTATATTGAACCATCCTTGCATACCATGGATAAAACCCACTTGGTCATGGTGTATAGTTCATTTGCTATTTGTTGAATATGATTAGCAGGTATTTTGTTGAGGATTTTAGCATCTAGGTTCAATAGAGAGATTGGTCTATAGTTTTACTTTCTTTTAGCATCCTTGTTTGGCTTTGATGTTAGGGTGATGTTGGCATCATAGAATGAGTTAGCCAATGTTCCTTCTACTTCTATTTTTTGGAAGAGTTTAAGCAGAATTGGTGTTAGTTCTTTCTGGAATGTTTGGTAGAATTCACCTCTAAAGCCCTCTGGTCCTGGGCTCTTCTTAGTTGGGAGGTTTTTGATGACTACTTCTATCTCATTACTTGTGATTGGTTAGTTGAGTTCATCAATTTCTTCTTTTGACAGTGTAGGCTGCTTATATTTTTATAGGAATTTGTCCATTTCCTCTAAATTATCCATCATGTTGGCATATAATTGATTTTCAAAATATCCTCTTATGAAACTCCTTATTTCTGTGGGGTCAGTGGTGATATCCCCTTCCTTGTTTCTTATTTTATATATTTGCATCTTCTCTCTTTTTTTCTTTGTTAGTCTAGCTTAGGGTTTGTCAATTTTATTAATCTTCTCAAAGAATCAGCTTTTGCTTTTGTTTGTTTTATCTAGTTCTTCTCTAATCTTTGATATTTCTTTTTTTCTACTTCCTTTGGGGTTAGTTTCTTGTTCTTTTTCTAATTCCTCCAGGTGTACAGTTAGGTCTTTGATTTTAACCCTTTCTTCTTTTATAATATAGGCATTTTATGGATATGAATTTCCCTCTCAGTACTACTTTTGCTGCATCCTATAGATTTTGATACATTATGTTGTCATTTTCATTTGTTTCAATGTAGTTACTGATCTCTTGAGATTTCCTCCTTGACCCACTGTTTGTCTAAGAGTGTGTTGTTTAACTTCCATATCTTTGTGCCTAATCTGGTTCTCTGGCCCTTACTGATTTCTAGCTTCATTCCATTGTGGTCAGAGAGATTACTTTGTGTAATTTCCATCTTTCTGAATTCATTGAGAGTTGTTCTGTGGCCTAGCATGTGGTCTATCCTGGAGAATGATTCATGTGCACTTGAGAAGAATGTATATCCCTCTGTATTTGGGTATAATGTTCGGTATATGTCTATTAGGTCTAGGAACGCTAATGTATTATTCAAAGTTTTTGTTTCTTTATTGATTCTCTGCCAAGATGTTCTTTTTAATTGTGATAATGGTGTATTAAAGTCCCCCACTATAATTGTGAGGCATCTATTGCTCCACTTAGTTTTTCCAGTGTTTGTCTCGTGTATTTTGAGGTGCCCTGGTTAGATGCATAAATGTTTATGATTGTTCTTTCTTCTTGGTAGATCACCCCTTTTATTAATATATAGTGTCCTTCTTTGTCTCTTAAAAGAGTTTTGCATTTAAAGTCAATTTTGTCTGGTATTAGTACAGCTAATCCCACCCTTTTTTGGTTATTGTTTGTTTGTAAAATTGTTTTCCAACCATTCACTTTCAGCCTCCTTGCATCCCTGGGTTTAAGGTGGGTTTCTTGTAGACGGCATATAGATGGGTCATATTTCCTTATCCATTCTGGCAATCTGTGTCTCTTGACTGGTGAGTTTAATCCATTAACATTCAATGTTATTACTGTTAAGGAATTACTTACATTAGCCATATTTTCTTTAGGTTTATATATGCTATATGTTGTTTTTATTTCTCTTTTTATCTTTTTAGTTGTTCTTACACTCTCCTCCAACTCTTTCTCCTGTTTTTTTTTTACCTTTTGACCTGCAGCACTCCCTTTAGTATTTCTTGAAGTGCAGGTTTCTTATTGACATTCTCTTAATTTCTGTTTATCTGTGAATATTTTGAGCTCTCCCTCATTTTTGAATGCCATCTTTGCTGGATAGAGAATTCTTAGCTGGAAGTTTTTTCTCTTAGCACCTTAACTATATCAAATCACCGCCTTCTTGCCTCTATTATTCAGATGAGAAATCAGCACTGAATCTTATCAAACTTCCCTTGTATGTGATGGTTCTCTTTTCTCTTGCTGCTTTTAGTATTCTCTCTTTGTCCGAACATTGGACAATTTGACAAGTATATATCTTGTAGTAGGCCTGTTAGGATTCATACTGTTTGGGTTGTGCTGCACTTCCTGGACATATACATCCATCTCCCTCAATAGGGTTGGGAAAAATTTCAGCCATTATTTCTTCCAACACTCCTCCTGTCCCCTTTCCCTTCTCTTCTCCTCTGGGATGCCTATAATGTGTATGTTTGTACGTTTCGTGTTATCATTCAAATCCGTAAGTCCCTGCTGAATTTTTTCTATCTTTTTATCTATCTGTTCTACTATCTGTTTGATTTCAGATGTACTATCTTCCACATCACTGATTCTTTCTTCTGCCTGTTCAAATCTGCTATTGTGTACTTCCAGTGTACTTTTGATTTCTTGGATTGTGCCATTCATCACCATCATATCCATTATCTTTTTATGTATGTTTACAGTTTCTTCAGTATGTTCTCCCAGTGTCTTCTTAATGTCCTTAATCTCTTCCTTCACTTCATTAAGCTGATCCATGATATTTGTTTGGACATCTCTGATTAGTTGTTCCGTGTTCTGCATCTCCTCCTGGTTTTAGTTTGTTTGTTGGACTGGACCATGTCTTCCTGTTTCTTAGTATGGCTTGTAAATTTTTGTTGGTGTCTAGGCATCTGTTTATCTTGATGAGTTTATTCAGTTGATTAGCTTCTCCCTCTAGTCTATGATTTTATTTTGTTGTTGTGCTTCTGCGTGTGGTAAGGTTTCACTTTCACACTTCGTTCTTCTTATTCTATTTCCTTGTTGTTTTCTATGTTCCCTTGAAAGAAAAAAGTTAGGACCAGAGAAAAGGAAACAGATAGGAAGAAAAAAAGAATATTAGTAATAATAATAATAAAAGTTAGGAGAGGAACCGTTCAAGACCTAGGGAATTGAAAATTAATATAAGTATGAAGCACAGAGGAATAAGATTAGAAAAGTGGAGTAGAAACAAAGAAACAAGAAACAGAATAGATAAAAATATCTAGAATGAATTAAAAGGCTGGAATCGCAAGAAGAGGGGAAAAGAAAAGAGGAAAGAAAGAAAAAAGTAAAAAAAAAAAAAAAAGAAAAAAAGAAAGTAAATAGAGAAAAAAGGAGGGAATGAGCAATAAAAACAAGAAAAATTGGAGACCAAAAAAAAGAAGTGGAATGAAAGATCAACGACAGAAAACAGAAGATATAAAGATGAAGGAGAGAAAAATAGTGTAGGTAGAGTAAATCAGTAAACAAAAGAAAAAGAGAAACAAAGGAAGGGGAAACACAACAAACATGAAACTAGACAGCAGTGATTCATTTAGAAAAAGGAGATAGAAGAAAAAATTTAAAAAAATAAAAACAAAAATAAACACAGGGAAACAGCCACCTTCTCAGGGTGCTCATGTTCACCAATCACTCACTCTGCAGCCTGCCCTCTGCAGGTTTTGAACCAGGTTTTTAGTGAATTAAAATAATGGAAATTTTAAAAATCCAAGAAAAGCTAATGCAAAGAGAATGTCTATATGTTCCCTGTCATAAAATTTCAGCTGGATGCCTGAAAACCTGGTGGATCACTTCTCAAGTCAGAGCCAGGAATTGAACCAGGGACCTTGTGTATGCTAGGCAGAAATTCTTCCACTGGGTTATTCTAGAAGCCTCCTTAGGTTAACTAGTCTTTCAGAAAGCTATTTGCCCCTTTTCCCTCGGGCAGGTTAGATTTCCTGCAGTCTGCCAGAATACCGCTGATCAACTGCCTGTCTCTGCCTCCTCTCTGATGTAATTCCTCTCTTTACCTAGGCAGCTGGGCATGACCGCCCACCTGAGGAGATCCCCCTCCCCTCTCCCTGTTGAGTCAGAGTCCCTTCTGATATTCAAGGGCAGCCTAGCTGGCTCAACTCGCAGCAAAGAAATCACTCTTCACCCTCCCAGATCCCTCTTCCTCACAAGGAATCTGCTGTCATACTCCCGTTGTATGACAGGCTGTCCGCCCTGAGGGCCGGGTATGTGTGCCACTTCTAACCACCTAGGCAAGCAGCAAACAACTTTCCCCTGGCTTCCCTATCTGTCCAGTACCCTCCTAGATGACTCAGAGCACCTTCCCGTTCTATATACATCTAAAGGAGTTGGCAGTGAGGATGACGTCTGCTCTATTCTCAGTTAGATACAATTCATCAGGAGTTTTACCCTTGCTTAATCTCTTGGGGGTGGGGAGGGGAGTCTTTCCCAGCAGCTGGGAGGTTTAATAACTCATGATTACTTGTTTTGACTTCTCTCTGACCCCCACTCTTCTGGGAGTTGTGAAGCAGTGTCCTGGTTTGCTGTACCCCAAAGCAGATCCCCAAGGCAGCCTCTGTTGTTTTAGTGAGAGCCGAGCCTTATCTGCCTAACCCATCAACCATGTTCCCACAATCCCCATCTGCATTGTTTAAGACCTTGACTGACCACATAGCTTGCCCAGTTTCCTGTTTTCAGCTGCCCTGTTAACCTGTATCTCTTCCTCCTCACTTTCTCCTCCAGGACTGCCCACCAGAAGCAGGTGATTTCCGAGCTCAGCAGTGTTCAGCTCATAATGACGTTAAGCACCATGGCCAGTTCTATGAATGGCTTCCTGTGTCCAACGACCCCGACAACCCATGTTCACTCAAGTGCCAAGCCAAAGGAATAGCCCTGGTTGTTGAACTGGCACCTAAGGTCTTAGATGGTACTCGTTGTTACACAGAATCTTTGGATATGTGCATCAGTGGTTTATGCCAAGTAAGTGCTAACTTCTTTTCATTCTATTTGTCCAGAGGTTTTTATTTTCTTTGTTGAATAGCTATTGTAAAGTTCCACTATCTGAATCATGAAGCATTACCTTTCTAGAGTTTATAAATTATTGGTGACCAATTTTAAATTTGAGGTTTAAGTTCAGTAAAAAGTAGTTTTATTTTTGTATTAAGTGGACTAAAGTTATGTTTTTTTTCTTTCCTTGAGTCATACTTGAATATAGAAAAATAAAAATTATTGAATATTGTGTATCACTTGTGCTAGACTCTGAAATTACCTAGCTTGGTTGTCTCTGATTCTTTCTTTGGAGGCATTGGTTTTCATTTCCTTAGAGCTTCAGAATCACTCAGGTGAGATTGACTATAAAATCTCCTAAACAAACTGTAGGAGAACTTGTTAGTTCTTGACCATAACTCCCATTTTGCTGAAAATTTAGACATACCATAGAGAAGGTAATGGCATCATCAATTAGCATGGGTTTCAGCAGATAAGTCTTTTTTCATATAATAAACTTTATTTTTAAAGGTTTTAGATGATTGAAAAGTTACATCAAAAGTATAAGGGATCCCCATATATCCTACCTTCTCTGCCTCCCACATTTTTCCTTATTAGTAACATATTACAATAGTGTGATACATTTGTTACAATTGATGACTAAATATTATAGCATTGCTATTAACCAAGGTCTAGTTTACCTTATGATTTACACTTTGCAGCATACAGTTTTATAGGTTTTGACAAAATGCATAATGACCTATTTCCGTCATTGCAATATCATGCAGAATAATTCCAATGCCCTAAAAATGCCCTATGTTCCACCTATTATCTACCCCCTCTGGTAACCACTATCTTTATATCAATGTTACATGTTCTTCCGTTACTACAATAATAAGTTTACTTTGGTCCATGGTTGTATTCCTACATTATGTTTGTTCATTCCTCACCCTTGAGGATTTTGGGATAGTGATGCCTACTCTGCTACAGATTGAAAGGAGGCTTCTATTTTATGCGGCAGATGGAAGGAACTGTTTTGCCTTTGGGGAGTTGTCCATCATTACCATTTCATTAGTTGTCCTGAGTGAGTCCGATGAACTGGAGAGTAGGTGCTGGTCACAACTCTATTGAGATACAGGACTCAACCAGCATATGAACAGACTGAAGATTTATGTCTCTGGGACATATATTTAATGAGTATAGTGCTAATTATAAGTTCAAATAAAAGGGGTAGAAGGATCAAGTATAGGGAAATTATATATTAGTCTAACTCTTTTTTACATTGGGGAAAGAGGTTGTCATATATTCTAAGGTAAGACCCATCAATGGGTTGCTGATTTCAAGGAGTTGTATGCCTTGCCTATAGTGTCCACATGTCTTTAGAGCCCTTAGGAGCACCCCTATTTGAGGCTTTGTTTACTGTGGCAGTTAGTGAGATTTGCCTGAGATATGCATAATTGCAGCCTCTGGAATGACCTCCTGACTCATTTTGAAATCTCTTCACCATACAAACCCTTTTGTATTCAATGTTTCCCCCTTTTGGTCAAGGTATTTTTCCAAATGCATTGCTGGTTGGTGCTTGGGTATTAATCCCTTGCTGCCAGGGAGCCTCATCCCTGGTAGTCATGTCCCACACCAGGTGGGGGACTATTGCATTTATTTGCTGAGTTTGGCTTAGAAAGAGGCCACACTTGAGTAACAAGGAGGTTTTCAGGAGATGACTTTTAGGCAATAGTTATTTTTAGGCCAATTTCAATTTTATAAGAATAAAGTTCATAATTACAAGCATTAATATCAAGGGCTTGGCATATTGGTCTGTTTTCTTTTATTAGGCAAGCAGATAAGTCTTTAAAACAGGGATAGCAAAGAGACTTGATATCTTGTATCACTTCATCAGTGTCTACTTTGGGATGTGATTTTGTTCACTGGTAAAGAGTTATTAATACGCTTTCCATCTTTATTTAAAGGTTCTCTTTTTGGATTAGATTGACCAGCCTAGTTTTGGGAGCAAACAATTATTTCCCTTTGTGCCATACTTCACCATATACTTTTATATTCCATGATCATTTTGAGAATCCTTGCCTTTTCCAAGAAGACATTGGTTGAAATTTTTCTCTCTTCAGATCTCTAATATCACAACTAGAAACATAAGTATAAACTAATGTTTCAGCAATTTGTTTCAAAGCCCTAAGTTTCTCTAAAATTTAAATCTACTTTCAGATGCAAAAGGAATAACTTTAGTGCACATTACTACAGGAGGTGAGATGTCAGGCAAGGTTTTATATGTATGAGAGAGAGACACTTTCTAAACCTTCAAGATCTCTGAATCATGAGACATGGAGATGTAGCATGTCTAATTAAGCACTTCTCAGAAGGGTTGAGATGATATATACGTATCTGAAGAACTCTATATACAAGAGATACATGAATTTCAGGTGTAAATTTGAAAATAGCATCTTATGGTTTTAAAGATAGAAAGGACCTTAGAGATTATCTCATCAGCTTCCTAGAAAGCAGTGTATTTAAGTAGAATCATTTGTGATATTTGATTTTGCTTCCTCTTCTTCAGAAGTGCTGAAATGGAATAATGGAATTTGCAGAAGCTTGAGAGTTAATAGAGAATTGTAAAGCAATTAGTGTAGAATAAAGGGCTCTGTTGTAGGGAATAGCAAATAAAAGAATAATACCTTATATGTATATATACTGCTAGAGCAAAGCAAGACAAACTTCCATTTTGTAAATGAAAAAGCTCAGGACCAGAAAAATGTGATTTTTCTGAAAAGTTATATGGTTGGTTATGGTAGAAATGGGACTAAATTCCAGGTCTCCTGATATCTAGTCCAAAGTTACTTCCATTAGATTATACTGCTAAGTGAACCAAAATAAACAAGACAAGTCAGCAAATTAGATTTCATTTGTTTCTGTTGCATGTGATTTCAATGTTGCATGTTTTTCCAAAGGCTAATCCTGCCAGCTGGCCTCATGTACCTTGGCAACTGAAAGGAAATCCTATCTAAGCAGCTAAAGAATAAATTGTATATATAGTAAATATGAAGTGATAGTGTTGGACTTTTTTTTACAAGTTTAAATATGCTTCCTCAATTTGGATGCTTATGAATGTGACTTGTTAGATTTGGGGACAAATATAAATTATAGAATATTTAGAAAGAATATTTTACTTATACGTAGAAATAATGACTCGCTATTGTTTTCTTGGTTTTTTGTCATATTAGTGATGACAGTATGGTAAAGTAGATGGAAATACTCAGACTGTTTAAGCACTAACAAGTAGTTTAGTTTGGCTGGAGAGCAAGGTATCCCCATCTATAGAATAAGAAGAGCAAGGTAGTTTGGGACAAAATCACGAAGGCCTGAGTGGCAAAAGAACTATGGTGAACAGTGGGTGACCAGGAAAGACTCCTAGCGAAGAAAAGGCCTGATCCGAGCTCTGCTTTAGGAGGACTACTACAGGTGCAGTTTTATGAAGCTGGGCGTGGCAGGCCTTGGAGTCAAGGAGACCGGCTAAATAGAAGGCTCCTGCAGCAGCTGAAGTGAGGCAAAGCAGGAGCCTGGGCCAGGGCAGTGGTAGCAGGAATACAAAGGAAACTGAGTCTAAACCCAGAAAAGATTTTTTTGTTTTGATTATACCTAGGGCAGTATGTAGAAGGTGATAAATGAGATTAATCATGCTCAGGGAATCAAAAACTGCAACTTAATCTGACCTGGTAGGGGGTATAATTTTTTTATCCTTTCTTGCTATCACTATCATCAGAGTATGTGTTTTCATGATTAAAACCTACTTGAGATTTTACGGAGAGACTGGAGGACCGAGACGAATACTTAAGTACACTATGTACTTTTTCAGAAGGAGAAGAAAGAAGTTAGTCACACACACAAAAGTTGGGGCACTTACTACAGTCTCAAAGGCTTTAATTATATAAATTCTATTATTTAGATTGGTGATTAGTATTTTCAATCTTTGGTAATAAATGTTAAGTTTAATATAAAAAATAATATTTTAAAAAACATTTCCATGTCTTTTTAAAACTTTGCCAAGAATCTTAAGGCTAACTTAAATGTGCAGTTTTTATAAAGTTCTTCTAGTTGCCTGAAAAAAAAAAAATTCTCCCTTATCCTATTTTTCCCTTCCCTTCCGTTTCTATTATTTAATGTGGATTCTTAGCCTTTTCACTGGCTTCATTTTTGTCCTGTTACGATTTGTTTTTCTGTAAGCTGCTTCAAATATTTTTGAGGTGGGAAGACAGAAATTTTAAATACTTAATGAAGAAAATATTTAGATTTGGACAGTCTTGCCTTGATAGAAAATGACAGTATGTAAAGTGTGTCATTCAGAGTCACTGATTTAGTTATTTAAATTATACCTGTTTAATCGCCAACTAAGAGCCACTTCCTCAGAACTGTTTGGGCCTGTAACTTTTAAATAGAACCATAGAGTATAGACTTTTAGAGCCAAGGGACTCCTTAGCAGTTATTAGATATTGTCATTGCACAGAGGAAGAAGCTGAGATCTGGAGTGACTTTCCCAAGGTCATGAGTAAGTGACTTATCTGTATTTGTTGTGGATTTGCTTCAGGAAGTTTCAGGAAAATTTAGAATCATCTCTATTTATAAAGTTTACCTCATTCTTATTCCATATTAGAGCATCATACTAGGTAGAATCTTCATTCACTGTAGTGGTAAAAGTAATAATCAAATAGCTTCCATATTTCTGTGACTATTATGTCTAAGTACTTTACATATATATTTTTTCTAATATTTACAACAACTCTGCATATTAGGTATTAGCCTCCTTTCACAGCCGAAGAAACTGAGGCTTAGGTATATTGTATGACTTGCTCAGGGACACCCAGTTCTATCTGACTAAAAGCTCCTTTTCCTTCTGGTGAGGAGACCAGGTGGACAGAGGCAGGTACCGTTTGGTGTTAAGTAGTGGTCCCCAAACTTGACTGCACCTCAGAACCACCTGGAGAGCTCTTAAAAGACAACTTTTAGGCCCTACACCCCACTATTCATATGTATTAGTTTTATGTGTTCAAAACACTCTCTTTATGATTTTATTGTTTGGTCACATTTATGAACCACTTGTAGAATGGAAAGCAGATAGGATTTAAAATCAAAACACATGGCTTGGAATCCCAGCTCTCCTTTTAATGAACTGTGTGATCTTGGTACTTAACCAAGTACTTAACCTTCCTAAACTCTATCTTTCAATCTGTGGAAAATGGTATTGACTCACAGACTATGGAACACCAAGTGAGACAGATAACACACATGAAAGTGCTTAAGCTATAAAGGACTGTGGAAATATGGAGGACCCTGAAAATTTTGAGTTGGAAAATGTATTTAAAGTACTGGCTCCCTATATGAGATTCATAACCCTGCAACATTTCAAAAAATATTAAAGTAACCAACATTTTATTCTGCTAAGTAAAGAAATTTAAAAGACAAAGAGAACGTCTATCATCTAATTCTTCTTCTTTTTTTTTTTTTAATCATCTAATTCTGTCATCACTTCTTGTTTGAAATGTTATTAATGAGAAAGTAGTAGGAACCTAATTTCAGAATAAAGGACAATCCTTCCAAATGAATGTATTTTGCCTTATATGAAAGTTACTACCTGTGGCAGTTTGAGGTTATTTATGAATCCCCAAAAGAGAAAGAGTATGTTTGTAAACTAATCTATTCACCTGGGTGTGATACCCTTTGTATTAAATTCGGTTGAGGGGCCTTTGATTAGATTACCTGTTAAGATTACTTTTAGGGCTTTTGATTCAACT
Organism: Tolypeutes matacus; assembly: GCA_026826555.1. NCBI lineage: Eukaryota > Metazoa > Chordata > Mammalia > Cingulata > Chlamyphoridae > Tolypeutes > Tolypeutes matacus. Next base: position 2,857,110 of record JAKSZT010053764.1, on the reverse strand, counting down.
ATTTCAGTAAGGCGTGACTCCTTGCTGGGTCTGTTATAAACGGACTGACACGGACCAAGATAGACACAGGAATAGAGAAAGCTGTCATTTTTTATCCTGCTGTGTGACAGAAAGAAGGCTCAAACAGCTGAGGCCCTGGGAAGCAATGAGCCATTTGCCTGATAGATTATAGCTGAAATTGGGAAAAGAGCAGAACAACCCAGACTGACATAGGAGGCCCAGAAAGAAACAAGCCCTATGCCAGGAGAGAGAGGACTACAGGATCACTTAAGCATGAAGCCTCAAGAAACTGGGCCCACGGAGTTCAAGAGAGCTCAGGAAAAGGCTGAGACTAGCCAGAGATTGGCGGCCATCTTACTTCAACACGTGGCAATTGACTTTGGTAAGAAAGCACCTCATTTGATGCCTTGAGTTGGACTTTTCACAGCCTTGGAACTGTAAGCTTTTATCCCAAATAAGCTCCCTTTATAAAAGCCAAAGCATTTTCTGTTACTTTGCATTAGCAGCCCTTTGGCAAACTGAAATACTACCCTATATTTGTTCAATTATTTTCTTCCCAGAGCACAAAAATTGTCAGTGATAGAGTTTCACAGGCCAGCACAGACTTTGAGATCATCTAGTCCATCCCAGAGAAATATTGCTATACTAGGTTGTACAATTTTCCCAAGATCTTACATCTAGTTAATAGCAGACTAGAGGTCAGAGAGGGTCAGTTGTTATCAGCATTTTTTAACCACAGTCTGTATGTTATTTCTTCAGAACATCCCATGGGACAAGATTTTGTTCGTTTATATTATTAAAACAATAGGTTTAGTGAATATACCTTTTTAAACCACACTTTCCTTTTTCCCTCTCTCCTACAATCTGATCATCTTCCCCAGGGGTCGTTGTTTTGGTGTCTCTCCCTGCCATCTATCTCAGACTGAGAGTCACTGGGATTTTTATTTGCTTATTATCATTCTGGATTAGATGAAGTTGGTGATATGGAAGAAGTAGGGAAGGAATTTGGCATAATATGAATAGTTAAATAAAAGCCCTAGATTCAGACTGCCTGGGTTTGGATTGGTATATAACTTTAAGCAAGTTCCTAAGGCGCAGTTTCCTCATCTGCAGAAATGTAGTGCTTGATAGGATTGCTATGAGGTTTACATAATCAAATGCATTTCAAGAGTTTACTATGAGCTTGATAAATACCAACCATTAGTATTATTAGTATAGTACCCAGGTTACCTCTTGTCTTTGTCTTTTTCCTCCCTATAGCCTTTTTGACTACATGGTTTAGTGTAGTTATAAGTACAAAAGGTGATGTTGACTTCCTAATGAATGAAGAGACCTTCTGTTAATTTCCTACAACAACTATTTTTTGTTAATTGCTCCATGTTGTACCATTATCATCACTAAGGCAGGGCAGTGAATTCTACCTTGTACAAAGTTAATGAGCCATCTCAAATAGGATCAGCTCTATTAATACTACTGTTATTCATTTATTTTCATTATCTAAAAACCCCATTTATATTTGTTGTAAAGCACAGAGCCCATTTATGTTTAAAGATAAAAAAAGAGTAGCATAAATTTACAAATAGAACATATGCTGCTGTTTTAAAAACTGAGGTTATTTTGAATCAAATAGAGAAAAATGTTTTCATTTTTAATGATTTAAAACTTTTCTATTACAATTAATGGAATTTATTAGTTGACATCTAATATGTACATCAAAAGAAATGATGTACATATTAGATATGGGCTGGTTTTACAATCATTTGTGACTACATATGTATAATATTGCTTATTTCTATTTCATAAAATAAGGCATTTCAAAAAGGAAAATTCCTTTCAAGTAATATCTTATATAATATTATTGTAAGTGAATAATGCAATAAAGAAATAAGGAAAAAATTGGACCATGGTGTTTTGACATCTCTACTTACTCTGGTAGCGTTAAAATGAATCATAATTCTATCAAAGAACTTCTTTTCATTTTTAATAATTGCTGTGGTGAACAGTTTGAAATGAATTGAATGAAATGATATTTCTCCATCTCTGTCTGTGACCTAAGTCACTAGTATGAGAAGTTCACCATTTATTCCAAAGATGCTGATGTCAGAAGCAAGGAGTTGGCTGTTTTTTCTGCTGTGTTTTTATAATCTAATTCTACATGGAAACACTGTATTGCTTGAGTTATTAATATGTACTCTTTCTTCTTTTCCCATTTATACAATATTGTAAAAATAAAATGGACTTTACTATGTACTAGTTAACCTTGGGCAAACTACTTAGTTTTTGAACCTTGTTTATTTGTTTTCTCAGCAATCTACTATATGTTGGGTACTGAGAACACAAAGTTGGATATAATTTCTTCCTTCATGGAAAATACCTTTGTAGGGTTATTGTGAAAATTAAATAATTTGTTTTTCAATTATTCATTTACCAAATATTTCCTCAGGAATTAATTGTATGTTAGCTACTGAAAATATAAGGATCGACAGAAAAAAATACAGTTCCTGCCCTCCCAAATATTATGCTCTGATGGGAGACATAGCAGGCATACAGGAAAGTATACTATAGTTACTAATATATATTTTCCTCCCTGCAAATACAGTCTCCTTCTAAAATACAGATTTGACTTCATTTCTCATCTGTTTGAATGGATTTAATGACGCTCTTTTGCCCTCAGGTAAAGAAAGCCCAAATTTCTTTGCATAATTTATAAGTCAAAATGTCATGCATCCTTGTTTACTTGTATGTATGTGTGTGTGCATATCTGTGTAAAATGTTTGTGTCAATATATATGTATGTGTGTATGTACACATGGTAAAGAAGCCACAGCGAGAAAACTTCAGGCTGTGGTGAGTAGAAGGGACTATAACTGAAAAATGGGGCACCAGAGAATGCTTAGAGGAAGAGACAGCTGAGAAGACATAAAAATATAGGACATAGAAAATGATATTCTTCAGGAACTCATTCATCCCATAATATTCCCTTCCTGCCACCCCAGTTGGGTCCCTTGTTCATTCAGATACCATCTCTGTTTATGAAAAGGGTTCCTTTGCTGTATCGTTTGTGTTTTTTTTCCATGTTAATATTCAGTTTATGAGGTCAAGAGTTTCTATAGTTTCTACAGAAGAATTTTCTTGAAAGTTATATCCACTTAATTCTTCCTCTGATATAAAGCATGGACTGATTTGAGTGAAGTAGATGAAATTAGAGGGAGATGAATTTGGGAAAAAAGAGCTGTGGAGTTTACACAGTGAACTCATACATATCACCACTTGCTTCTTGTGCTAATTCTCTGGGATATTTTTTTCCATTTTATGAGATTGAGGTTCATAGAAGGTCATACAATTTTAAAAAGGCAGAAATACAGTTCAAATCTTATTATTTCTATTATACCACACCTTTTCCTCTGCGGCAAAGATATTTTAATAATGAGACACTGTACCATTAAGCCCTCTTCTTTGTTAACAGAGGTATGACTATGTGTATATCAGGTAAGGAACTCTATGGCCTAGGATTTATGTTTTCCATTAAGCAAGGATTTGTGTTCCACCAAGATTTGGCAACTTTCTTGATTCATCCTGCGATGCTTTGTTTCACAAATGATTCTTTGGACCACTTAGTTTTAGATAGTGAAAGTGCTAATTTTACTTGATCATCTTTAATAGTATTTCAGCATTATTAGTGAGTTTTTGGAGCTATTCATTCAACAATATTTGAGGGCTTAAAATTGGTCACTTGGCTATTTATGGGGATATATAGCAGTGATCAGGAGTCAGGCTTTGCCCTTGAAGAACCCACAGCCGTAGCGTTCTGTAGCATTCATAACTAAAGGGGGGAAAAAAAAACTATATTCTCCCTAATTACTATACTTACTAATTATAACATTGGAGAATTACCTTAATAACTATAAGGGGATCTTTTTGGAATTACTACAGTTCTCAATCCATATAGCCATTCTTTTCTGTGACTCTTAAAATATTGTGCAGATTGGTATAACTGCTTTGGAAAAATAGTCTGGCTGTTCCTCACAAGTTAAGCATAAAGTTAGCATATCCCCTGCAATTCCACTCTTGGGTATTATGTTAGTTAGGGTTCTCCAGGGAAACAGAACCTGCAGGAGATGTATACACAAATACATATATATTATGTAATTATTATGAAATTTATTATAGGAATTGGCTCTCAACTGTGAGTATAGACAAGTCCAAATTCTGTAGGGCAGGCCGCTAGCTGGGAATGCCAATGAAAGTTTTCAATGAATTCTCCAGGATAAGCTGGATGGCTGAAGTAGAGATAGAAATTCTTCCTTCTGACAGCTGAAATATCAGTTCTCCCTTTAAGGCCTTCAGCTGAGTGGATGAGATTTCTCTCATTGCTAATCCTCTTAGTTGATTTCAAATGTAATCAGTCATAGATCTAATCAATCTACTGATGATTTCATTCCACAAAATATACTTACAGTAATATCAGGCTAGTACTTGCTTAACCAACAACTAGACACCATAGCCTAGTCAAGTTTTGATACATGAACTTAACCATCACATGTATAGACCCAAGAGAAATGAAAACCTATGTCCACACAAAAACTCATACACAAATGTTTATATCAGCATTATTCATAGTGCTTTTGTGTAGTGGCTTCCATCCTCCATTTCCCATCCCCCAACCACGTGGCAGGCACCTGTAGGGACTGCAGCTGGTTTTCTCGGTGTGGCTTGCTGGTGCCAGGGTGGACAATCAGAAGATAGTCTTCTATAAACCAAGAGTCTGTGGTCTGATTGGTGATCTTTGCTTTTGAATAATATTTTTGATGGCTGGGGTCCAGCATGGAGTACATCCATTATTTTAACCCCCTTCAGGTAGAAAGGGCAAAACAGTTTTAAAGAGACAGCACTTGTTCTTTCTTTCTCTCTCTCTCTCTCTCTTTTTTTTTTTTCTTTCCTCTTCCAGTTTTGAAACAAAAATAGTGTGGAAAAGTCCCAAACTGATGATTCAGACCTCAACAAGGAAAAAAAAAAATAGCAATCCCAGAAGAGAGGGAGAATTAGAATTTCAGAATTAAAACAACATAATATTCAAAATGTCCAATTATCAACAAAAGAACCTACAAGAACACACAAAGAAACAAGAAAGTACGACCCATTCTCAGGGCGGGTTGGGGGGGAAAGCGAGGCGTTTCAACTTCTTACCTGATAGCACTATCCATTCATTTAGCATATAATCATTGATGATCGGTTGTAGGCCATGTTTTAGTTTGCTAGGCTGCCGAAATGCAATATATCAGAAATGGGTGGCTTTTACAATGGGGATTTATGATTTATTTGCTTGCAAGCTTACAGTTCTGAGACGGAGAAACCTGTCCAAATCAAGGCATCATCAGGCAATCCCTTCTTCTGAAGACTAGTTGCAGGTGATCCTTGGCTCCTCTGTCATATGGCAAGGCACATGGTAGCATTTGCTGGTCTCTCTCTTCTCCTCTGGGTATGGTTGCTTTCAGCTTTCTGCTTCTCTGGCTTTCTCTCTGTCACTCTCTCCATATTCATTGCATTAACAAAGGACTCCAGTAAGAGGATTAAGACAAACTGGGCCACCCCTTACTTAATCTAATCAAAAAGCACTTAATTGAAGCAACCTAATCAAAAGCTTCCACCTACAATAGGTCCACACCCATAGAAATGGATTAAGTTTAAGAAAAAAAAATCTTCTGGGGTCCATCCTGTTTCAATTACAGGCCATTTTGAAATACATTTTAACAAATGGAAACAGGGTCAGAAATGAATTCTTAGAGTAAAAATGAATGGAAGGGGACATCTACCTAGACAAATGGATTAGTCAGATTAGCTATGTCAGAATGAAACCAGATCATTCTCATGATTTTGTGTAGAAAAATCATACAGATTGTTATATCTTCTTGCTGAATTGAACCTTTAATCATTATACAGCATCTTTCTTTGTCTCTTGTAACCTTTTTTTGACTTGAAGGCTATATTGTCTAACAATAATATAAACACTCCAGCTCTCTTTTTGGTCACTATTTGCATGGAATATCTTTTTGCACTCCTTTACATACAACCTCTTTGTGTCTTTGTATCTAAAGTGAATCTCTTGTAGACAGACAGCATACAGAAAGATCATGTTTTTACATCCAATCTGCCAATCTCTGTCTTTGAATAGGAGAGTGTTGGGAATTGAATCATGTCCCCAACAAAAGGCATGTTCCAGTACCAACTCCTGGTCCTGTGGGCGAGAACCCATTTGTAAATAGGACCTTTGAGGATGTTTTATCAGTTAAGGCATGCCAAAACTCAATGAGGGTGGGTCGTAATCCAGTGCTCCTGAGCATAGGAAACTGGACATAGGAGAGAGTAGCCAAAAACTGGAAGAGAAAGGAAAAGACATCACCATGGGCATTGCCATGTGACAGAAAAGTTGGGTTGGATTTCAAAAGGTCTGTTGTCCAGTGCAGTTAATTCTCAACAAGGCATTTATTCATTTAACTGTAGTAATGTATTATAAATTAACCATTGAATGTTTTCACAGAAAAGAATTTTGAGACTGAAAAGAGAATGTACCATCTTGCAAACTTAATCCTTGTAGGTTCAATCAGTTTTTAAAACAGGCCTGTCAAATCCAAGAGACTGAATTTGGCTCTATGGGGATATGAAAGAAAATGTCATGATCCCTGTCTTCAAGAAAATTACAGTTTTATGATATGAGGTGGAAATACAAATAACTATAATCAGCAGCAGCATGGAAAAGCTTGAGGTTTGGACTTGCTCACATAAAAGTTTGAAGTCTGGCTTCTGAGCTTACTATATGTGTGATCATGGACTAATTTCTTAGCTTCTTTAAGCCTCAATTTTCTCATCTGTGAAAATAAAGATACTAATTAGAAATATTAATGGTCTCTCACATATATTCAACACTTATTATGTGCCAGGCACTGTGCTATGTAAGCAATTTACATATATTATTTCCTTTCCTCACATGAACCCATGAGAGGTTTATATTGCTACCATTTTAATAGAGGAAGAAATTGAGGTTTAGAGAGTGTAAGTATTGTTCGTTCATTCACTGAACAGCTATTTGAGTATCTACTAGTGCTAGGCATTATGATGAGTTCTAGAAATGCAACTCTAAGCACAAGATGCAGTGGGAGCATGTAGGAGGAGCAATGTCTTTCAGTTTTGAGGACCTAGGAAAGGCTTTACTCTCCAGTTCTAAAGCCATCGCCTTTCCCAGGAGCTCAGTGAAACTCCCTAGAGAACTAATAATCATTCACTCCTTTTAGCACCTATTTTTCCCTTGTTTCCTTTGTCTTATATTAATTTGCATGATCATTTAGTCAGTTAGATTGGGAATTCCTTACTGGCAGAGACCTCACTTTTCACTTATTACTATATAACTTTGCTCAATATAAGACTGTTAAATGGATGAACGGATAAATAAATAAATCTCACTGTTGACTATTTTTGTCTCTTGATGGCCAAGCATTATCTAAATCACATACATTATTCACCCTAAAGTTCTTCTTTATCTTTTAATATTTTTGGGCCTTGTTCTCAGTCTTTCAGGCTATGAAACAGAGTCCATTTATATTCTTTTGTTGTTGTTGTTATATGGCAATGTGCTCAAAGTAGTTTAGAATTTGGGGTCTCCAGTCTGCCACCCCTCATTTACCATTGCCAAGGAGATGGCCCAGGTCTACCCAGAACCTTCTCTACCAAGATAACTATTGATTTACTTCATATATCAACAAGATTCTCTGAAAGAATCCTTGCTGCTGAAGGTATTAGATCCTGCCTGGGATTAAACTCACAAACCGCAAAGTTTCCAAAGGCTGTGACTATCAGTTAGGATTCCAATGTGACATAATTTTCTTACCAAATTTATATTAGAAAATGGGCTTGAGGATTGTTTGTTCCTACAGGATAGTCCGTGGTTAAATAAGATGACCTTTAGTCATATTTTTCATTAACTCAGCTCACTCCACAATTATTAATAATATGGCTCTTGGGCTTTTGACCATAAAATTCTAGTCTCTCCAGAAATTTGAAATGCAAGATTTACATATTTTAGAAATTTGAAATCTATTTGAAACTACTTTGACTTCAGTATAATTTTGCCTTAAAAAAAAAAAAAAAAAAAAAGTTCATCAAGACGACAGAGGAAATCACTCACTATAGGGCTCCATCTCCCCACAAAAGTTTTAAACAACAAACAATAGCTAGTATAACCATCCTGCTCAGAGATCCAGGAAATAGTTAAGGGTTTCAGTAACAGGGCAAGCACCATATCAAGAATAAGGCAACTTTCAAGCAGTAAAATCTAGTGGTTTCCCAGCTAGCTCCTGTCTCAGCCCCTCACCAGCTTGGCACAGAGCTAGTCCATGTTCCCAGTATGGGTCCCTAGATCCCAGTTCCAGAGGGAGCAGAGTAACCCTTGTGCACATACTGGGAGCATATATGTCTGTGCCATTCTGTCTGGACTGGATCTAATAATAGGAGAAAATGCCTAAAAGGACATTATTGGGACATATGAAAAAAAGTGAGAGCATAGACTGTAAACTTTATAACAATGTTAAATTGCTTGAATTTGAAAACTGTACTTTAGGTTGTTACATAAGTGAATATCCTTATTCTTAGGAAATGTATATAGAAGTATAAAATGTTCAAAGAGCATGATGCATACTATCAAGTGGTTAAAAAGTAGGTAGGTAGGTAAATAGGTAGATAGGTAGGTAGGTAGGTAGATATGGCAACTTGGAAAAACATTAAAAGGTGATGGACCTGAGGATTTGGGTGGTGGATATGTTGGAGTTCTCTGTATGGGGTTTGTCATATTTTTGCAACTGTCCTGTGGATTTGAAATTATTTCAAAACAAAAATTCTAACCGTGATTATTTCTGAATTTTGGCATTACAGGTGATTTTTATTTGCTGCTTTATGCTTTCCTCTTTTCCTATTTTCTACAATGGACATATTTTATATTTTTTATAATTTGAAAAAACAATGAAAAATGTTTTAATAATAAAAAAGATTAAAAATAGGCAAAGTATAGGGAAGGCATTTTGAAATTGGGTGTCATATATGTCTATATATAATTGTTTAAAAATGTTAAAAATCAAATGCAAATACAAAAGACAATTAGTAAGTAACATACATAGACATATTTCCAATGAAATACCAAGTTAGATAAAGGAATGATTTTTAAACAAACATGTTAACTGCTTTAATTGTCAAAATCCTTACTAAAAAAAATTTTAAACATCAGGTTTTGGACCACGAACATAATTTTACAAAAGTTTTAGCACTTTCATGGTTGCCAAAGGCTTTTCTGGAGTAGTCCTTGCAGGGGCTGCTTACCAGGACCAAGAAAATCCATCCAAGCACCTAAAATTAATATAATAAACCCCACCTGTCCTTTCTATTCCTCTTCTGTTACACTGCCTTAAGGAGTTCAAACCAAGAAGGAACAAAGTGTTTTTGCTGTGGGTTGACTACTTGTGATCCAGGGAACATTTAAGAATATGAGAGATCTGGGGGGAAAGGCAAGAAATAATTTATATGGTTAATAGAACAAGGAAGCCAAGAAAAATTCAGAGACCTTGGGAAATATTTTGAATCTTTTGCAAAGCTAATCACAAAACAATGACTTTGAAACGGGCCTTGGAGATCACTAGCTGTGTCTCCTGATTCTATTACTGAGGACAATGAGCATCAGAGAAGGAATATGATTTGCCCAAAGCCTGTTAACTAACAAATGGCAGTGCCAAGAAGACCCAAACCCGGATCTTCTGGCTCCAACTCCAGTGCTCTTTAATCTTTTATTAGATGAGAATTATTTTTGTATGTGTTTTAAGAGCCTTTAAACTAGGAGTTTAAATTACTTTCTTTTGATTTGGATTGTTTATTCATTTTGGTTAGCCTCTTTCACCATCACTAAGTGCATTTAAGTCCCTGAGCTAAATTTCCTTCATTTGTGGCCAGAATTATCACAGGAACATTCCATTTACTCAAAAATAGTTGTATTATAAAAGAAAATACAAGCAGAAAACTTCTCCAACAATGCAACATTCTAAAAAAACATCATGCCCACAACTTCCATTCCTGCAAAAACGCCAAGTGCAAACCTACTGCACCTGTAAACTGTAGCGAGCGCACAGTGGCCAGGAACTCGTGGCTGGCTAGTCCCATGTGCACATAAGTTTATGATTGCACTTAAGTACCAATTTAGTTTCTTTGCCAGTCCAGAATTAGAGGTGATATAAAGAAACAGAGATATTTCAGGGAAAGGACAGTTATCATGGGGAAAAGCTTGCAAAGAAGTGGCCAAAGTTACGTTGCAATTAAAGAACATACTCAGTACTCAGTGTTTTGCTTTCCCAAGTTTTCAACTACACTTGACTATAGTCTTCTCTGTCCTCTAGGGTCTTTATGGGGTAGGGGGAAGAATTCTGTCTATTGTGTGGCTCTCAGCTCCTGAAGCAGAAACCTCAGAATTACTGTTGGTCAACAGAGAGATCTGTTAATTCGCTGATCCATCATCCATCTGGGGACAGGCATATGTGATGAGTACTGAGAGGAGGTAGGGTCCTGCCAAATCAGAGGAATGTTAAGTATCTACACGCAGAGGTTTTTTTTTTTAATCCTGGGAAGTATTTTTGTGCTCATTTAAAACATGCTTTCTTAGGCAATGTGTTAGGTAGAATGGTTTTGTCAAAGCTGTTTAGGTTTATCTTCCAATTTTCACAGTAGTATTCACCAAGTTTCTTTCCACTTCTAGTTTATAATTTGGATTATAGTTTTTATAGATTTTTAGAATATAAAATAATTCAGAGTATAGTTTTGTTTTCTCCTCAGGTGATATTCATAGCTCTAAAGCAGAGTTTATAAATGAGTAATCCTCTAGCCAAATATAGTCCACTGACAAGTTTTGCTCTTTACATATAGTAGTTTTTTTTTAATTATTATCATCATTTGGATTAGTTGTCAACATTTAAATAAAATGACATTTCTAATAAAAATCAAGAGCCCTGTGGCAGTTTGAGATTATTTATGAATCCCCAAAAGAGAAAGATTGTGCTTGTAAACTAATCTATTCCTCTAAGTGTAATGCCCTTTGTATTAAATTCAGAGGTTTTACATTTACTTGAGAAAATCAATTTAGGGCTTTTGATTTGACCACGTTAGTAGGGCATGGCTTAGGTTGATTCCCCACCCCCGTGGTAGGCTGATATAAAGGGACACTCACTCAAGAAGACCCACAATAAGAGAGAACTCTGTCATGTTTGATCCTGGGCCCTGGGGAGAGATGAGCCGTTCTCCCAATAGTTTGGAGCTGAAGAGAACAGAGCAGCTGAGTAGGTGAGAAGGCCTGGAAAGAAGCAAGCCCTATGCCAGAGACTGATATAGGGAGCCCTGAGAGACCAGGCAGAGATGTCAGTCACCATCTTGCTTCAACACGTGACAACTGACTTTGGTGAGAAAGCAACCTTGAGTTGGACTCTTTAGGGCCTTGTAACTGGAAGCTTCTACCCCAAATAAATATCCTTTATAAAAGCCAACAGATTTCTGGCACTTTGCATTGGCACCCCTTTGGCAGATTAATACAATCCCCAACATATCCTTTTTAAAAAATGGTATCTTTAACATTTGGTCTGTACTTCAACATAGCAGACATTTGCTAGAACTGAATAGTCCCTGCCACCGTGAGATGGTACAAGCACTGTCATGCCTCCCGTGTCCATTAGTCAGCCTGGACCCTGTAGCTATTTACATTTCTGACCCTAACCCAAAAGATTTATAAAGTAGATGTGTCTAAGGGGAAAGGGAAAGCCCATCATCATGATTGTGGTAATGATAAGGATGTTAGAATAATCCTTATATATTGAGCACAAACCATTGCAAACATTTTACGTATCACTTAAATCTTACAGCAACCCCACTTATTGCCCAAAAGGCTAATTTGCTTGCCTACTCACTCCGTGAGTGAAAGTTAGAATTTGAACCCAGATCTGTCTGACTCTAAAGATTTTCATTTTACCGTACTGCCTTTCGGAATTATACCTCTCTCCCATATAACCTTCCCCAAATTTTATTCCTATGAGAATCTATAAGTGGGTACCAAGACTTGGGGACTCTGCTGGCCATTGGTTTTCAGTTTCCATCAGGAGGAGAAAGGAGTGAAGCTTGGTTTTCATTGGTGAGACTCCTTCTACTCTGAGCTTATCCTTCAGGCAAGGAACAGCACTAGGCATTGATGCATGCAGCCACTCTCTTGAGCAAAAGGAACCACAGTGAAGACTTTAGAAAGAACATTTGAGTACCATTAGGTAAGGAGCAACTACTCAAAATAAGGGAATAATAAGATGTGCAAATCCAAAATCTTAACTTATGGAGGTGATTATTTCGAGAGGGAAAAATGAAATCTCTTATTCCTGAAATTATGTATCATGTTGTCTTTCTTTCCTTTGATTCCAGCTTTGTATTATCCTGAAAGCCTTCTGCTTTTCAAATCAATAATATTGTTGGGTATCAGTTTCCGTATTCTCCTTCACTTCTGGTTCTATTCTTCCTGATTTTTTCTTTTTGTTGTTGTTGGTAGTTTTTTTTTCTTTATTTTAAAAGAAGCTTTAGATTACATAAATATTACATAAAAAATATAGAGGCTTCCCATGTACCCCAACTCCTTCCCCTCTCACACTTTCCCCCATTGACAATACCTTTCAGTAGTGTGGTACATTTGTTACAACTGATGAACACATATTGAAGCATTGCTACTAACCATGGTCTATAGTTTATATTTTTGTTTATGCTTGGTACCGCACAATTTTATAGGTTTTGACAAAATAAATAATGGCCTGTGTCCTTCACTGCAATATCATACAGAACAAAATGCCCATGTTACACCTATTCTTCCCTCTCACTCCTCTCAGAATCTCTGGTGACCACTGTCTTTATATCAATGTTACAAGTTCTTCCATTACTAGAATAATAATGTCTACTTTGGTCCATAGTTACATCCCCCCCTTATGTGTGTTCGTTCCTCAATCTTGAGGATTTGGGGATAGTGATGCCCACTCTGCTTCCGAATGAGAAGTGGCTTAGATCCCATGGGGCAGATGGATGGAACTGTCTTGCTTGCAGTTACAGATACTCTGGTTTGGAGGATGGGCTTTGTCCATCATCATCCTTTTGTTAGTTGTCCTGGGCAAGTCCTATGAACTGGAGAGTAGGTGTTGGCTGCAACTCTGTTGAAATTCAGGGCTCAATTGGCATATGAACAGCCAAAAGATTTAAGTCTCTGGGACATATATTTAATAGGTATAGTGCTAATTATAAGCTCCAATAAAAGGGGCAGAAGAACCATGTGTAAGAAAATTATAAATGAGTCTAGCTCTAATACATTGGGGAGATAAGTTATCATATATGCCAACGTAAGGCCCACTTTCAGGGTTCCAATTTCCTGGGGTTGTCTGCCCTATAGTGTACAGATGCCCCTAGAGCCCTCAGGAGCACCCCTGATTGATGCACTGTTTACTATGGCAGTCAGTGAGATCCTCCTGAGACATGCATAAGCATAACCTCTGGAATGAACTTCCGACTCACTTTGAAATCTCTTAGCCATAAAAACTCATTTGTATTTAATATTCCCCCCCTTTTTTTCATGGCCTTTTAACAAATGCTTCACTGGTTGGCACTTGGTAATAATCCCTTGGTGCCAGGGAGGCTCATCCCCAGGAGTCATATCTCATACTGGAGAAAGGTAGTGCATTTATATGATGAGTTTGGCTTAGAGAGAGGTCACATTTAAGCAACAAGGAGACTTTCAGGAGATAATTCTTGGGCTATATATATTACTAGGCTAAGTTTCAATTTCACAAGAACAAAGTTCGTAAGTTCAAGCATCATTATCAATATATTGAGAAAATAGTAGAACTTCCCAGGATGGGAATTCTCTCTCTCTAGTCAACTTTCAGATTCCCAAGAAAGTGAATCTGGTTGGACTAATCTAGGTGTGTCCACTCTTGAATCGAGTGGCACTGAGTCCAGGGGACTGAGTAAGTGGCACAGTCATGGCAATTTCTTTGGATACTAGACATGACAGTGGATCTGTTTCCAGGTCTGTGATTTTTTAAAAAGTTTTCTTGTATATTTATGTCTAAGTCAGGGCTGTGGTCTATATAAGAGTAGATTTTAGTAAATGTGTATACTTCCATAGAAGGATCTTAGAAATTTTTAGTCCAAAATTTTAGTCGTTAAGAGTTTGAGAAACATCTCAGATCTTTTTCTGTGATATGAAATAATTTATGGAGGTAGTAGTTTTGCAAATCATATTAAAGTTCTGCCATCTTCACAATTAATAATTGCAACAGGGCAATACAGTATAGGCTCTCACATAGCAAATGCCTTCCTAGTTAACAAATAGAAGTGAATTTGCTACTGCCTGCTGCCTGTGAGAGGGTAGTTACACTTTGAGTTGTTCCTCACCTCCCTGGACAGTGAGTTGCATCTTTCATCCTTTGATGGGTGAATCTGATGAAGTGGAAATGCTCAGAAGTTAATACTAACAGACAAGCCATGGAAAACTTCTGTCTTAGTTCATCCTACAGTCTTTTTATACTAGGACAAGACGATCCTTCTACTGCAAACATGAGCCTCCTCTCTTCTTCAGCCAAAAGTTCACCAGGGTTCAAACAATTTCTTAATGGATTCCAGCAAGATTTTTGTGGGGCTGTAAGAAAGAAGTTTCTGGTTTGCAGCCTGGAGGAATGTGTCTAGCGCTGCAGTACCAGCACTGAAATCAGGGCCCACCTGGATTCAAGCTCCCAGACCAGGCTTCTAGTCTGGTTCCGATTTTGGGGGGACTTGGCAGCTTGCCTTCATTGTTCCAAATTATTGCTGCCATTCTTTAATGCACAGCTCACATCTCACCTCTTCCATCAACCCTTCCCAGGCTGATAAGAAATCAGCCCCATCTGCACCCCATATCTAGTGCCAAAGGCCCTTTTATTCTCCCATTCAAACAAATATATCAGATACAGGCAATTCTCAGTTGTCCATACTGATAAAGGAGTATATGCCTATAGATAATCTGTTATTATATCTAACCTGTTGCACTTTTTCTTCCTGATAGAGAGGTGTATGACACATGGAGATAAATAGTTCAGATATTGAGAAATGGAAGGACTAGAAAGCAAAGGGCAACAATGTGTTGATGGTGAATTCTCTCTGTATTTTTTGATACCTACTTTTTGAAAAATCCCATTTTTCTTCCTTTACAACAGTGGGCAAATTCTGAGAGGTTAAGTCAAATCACTTGTGTGACTTATGAATCATATTTTTATGTAAAATGAAAGCTTCATTTTTGATTTTTGAAGAACATGATAGAAGAAATTTTAAAAACACATATTAGAATTCACTTTCTTTCCTTGCTCATTTCTTCCATTTCCATTATTATTTTAGTTGTCATTATAATTAATAGTAGTAGTTCCAATTATTAAACTTTAAGTGCTTTATATTCATTCTTTTATTGAATCTTCACAATTGTCTATTTGAGCAGTTGTAGATTTACAGGAATATCTTGGAGAGACTATGCAGAGGTCCCATTTATATCACAACAACTTTTTGAGATGTGATCGGTGTTCTTTTGCAGATGAGGAAAAGAAGGCATCAAGAGATGAAGTAACATGGGCAAAGTCATACAGCTAGTAAATAACAGAGCTTGGATTCAAATTTAGATCTGTCTGGCTCCAAAGCTATTTGCTGTGCTGTGCTTTGCCATGCAGTATGGTTGGGTCCATATAAAGCTTGCTCAGTGGAAGGACATGGGTCTTTGTTCAAGTCCAGAGAGGAGGCGGCCATGGGAGCAGCTGATGATACAATAATGGTATCACTACAGAGCCACTCAACAACAAAAAATTTGACACCTAGATCTACTATGTGTTCCTTAGGTTATTTGGGCATCAGTTGCTTTTCTGCCTCCTGCTCTTACAGTCTTACTTTGAGCTTATAAACCCTCAAAAGCAGGGCCATGACTTCTTCAACCTGTACAATACCATTCCCAAAAAGAGAATTCAGTAAAGGATTTGCTCACTGTGATGGAGATCATGATGCTGAAATTTCTTCAGCTTCTCTAAGTGATTTACAAATGTTTGCGCATGAAATTTCTCTCTCCCATATCCTTCTCTACCTTTTTTCTCTCTGCTGCTCTCAAGCTCAGAGGATAACCACGAAAATAGTGAGATGTGTGTCTGCAGAAAAAAATAAAAGTATATCTGGGCCTCTTTGCATACCAATGAGGTGTTTTGGAGAGTGGCAACTTGCTTATGTATGCAGATGTTGATTTATGATTGCAAGTACAGGTTTCACAGGCGGAATCCACATCTGCCATTTAAATGACTAACATAATGGAATATCTAATCAATAGCTAATTAGACCCAGGGGCTGGCATTGTAGTTGAGAAAGCAGCAGTGTCTAAAACAAAGTTTTAATCCCATTGCAAAAAAAAAAAAAAGTTATCTCTTATGGAACTATCAGATAAGCACTTCCTCCCAGGAATGCAACCTCCTTGACAGAATACCCATTTTAAAGCAACAGTGTGTTTGTACTCAGCAGTGTATTCTGCCCTTCACTGTAGGGAATTAGAACAGAAATAGGAAAGACTGCTTTTGGTTCAGGCCTAAAGGCAGAATTGGGCCTTTAGTAGTTGTGTGTGGGATGAGAGTTTCTCATGTAACTCCTCCTGTGATCCTCATTTTGTACTTGCATCACCGCTGCTACTGTATGCCTGAATATTTCTGGAGCAAAAGCAATTTTCCTGCTTTTGTGGAAATTTGTGGGGTTCCCAAATAGAAACTAATATGAAAGTGTTCTGTTCACATGCTTTACAAATGTTTTTATTTTACCTTGGACGGAGCGTGCCCAGAGCTGAGCATACAGGTGGTTTGATATTGGAGCACACTCTCCTAGCCCCATGCCTCAGGCCTTGACCTATCCTGGGTGGCAGAAACAGGTGCAGGAACTGTCTGTGTGAGCTGTGTGTGAAAGTCAGCAAGCTGCCTAACTGACATTGTTTCCTTCTGGATTCCCTTCTTCCTTACATTGCGTGGTACCAATTAAAAGTTCACATAAGGGTCATAATGACTGGCCTTTGGCAAGGCTTTGTGAGAAAGTCTGCTGCGTTAGGCCGCCCAGATGCAAGCCATGTTTGAGCTCAGTTCGGTTCTTTTCATTCCCTCACCCTTTCATTCATGCCAGCTGCTCATGGGGATGTTTCCCCCCTCTGTTTAAGGTAATAATAGAGTCAGTGCTGAAACCAAGCTACAGGCAAGAACTGAAAATAAGTTTGCAGGGGTTTGTTTTAATATTGTTGGGAAAACCTTAGAATCTTTTTGAAAGTATTTGTTTCCCAAGAAACTGTCCTTTGGGAGCATCTTCCTTAATTGCATGTCTTCAGCTTGATGCTAAGAAACAAACTTACTAAACATAATTGATATGTGGTCTAAGTGTTTTCAGCTAGTACAACCACTTTCTCAAAAACCGTTTCTTTAAACAGTGTGCTCTCATATGGGTGTTACTCTATAACTCTTATGAATATGCATCGTTTTATCTTAAAAGCCCTCTGGTATATCCGGTGTAATAGGAAGAGGAATGATGTATTAGAAAGGGATTGGATTCCCAACTCTGCCACCTTTTAAGTAGGTGGCATAGAAAGTTGCTTTGGCTCCATCATCTGTGCATTCACAGAGTTGTACCTATAAAATACCTGATAGGAGCTGGCCCTGACCCATAGTAGGTGCTTCATAAGTGGCACAATTCCTTTCCCCTTCATTATTTTTTTATTGTTGTTTCTTCTTGACATAAAGTTTGACAAGTGAGAATTGTCCATTACCACAGTTTATGATTTTCCAAATATAATATCCCACTCTTCAGGGTAAATGTGGCTGACAGTATTTCTTTTCTACCTTCCTGCCTACTCAGATATAACTGCCATTCACTAGCTGCAAAACAGAAGCCTTTGTGGACTTCAGCTATATAAACCACACCCCTTGAGGCAAACAGCCACTCTTATTTTGGAGAAGAAGACCAACAAATCAACTGACAACAAGCAAGCCATATATATAGCCCTTGCTTAAGACACTCATTTTTCCTACTAGAAAGAATTTAAAAATTGAGATTGGAAATCATTTAAGAACTCAATGCCCAAGTGTTCTGGGGAGCACCAGGTTCATAAAAATTCTCAGACCAATGCAAATTTGTTCATCTACCCATCGATATACATCCCAATAGGTGATTCCTCATTGTAGCTTGCCTCCACCTACAGAAAATAGTTCAGCTTCAAATGGTAGAATTTTTTTTCTTTATTTTTAAAGAAGTTTTAGATTACGTAAAAGTTATATAAAAAAATATAGAGGATTCCCATATACCCTACTCCCCCTCCTCACACTTTCCCCCATTAACAACATCTTTCATTAATGTGCTACATTTTTTACAATTGATGGACACATATTGAAACATTGCTACTAATTATGTTTACATTATGTTGTATGTTTACATTATGGTTTACAATTGGCACATGCACAATTTTATAGGTTTTGACAAAATATATAGTGGCCTGTGTCCTTCATTGCAATATCATGCAGAACAAAATGCCCCATGTTACACCTATTCTTCCCTCTCACTCCCCTCAGAACATCTGCTGAGCACTGTCTTTTTATCAATGTTACAAGTTCTTCCATTAACTAGAATAATGATAAGTCTACTTTGGTCCATAGTTGCATTCCCCCCTTATGTGTGTTCATTCCTCAATCTTGAGGATTTGGGGATAGTGATGCCCACTCTGCTTCTAATTTAGAAGGAGCTTAGATCCCATGGGGCAGATGGATGGAACTGTCTTGCTTGCAGTTGTAGATACTCTCTGGTGTGGGGGATGGGCATTGTCTGTCATCATCATTTTGTTAGTTGTCCTGGACAAGTCCTATGAACTGGAGAGCAGGTGTTGGCTGCAACTCTGTTGAAATTCAGAGCTCAACCAGCATATGAACAGCCAAAAGATTTAAGTCTCTAGGACACATATTTAATAGGTATAGTGCTAATTATAGGTTCAAATAAAAGGGGTAGAAGAATCATGTGTAGGAAAATTATAAATGAATTTAACTTTGTTACGCTAGAGAGATGGATTATCATATATTCCAAGGTAAGGCCCACCAATTTCCTGGGGTTGTCTGCCCTTCCTATAGTGTCCAGATGTCTCTAGAGCCCTCAGAAGCACCCCTGAATTTTAATGTTCAAAGATAGCAAGAAGGCTAAATCAACACCATGCCAACAATCCATCTGGAATGACAACACTTGAAAGCCTTAAAAGCCATGGTTAAATCTTGGTTTTCTATTAAATATGGCGTTTGGTAGATACAGCCTTGTACAATTCTGGGACTTTTCTGTTTAGATTCACATAGATATGTTGATAAGGACATGGTGCATATTTTTTAAAATATAAACCAGTTATCTCAAATTGCATGTTTTATAAGAATACATGTAGAAAAAATATTACATGGTACAGCTTAGACAAATTATGATTATTGCATGAACAAGAAAAATATGAAATTCTGTTTTTTCTTTGTCCTTGGTTCCCCTATATCTGCTAGCACCTACTCTACCAGGAAGCAATGAAGTGAGGGCATGAAAGCAGGTAATTTGAGTACCATTGGTGAGGATAGAAGATAGCACATAATATAAGCTTTCTGTGGTAATGTAATCCTTTTAAAGTATCTTTGGACAACTGACTAAAAACTATAACTATTACAAAAACCTGAATTTTAAAATATTCCTGTAAGTAAATATTCCTCATACTATGTGATTTAATTTTACTCTTGAATTAGACAGATGCTGAGTGTTGCACTCTGTCCTCTTTGAAATTTATAGCTTCAGCTGAACTAGGACTACTCCAGGAAGGAATAAAAATTCATTCTTTGTGTGTGTGAGTGGGTGTTTAGTGGCATTTTCTTAATCTTTCCGAATGGGAAAAATGTATGCAGTCATTTCTTTTTATGTCAGGGCCTTTGACTGAGTTTGTTTTTATCTAAATTCAAAGATGAAATGGTTCATTTTGCCATTCTCATAATATTTTGGTGATTCAGCAAAATGCAACCATTTATCCTGAACCCACAAGCCTTGACTTTGAAAGGGTGGCCAGATTGATAACTCTCTATCAGCCTTTTTTTTTTTTTCCAGCCCCATCCAGCACCTGACTTTGCATCTGGCTCAGGAAATTTGGGGCCCATTAAAAATCAGCCAGCCAGTATATTTTTCTCTTAGGGCTTTGTAACTGTTGCTTGATTGATTTATTGTAATTCTGATTAATAAGCAATTCAAATTCCCCATTTCAGGTTTTTAAAAAATTTACTTTATTTAAAATAATTTTTTTTTAATTTAACTTAAAATTGTAACTGATTCATTTTTGGCTTGTACATTCAGATACATTAAGGGGTTTCTTACCCCTTAAAATAAGTAGATATTGAGTATCCCTATACTAAGATGGATTGCTGAGTATTCTTTTATTTATTTATTTATTTATTTATTTTCATTAAAATCGGATGTCATTGCAACATATTCATATGTGTGGAGGCTCCCATGGAGAAAATGGGACCCCAAACTCTTGCCCCTGCCCATGAAATATGTCTTTCTCATGTTTTTGGTGTTTTTTTGAAGAATGACTTTGGGAAATCTCTATTTCGTGTTGAAAAATTACATTTAGTGTTTGTTACTGGCTGGCACATATTTGAAAGCAGTCCCAGAATTAACTCCAGATCAGAGGCCCCAGAATTGGAAAGCTAAGGAAGGGTATTTTAAGAATGCTAAGCATTCCTCTTTCATTTGAGTAGGCTGCATAGGGGTATGATTTGCAACTCCACAGTAATTCCAGGGAGAACTCTTCAAAACTCACAGAGTTCATCTTCCAAAGAGCCGGACAAACTTGATGTTATTTCATTGGCTGCTTTAGCAGGGTAGAAAGAAGTGAAAAAACTGTTCTCCAGTAAAACTTCATCTACTCTGAACTCTGAAGGAGAGTGTGTTTCTTCTAGAGGATCAGAGTTGTGATCTTATTTCTTATCTGCTATTATATCCAGAGGAGCTGAAAAGGATCTGAGCTTTTGCAAACTTGACCCTGTACTTAGAGCTGTGGGACAAGTCTCCAGATGCCCAACTCTCTAAGTGCCCCTTTACAGCTTCAGACATATTTCATATTGAGCGAATACGTACTATTTGTACAGTGACCACATATCTACAAAATCCAATCAGCACACACGGTCTGATAATTATGGGGACTATGGAGTAAAGGATTTGAAAATAGACTATCCCAGAAATTCCAGGATATATAGTCAGAGTTGTTATGTGCTGGGCACTGTAGTAGAGTTTTTTTCTTCTTTTTTCTTCTTTTTGCAATAGATTTTTAAATGTAAGTTATGATAGTGAATCTTTACTGCAGATATATACAATAGATATGATTATCCTCTTATAAATCATGAGAGAACTGAATCTCATACTGAGATGTATTCAAGCAAATCATCACACTCAGGTTGAGTTGTTCCATTCCCTCTCCCCCCATCTTGCCCCCAGGCCATGCTGCCTCTTTTGGGGTTTAGAACTGTATAACATGTAGATTATTCATATAAGCAATGATGATCCTGGGTCAGAAGTGGCCAGGTAAGTGAATGTGTGGGTGAAACATGGAGATGGGACTCTGTGGTCTGGTTGATCTTAAGTGTAACAATTCCAGAAGAAAAAGAATACTTTCTGCAACTGTCAGGCTCAGTTCATAGAACTGAAGGTCCTGTGACTCTATTGTTCTGTGAAGAATAAAAACTTAATTTTTTCCAACAAAAGAAGCTTATTATCCCATTCAGATGTGTTGTGCTATGCCTTAGTCCCCTGGAAAAAAAACTTGGATTAACAAACTTTATTTTCTCGAGCTGATGTGAAAAGTTGCTGCTTTGTACATGCATTAGAGCCATATGGGATAAAAGTTTAGAGTTCTTTTACAGATGATATTTTTCAGTAAACTCTGCTGTTGATCAATTTTCTCCAGGCTTCACTCTAATAGAGGCCCAATATGGGCAGACAGAAATTGCAATAAAGAACCCAGGAAGGGGAAAGAAAATACATGTATCAATTGAGAATATTTTTGTCTGACTTTGAAGCAGAATTCTGATAGTACCAACTAAGAAGTTTCAATTTAGAATAAAATAATTTGTTTGGGGCAGTAACCAAGGAATTAACTAAGAGCCAAGGAATGGGACAAGCCCTTATGAGTTGGGTATCTGAACAATTATAATGGGAGGAGAACTGTTTGGGGAGAGAGACACATCTTTAACCCTCCCTTTTTCTTCACCTCTAGCCTTGATACACAAATACACTCAGCATACTAATACTGCATTGGGAATATTGACTTCAGACAACATATACAGATGTGTAAATGTGAGCTTTATTGTGTGCAGAATTTTGCTGAATTATGGTCCATATCTGGAATTTTGAACTCTTTAGATGTAAAATTATAATTTTTCAGAACTGCATGTTTGAGTGTGTTCTGTCCATCATAGCAGAATGGCTTCTTTGTGGTGACTTTCTGAACAGACACATTCCAGTAAGATCCACATTTGTACCAGGGCAGAAGACCAGCTGCTATCCTTTCTTCTCAACAAAGGACTCTATGTTTAAGCAAAAACTATGTACTGTATGCCCAGCAGCAGAAGGGAGTCTGAGCAGTGATGTCAAAGTATACCATGATGTCACCACAATTCACAAAGAGTTACAGTTAATGCCATGTGAAATCAGGCCAAATTCAACACTTTCCCTCTTGGGTACTTCAGTCTGAGAGACAGAAGCAAGGCCAGAGGTCAGGCCTTTGTATAATTTTGTTTTGCATTCTCCAGACACCCTAATTTTGGAAGCAGAGGAGGGAGAAGACAGCGTGTTAAAGAAAAGTCCCCTGACCATCTGCTGAGAATAAATTCTGGTGTCTATATGCATATGTGTCTATCCTAGATTAATTCTTAGGATTTCTGCTGAAGACTGCTAGGTAAACAAATTTAATTAAAATAATATGCAAAAAAATCCAGATGTATTCAGCAAAACATTACACAATAGTTTGACCCAGACTCTGAAAGTAAGAGAGGAACAAAATAAACAGGCTGGGAGCACCTGAGAGTTTTAATAAATATTGGAAATAAGACTCAATCATTCTTTTGTTCTCTTTCAGGGTGTTTATGGGCCATTAGATATATCATGACCCTGACCTCAAGAAAGGGAGGACAGGGAAACTTTTGAAAATGTTTGTAATCTATAAATTTACTGCTCTTTCTGTCAGCTGTCTCATTATCTTAGCATTAACATCTCCCTTTTCTTTGGTTAACTTTATAATGTAAAGAGATAAACCTCACAGTACCATTTAAGATCATCCAGCATCTCTACAGCTGTAGTGTGAGCAAGCTAATAATGGAGCACAGAGTATCTATAGGTGGTGAAATGGGACCCTTAAAAAACAACACCTGGCAAAATCCCATGCCTGTGAAACAGGCCTTCCTTACTTTAGAATTTAACTGCAGAGGTCGTGGAATCCCCACCCTTTAATGTGGTTGCAGGTTGGGGTGAGTAGATTGGAGTTGGGAAGGAGTGTGGCGCTGGTCCGGCCAGATGACCAGCCAGAGGGCTAGAGCTTACAAAGGGTAATGGGAGAACCCAGGCCAGGAGGCTGTTTAAGCTAATGTCCATTAGGAAGAGCCAGGAATCAGGCACTCAGGAAACAAAATGCAAAGTAAGTCTCCAGGTCCAGGGTTGGCATCAAAGCTAGGGCATGAATCCCAGGGCACTGTGCCTGGTGGAAAAGAGGTCAGGGGGAGATTCATTCAGGAATAATAAGGATTTATATCCACGGCGATTCTGGAGCAGTGATAAAGGACCATAGACATAGCAGGCAAAGTGACTAGTAGAAATTAATCTCTCAGATTACAGTGCTATAAAATGATCCATGCTTAGACATCTTTGTCTTTTTACAGATTCTCTCTCTCCCCCTCTCCCCCTTTCCCCCTCTCCTCCTCTCCCTCTTTCCTCCTCTCCCTCTCTCCTCTTTTGGTTTTAAGAGCCAGTGGCAGAGAGTTCAAGTGATAGTTGCTGTTATGTTCTAAGTTGGGAAGGAAGAAAATTCTTTGAAACTACAATATAACTGTGATGGTTAAGCTCATGTGTCAACTTGGCCAGATAATGGTGCCTTGTAGTTTGGTCAAGTAAGCACTAGTCTAATTGTTACTGTGAGAAGGTTTGTGAACTTAAATCACCGGTAAGTTGATTGCACCTATGGCTGATCACATCTACAGTCAACTGAGGAGATGGCCTTCAGCAATGAGTGATGTCTCATCCAATCAGATGAAGGCATTAAAAGGAGATCAGCAGTTGGAAGAGAGAATTTTCATCTCTACTTCTGCCAGCCAGCTCCTTCCAGGGAATTCACTGAGGACCTTCAACAGAATTCCCAGCTTGCAGCCTGCCCTATGGAATTTGGACTTGTTTATCCCCACAGTCACATGAGATGATTGTATAAAATCTCATAATATTTACAGATATATCCTATAGGTTCTGTTTTCCTAGTAAACACTGACTAACACAATAACCTATCCCTGTGGCCTTGCCTATGTGTAGAATTCATTTTATTCATTCAATAAATATTTATTAGTTGCTTGCTCTGTACCAGGCACTGTTCTAGGTGAACAATGGACAAAACATACAAAAATTTCTGACTTTGTGGTACTATGTTCTAGTAGGATAAGATAATAATAATAAATTTAATAAGGAAAGTATATTGTATTATAAAATGAGTGCTATAGAATTAAAGCATGGAACAGTCTAAGAATAAAAAGAAAAAATGGGACAGGCTAGGAGGACTTGTGAGGGATGCAGCTTTAAACAGTCCGGTCAAAGTAGGCCTCACAGAAGATGGAAGTGTTGTCAAACAAACACTTAAAAGGAGGTAAGGGCACTGCTGTAAAGATGTCTAGAGAAGAATGTTCACCAGAGGCAACAACCAGTTCTGTCCTAAGACAAGAGAGTGATTGGGCTGCTTGAAGAGCAGCAAGGTCAGTGAGCCAGAGGGTGATAAGGTCAGAGAGGTGACTCAATTGGATGATGTAAGACCTGCGAGCCATTGTAAGGACTGGCTAATCCACAAGGAAAAAGAGTAGGGCTAGCAGTGATTGGTAAATCCTAGGGACGAGAATGCTGAATATGGGAAGGACATCTTTGGAAAAATGTTTGCCTAGAGGAAAGGGAGTTAGTGCTTTCACATAATTTTTTTTTTTTTACATGGTGCTGTGTGAGAGTGGAGAAGAAACAGCCTCGTCCATTTAGCCTAATGACCTGTGGTGACCAGCATTTCTTTCTGGCATATGTGTGTGGGTATTGAACAACACAACAAGGAAGATTTTCTGTTTTAAAAATCTGTTAAATTGCTCCCTCAAAGCAAGAACAACAAGAAACCCTGCCTCCTGAAGGTGTAGCTTCAAACTACTGAATGCAAAGATCCCACTCCACCCCCCACCCCCCCACCTCCAGTGGCCACTCTTAGGGCTGTGAGCAGGTGCTGCCTTTGGCAACAGTGACTGACAGAAGCATCTGCATCTTCCTCCTTCCTGTCTCTTCACTGCTATTCTAACCCCGAGTGGAACCCTCTCTGGCATAGAACAGAGACCATCACAAATGGATGCCATGGTGCGACTTGGCCTGGATTTCAGCTCTGGCACAGCCATTCCTAATTATGTGATCCTAGGCATGTTGCTTAACCTTTCTAAGTCTCAGTTTTATTTTTGTAAATTAGACATAATTATAACTAACTCTCGGGGCTATTGTAAAAATTAAATAAGAATAAGATATATAAAGTACCAAAAAGTAGCAGAGGTCCGGCAAACAGTTCACTTTCCCTTCTTTCTCTAAGGCGGCTTTCCCTTTTCTCTTCCTCCGTGTCCCTTTGGACTTTAGTCTTAGTGATCTGACGCTCTTTCTCTTGTCACCTGTTTTGAGGAAATTATCTGATTAAACTCCTTTGCCCTAGATTGGGACCATGCCTACCACTTAGGAATACTCCCCACAGCACTGTAATGGCCAACATAATACCTTCAATACTTTCCACTCAGTTGATTTGGTTTCATGTGTTATGCCTCCCAAAGATGTTTGAACAACAAACGAAGGTCTACACCAGCGGTTCCCAACTTTCTAACACAAAGGAGCCCTTTTATTATTTTTTTCCTGTGGTCCTTGTGGTTTGGAAGTTTCCATCTACTCAAAACACTGCATGTATTAATAATTTGTTTTCCAATTGTATGATTTAAGGACCTGAGTTCGCAATTAAAAAATAAATGCAGTAAAAATCAGGAGTTAGCCTATTTGTATAATGAGATGGTTGATGTTTTGGTGACCTTATGTCATTTTATTGCAGGTAAATATATTTCCATTAGGCATTTGGAAATAAACATAATAACTCTTGGACCAATGTTGGCAACTTTGTGAATTACGGGGATCCTGTTTTCTGAAATTAGAAACCTTAGTTGTAAATCAAAGAAACAAGTAAGCAAAGTAGAAAATTGGGGCACCCATAAACTCATGAGATAGGTGTAGGTTGTGCGTGTGTGTGTATGGAGAAAGAAAAGATGTGGAGCACAGGTGTAGACGGGGAATAGCACTGTGCCATTCACTTCTCATATGTGCTTCCAATTCACATATTACAAATGGAGCCGTCTCTTCATCCCTGTGTGGAAGGCTCACTCTTGTGTTGGTGACCTTGATAAGAATGGCCAACCTTGTTACCATGTTTACATTGCCATATAAATATTGTATAGTGTTCATGGACGTTCTGTTTTAATTTCTAGTCAGAAATCCCAAAATGGAATTTTGGCTTTGTTTCTTATCAGCTATGTGCCCTTGGGGAAGTTACCTTTTCAGAGCCTCAGTTTTATAATCCATGCTTGAAGTCATTTAGATCGTAAGAGAAATAACAGTTGTGGAGAATTATCTAAAGTTAGGCAGCTAATCCAGTTCTGTGACACTGGAATGGAAGATAGGTTTAGTCTCCTCAGATGCCAACCACGGTCTGTTAGATTTTGTTTTTTAGCACACACACTGGAAAATATTCTGAGACCACATAAAATCGTAGTGGGAAAGAGTGCCGTAGTTGATTAGTAATGTCTGCTGTGGGTTTTGGCCAGTGGAATAGCTGCATGTATGCCATGATTTTGCCAGCTCAGCTCTAAGTGCTGTAAAGTATTAAGTCAGAAACTGTTGCAATGCTCTGTACCTGGACAATTTGTTTTTGGTCTTTTAAAATTTGCTTTTACCAAATACATACCCTGACAGTTATTCAAAGGATATCAAAGAGCCAGCTCTTTGAAACTTTTCATATTTATTTACTCTGTTGTTATTAGGACACTGTTACATGCTATTGCTTCAGAAGACTCACAGGAAACATTACATATTTTGAGGAATCGTTGTTCTCCTAAGCCAGTTGTTCATTCATTTGTTACCAAAATATTTATTGAATGTCTATTATAAGGAAGGCACTATGTGATACATCATCTAGAGGATCCAGTAAACACTGTGACTCCTGCAACTGCTTACGTATTTCTATTTTCTTGAAAACTCAAATCTATATATTTGGCCCCTATATAGCAAGTATATAGGACCTCACAGTGTCCATTGTATGTACTTCCCTCATTCCTGGCCTTGTTTTATCTTTCTTACCCTTACTTTTCTGTTTGCCCCATTTTCTCATTTTTTACAAAATTTTTATTGTCATACCATATGTATAGACTATAAATCTTTTTTTTTAATGGTCAAATATAAATAAACCATATCTAAATCTTAGATTTAATTGGCTATTCAACCTCTATTTTCTTACAGAATTAGTAAATGAGATATAATGTATGTAAGAGCACACTGTTTATCATAAAGTTCAATCTTAATTAAATAATTACAAATAAAAGTGGCTGTGATCAGATTTGCAGAGTTTAGTATTCCATATTTGTTCTTCCCAGCACTAAAAATAGAGGGATTTAAAAGTTTCTTACCTCATGGTGTTGGATCAAGAAAAGCTTAACATCACCAGCTTAATATTGATGCTAGGAGGGGAGATCCTTATGGGAAACCATTTGGTATGTGGCCAGGGTGAACCCATCTAAGCATGTCAGTCTGGAATATGGTATCTGCATATGTTGTATTTATTTACATTCTCCAAATTATTAGCTAGGTGAACTTTCTCCTGTGTCTCCTTGCGAAGACATTTCATTGTACGTATTTTAGTGTCTAGAGAATTCTAGTCTTGTATCCAGCCTATTCACTTGCTGTCAGCTCTGTAAAGAAAAAAAACCATATCAGTTCATATTGTAGGCCTTTTGCCTAAAATCTGCACAATATGCTAAAAGTCGGTGAGCCAACTTGGATTAGATATTATCATCCTAGATTTTTGTTTAGCGAGGGTTCCTCCCCCCTTCCTTCAGTAAATCCTGAAGGAGAATGAATAAAAATCACCAGTTTGATATATATAAGTTCTATTCAAAAATAAGATAAAGGACTGCATGTACATGTGTGTGTATATAAGAGAGGGCACAAAAAGTGCACATTCAAGATAAAAAAGCAAAAGTTGATGACTCTGTAATGGCATCTACACAACAAAACATTATTGTTAATCTTGGTAATTCTCAGGGGTGTTATATTGCCTTTCTCTAAATTGTTCTTGGAGCTTCTCACTTTTTATGTCACCTGAGATGAAAGTTTTGTAAAACCAGCAACACTATGCAATCATTTTGGATGGGGAGGAGGTTAGACCCCTGCAACCAGCTGACACCCACCAGTGGAATACGAATAAACTGCCCTAGGCCAAAATATTCAGTCAGTTTTCTATCCTTTGCAAAAAAATTCCACACAATTGCCAATAGTCAAGCGTGGTCATTATCTCACTTTAATGTTTTGTCCAGAATGGGGTGGGTCTGGGAATTCAGTGACCTGAACATTGCCTTCCATGACATTTCACTAATAATGAATGTAGGTGCAGTTGTGAAATAGTTTCTGAAAAATACTACTTTACTGTAATTCTTGTTCATGCATCAAGACAGATGTTCAGGTTTAGCCTCTAGTTTTCATTTATGGAATGTCTATTTCACTTTACACACACATACATACACTTCACACATTTTTGTATACATGTCATTAATGACTACAGTCTACGGTTGCCTATCTGTAACCTATACTTAAATTATTAGCAAACCATTATGTTTAGTGTTATTTGTTTCATTGATTCATCCATGTTTATTGAATATCTCAGATGTCAAACACTGTGCTAAGCAGAAGAGACACAAAGATTTATAAAATGGGGGTTCTCAGCCTATGATCTGCTATAGAGACAGACATTAGACTAAATTCAGTGTAAGTCATATAACAGAATTTGAATTGGATGTTTATAAAGGAAATCCAGAAATAATAGTGGCTTAAATATGTAAGAATTTATTTTCTCACTAAAAAGAAGTCAAGTCAAGATGAAATTGGTCCAACTGTGGAATCATGGCTCCAGAATTAGGCTCATTCTCTCCTTCTGCTCTTCTATCATTAGTGCAAAGCTTCCATTCTCAAGATTGGTGAACTTTACAAGAAGCCCATTGGAGCCAACAGGATGGAAGGAGGGAAGAGGGTAGAAGGGGACCTTTTCTAGCTAAGTGTCAGTTTCTTTTAATTCCCAGAAGTCCCATACAACATTTCCACTTTCATTTCACTAATCACAACTCGGTCACATGGCCTATGTGAAACTGGCTACAATGCCACCCCAAATAAAATAGGGGTTCTGTTAGTGAAGGAAAAAAAAGGGGGGGGAATATGGCTATTGGGTAGCAACCAGCAATCTCTGCTGTATTTTGAACAAAAGGCTGGGGAACATAGAGTAATAAATCATCTAACTCTGGAATCTAAAAAGGCCCCTTTTTGAGGAGAAGACACTTAATTTGGATATTGAAGGATGAATAGGAGTTTGTCAAACAAAGAATTGGGGAAGAGCATTCCAGGCAGGAATAATGGCATGTATAGAGACACTGAGGGGTCTGTTATAATTGCAAATTTTGTACCTCTCTCTATTCCTATTTATTTTTCTCTCTGTAATTAATGAAAGATCAATTTTTGAATTAAACAATTGTTCAGGATCAACATATTTAGATATGTCAACAAGGATTTACCTGATTAACTGGAAAACATTTTCCTCTTGGACCAATAAGAACATTGTATCTGATGATAAAGAATTCCACATTTTAAAAATAATTGAGTTAGAATATTTTGGCATCTTACAGAGAAAAAAACCTAATTGTGTCAGTGAGTTATTTGTCTTTTAAAATCTTAAGTTAAGCAAAGCCCAGTTAGAACTGATTTGGTTCATGTCCTGGGATCCATAAACCCACAGTGAGAGCACTAAGTCGGTGGTCCGGTCAAATTATCCTTAAAGTATGTCACCTTCAATTTAGCCATTCCTGAGATGACTGTTATTTTGGATCTGCGAAGCTGAGTTCTTTTCTTAAAATGGCTTTGGAACCATAAGAAATATTTAGGATTAGATAGAGGTTTTCACAATTATTTCCTTTGGTTCCTTTAGAGACACCAGAGTCCCTTAAAATTTTTCCAGAGAAACTTAAATCCTTTGAGAAATCTGAAATTCCTTTAGTGTAAGGAAATCCAGGTAGGTTTGATTTCTAGTCAGATTCACATGCGCACTGCCCACTGCCCATCTTGCCCTTCCACAGAGCTGAGTAAATGATAAGATTAAGACCCTATCTTTTCAACCCCAAACCATAACTGTAGAGTTACTAATTCTTTGGATACTGCCTAAATTAAGAATTAATATTGCTGTGATTTCTTAAAGGATTCAACCTTATTAAGGCAATCAGATGGTTTTGTCTTCTGACTATTTTTTTTTCCTATTCTCACTTACTTTGGTTTTTGCTTACTCTCTATTTATCTAGTGTCTAGGCATGTCTAAAAGATATGAGAACTCTCACAGCAACACCTCCCCTACATCTAGTTAACTCTGACTCTTCATTTATATCTCAGCTCAAAAGACTCTTCCTCAGGAAAGTCTTCTCTGGCCTTGCCAACCAGATCAAATTCTCCATATTTTATGCTCTTAGAGCATCATGTATCTGCTCCCTGGCCCATAGCAGGGCCTCAATAAATGTTGGTTAAGAGATTAAATGAGATTTTTGTAAATAAGATACTCATGCACTCCATTTAAGAGTACAGAGAGTCTAAGCTTGGAAATACAGAATTAATCACCTTATGTGTAGATCCTTCTACAGAAAAAACCTTTGAAAACAATGTTCCTGCAGTTATGTAGAAGAACACCGAAGAAATCTTCAGCTAGCACATGCTCTCCTCTGCATGGATGAATTCTTTTTTTTTTTTCCCTATATTCAAAAAACTTGTATGGAGAATTAGCCAGCTGGACTCAGTTTAGGTAATCCCAATTTTCTTGGCAACATCCAAAGCATCATAGTCAGGAGCCAGTTGAGCATATGTCTTCTTTCCATCTGGCCTGATCAGGGTGTTGACCTTGGCCATGTCAATGTCCTAGAGCTTCTTCACAGCCTGTTTGATCAGGCCTTGTTGGCCTTGCCATCCACAATGAACACAAGTGTGTTGTTGCCTTTAATCTTCGCGGCTGACTCAGTGGTCACGGGGAATTTGATGATGGCAGAGCAGTCAAGCTTGTTTCTCCTGGGGGTGCTCTTCTGAGGATACTTGGCCTGTCTTCTGAAATGCAGCGTCCTGGGCTGCTGGAAGGTGGGTGATATGTGGATCTTCTTTTGTGTGTGTGGCTGTAGAAGGCTTTTGGTACTGCCTTCTTGGCTTTCAAAGCTTCTGCTTTGGCTTTGGTTTGGGGAGGGCCAGGGGCTCCCTTCTTAGCTTTCGGCACCATCTTTGTGACAGGCTTGGTTGACCTCACTGTAGCCTCTGAACAGATTGAGGAGAACTGCTGCTTGACCACAGTGAACCACAGGAATGGCGGAACCTGCCTTTGCTCCCCACCTTAGAGCTCAGCATCATAATTTCCCGACATCTTTGCATTTCATAAAATATACAACTGTTGAAGGAATTGTTGCTTTGTCATCTGCTTGTAAAGATGCTATTTGTTTTTAATGAAAAAATATACATTACCACATTTTAAATATATAGCACATGTATTACACCATGCTAAATAATTGTATTTTTTAAACCTTTGCCTAAATGTGTGTTTGCAGTTATTAATTAAAAGCAATAGAAGGAAAATTGAGCCTCAAAGAATGGTCATATTAACAACCAGATATTTGAAAGGCAGGAGGAATTTTAGGGGCTGGTAGAGATAAGCCCCTTCAAATGTCACCACAGTTCTCATTTTATTTTGTCGAAGACATTAATTGACATAGTTGGGGAGTGAAATAGTCTTTTGGTATTGGATATAACAAGAACTATGGAGGCATAATTTGGTACAGTTTGGATTTGGATTTTTTAACACAGACATTGGAAAGGAAACCATAAAGATTAAAATGAGTTTGCCCACACACTTTATAAAGGCTAGTGATTTTGCTAAGCCTGGTTTGGACTAAGCATATATGTTTTGTCAGAAGTATTTGCTTTCTGCTGCTTATTAGCTAGGTGACCCTTGGACAGGATTCAGAGCCTCAATTGCCAAATGAGGATAATAATATGTTACATTCTGCTTTGAGATTTAATGGAATATTTGTATCGTGCCTGGCACAGTACGAGGCCAGGCAAATCGTGGAGTGGCCAGTGTTGGTGGTCTCTGCTGCCTTCCACTTCAGTCCTCCCCCACCACAAGCATACACTAACCTATTCATGTCAGTTGATTCTGCTTTTCTTTTTGTACATGAAGGACTAGCTAGAAGGGGATACATTTTCATTATTATTCAGCAGATATTTATTGAGGGCCTACAATTTGCCAAGCACTGCTCTGGTTACCTGGAATAGGTCAATGAACCCGAAATACAAAATCTCTACCCTTATGCAGCTTCAATTGTACAGAACATATGAAACATTGAGAATATTCATTAGATTAAAAAGCTTTAAATTTTTTCTTGCTACAGTTACCTCATAGTTGTTGTTTTTTTTTTTTCTGTATTGGATGAATCATATTGTTGATGGTGGGAATTATTTTGAATTAAGTTTCCATAATATTAATAGTTCAGGACCTTTCTCACTCCCTCTCTTCCCTTGCTCTCTCTCTCGTCCACCTTCTTTTTGTCTGTGTATTTGAAATGCAAAAGCATCTTTACTCATACTAAGATTTTCCTTCCTTAGCTTGATTGAAATTCCAGCTGAATTCAGTCCCCTTCGGGGAGAAGTATATTTGAGGCTTTTCAGGAATGGAGGGAGGGTAATTTTGTGGTGGTTGGCCTCACAGAGGTTCCCTCTGTCGGCAGGCACCTAGTTGAATTACACTTATCTCTTTCTTGTTAGATTGTTGGCTGTGATCATCAACTGGGAAGCACTGTCAAAGAAGATAACTGTGGGGTCTGCAACGGAGATGGGTCCACCTGCCGGCTGGTCCGAGGACAGTATAAATCCCAGCTCTCTGCAACCAAATGTAAGACATCACAGTGATGGGATGATCTTTGAGCTTGTTGACTTGTTTGCTTCCCTGGCCTAGTTCTGGCTCATCTCAGCAGCTAGGAAATAACACCTCCACCAAAAAGAGGATGGGTCTGAAAATGTTCTGGAAAACTTCATGTTCCCATTTGTGACTTAATTTATTGGGACAAATCAGATCACTAGTTTCAATACCAAAGAAGAAAACTTTCCAAGGCATAGCAGGAGTAAACTAGACGTGGGTCCAGAGCACCCTCCACGCTAACATCAGTTTTGCTGCCCAACATGAGTACAGACTACATCCCGCTGGGATGTGTCTGGTGGAATATAACAAGGAGAATAGAGCAGCAAAAAATGTATTCCTACCACCATGAAATAACATTGTCACCACTTGCAAAGTGGCTTTTGGTCAGTGCTAATCACAGTTACTTTCAGAATTAATACCGGGCAGTGATTGTGTGAACTGCCATTTATTGATCTTTTTGTCCTGATCTCTTTACACCAGAGCAATAAATGCATTTTGGCTCTACACGTGTGTGCTGAGAACTTCACATGATCATCTCATTCCATTCTTATAACAATCTTATGAGCATAGTACTGGTAATCACCATTTTACAGATAAGGTAACTGAGGCTTAGCCAGATTAAGTGATATGATCAGAGTCATACAACTACTAAGTAATAGAGCCAAGATTTGAGCCCAGAGTCTGATTCCAGAGCTCAAGCACCTATATATTGCTCTGTACTGCCTTGCAGCCCTGCTGTTTCTGAGGTGGTACCTATATATAAAACAGATAGATGGGTAAAGGTTAGGTATCTCAAATGTCTGTCCAGTTGAGTCCTGCTAGGGTAGATGGTATATGCCTTCCCGATACCTAAGCCAACAATGGATTCGCAGAGTATCCAGGTCATTTTATACTACACTGTCCTCTTTGGCAATCACTGTCCTAGACACTGCAGCAGATAAGAGAAATAAGAAAGCTTGGACCCAAGGACATGAATTTTTAGAATTGTTTTGACCTTGTTTAGCATGTTTTCTCCAGATTTTGCCCTTATCTATGATCTTTCAGTAGTGTCTTGATCCTTGATTGAGTGTCTTTTTCCATATGTCTCCCCTGGCTTCAGAAATGAAAATGAATATCTTTCTTAGTATGGCTTTGTTATCTTTACTCTTTACTCTTTACTTGGCTGGAGGAAAACAAGTGAGATATGGGGAGAGATGAGTTGTAGCTTTAAATAACTTGTAGGTCAAAAAGAAAGGCAGATGTATACTAATGGAGACTATTCAGAGGAGAAGTCAGGAAATGGCAGCTTGCCAAAAGAACTAGCCCCCAAGGAGAAAAGAAGAGGTGGGAAGAAATTGGAGGGTTTTTTAAGCACATAAAATTTGGAGGTGCCAGCTTAGGAAATGTTCCACAATCTGACTCCTCTGGAAGCAGTGGAAAAAAACAAAATGACTGGCAGATGGAATGAAGGATGAAGTCTATTAGAAATGATATAGTACATTCAAGCAAGATTTTTCTTTGGTTATGTGTGTTGGTAGCTTTCTCTATAGGATGAAAAATTAAGGAAGTTAGAAGATGGAAACCAGAGATGGATAAAAGCATAATTCTTTTGTAAATCTCTGAAATCATGGTTTGGATATTTGTAAAAAGTTACATTTAAAAGTTAACTTTTGCAGAACTCTTTAAGGAATAGTAGAAAAGTTTAAAAATCTTTCTAATTAATCCTTTCACATAATTGAATTAGTGTTCATTATCTAGGCATTTCTGTTAGGCCTCAAAAGGGGATGCCATGCATTTTTGTAGTAGCTGCTCTGTGGCAACTTCTGAGGGCATTCTTTTCATGGTGGGGATCCTTCATTTATTCCTCCTTATGCCCCAATTTTCCTGTGCTCTCAGGGGAGCCTGAGCACTCCACTCAGGTAGCTATTCCTCTTCCTCTCCTGTTTGGGGAGTAGGGGTGACCTCTGGTGCTTGAATCACTGGAACAAAGGTAGAGAAGCTGTGAAGGAACAAGGGATAAAGCAAATTGATATCTGTAAGTCCTCTCCAGGTCTGAAATATAAATATTTCAATGAAAAGTGCTCCATTCAAGACGGACAGTGGGTAAATTATATAATACAAAATCTCATGATTATACATAATGACAAACTGTAATTGATTCGTTATCTGTAGTACTGATGGTGCCTCATGACAAGATGATTTATATCAATAAAGCCAGCATATGCTTGTTCCTCACCACAATCTATAGCAGATGCTGAGCAAACTGCCTTGCTTATGTTTTCTCCACCCAGAGGAACCTTCCACCCGCTATTTACAGACTATAAAGGGATCTACAGGCAGGAGAGATTCGACTGCTCTGCAGGGCCTAGTGTGCTGGTCAGATGAGCAGTTCTCCACCCCTGCAGGCCTGGAAGGAGTTCTGCCAGGTCCATCCCCTGCATTCTTCCAAAAGGCACTGTAAGCCAGACACATGCTCTTTTCAAACTCCCAACACTCAGATCCCCCACATTGAACTCATTTTCCTTCTGGACTTATAGCCATTTTTTTTTTCTTTATGCTATCAAGCCTCAGGGGAGCAAAGGAATAGCAGGACAGTGGAGAAAGACCGTGGTGGAAAGTGCCAGAAGAAAGAAGAGAAGTAGGAGGAAAACTTATCAAGTAGCTGCCATTTGCTGGTGAATAAAAAAAGAAACCATCCTTGTATTAAAAGACATTATAATTGCCTAATACAGACAAGTGAAATAGAAAAAGATCAAGGCACACTTTCCCCCTTTTTTAAAAGAAAAGGCTGTCCACTGATAGTGTTCAGTCTTTCCATTTTTCCTGGTCACTTCCCCAGCCCAACACAAAAAGAATCAAATTTAGCTAACACTAACTTGTTTTTGATTCTTGAAATTTAAAGGCTCATTTCCTTTCAAGCTTTATTGGCTTATATTGTATTATATATTTTCCACATATACTCTGAATATAGTTGGCATTAGAGCCAGCCTATTTAGCTTTCCATTTGCTATCTCCAACCTTGCAGTCCTCCCATATGTATCTGTATGTTTTGAAAGTACCCAGGTGTCCAAAAGCTGTTTCTCCATCTCACCTAAGTGGCAAGGGCCTGATAAATTCATTTACGTCAAGATAAAATGAAGTTCCTAATACTTAAGGCTGTGCTTCTCAGGCTGCGGTTTATGCCGATTTATGATAGCTCTGTCCAGATAGATAAGTCCAGATATTCCTGGACAATCAATCTGTCTCAAAGATTTTGGGGTAAAGTACATTTATAGTAAAACAAAGTTTTATATGTTTTAAAATCTAAAATACATATGAATTTCTTGAAGAAAGCACAAAACTTTAAAGCAATTTCCACCTTGCACCAGGCTGCTCAGGCTATTCTCACCCACCACTCAAAGATGTACATTCACTCAACAGCAAATAATTATTGGGCATGTGCTGCAGAACTGTTCCAGGTGCTAGAGACAAAAGCAATGAGCAAAAGAGGCAAAAATCCCTTTTCTCATGAGTCTGCTCATCTGAAAGAGAGATAAACTGAATTATATTTCCCAATTTAGACATGTTCTTGGTCATGACCCACATTCCTGTGGGTGTGAATGCCTCGTAAATAGGACCTCATGAAGATGTTGTTTTAGTCAAGATGTGGCCCATATAAATGAGGGTGGCCCTTAATCCAGACTACTAGAGTCCTTTATAAGCAGGAGAAATTTAGATTCTGTCAGAGAAAGCCACAGGGAGGAGCTGGAAGCCAGACACCAGTGGGAACCCAGAAGAGAAAGGAGAAGGCACCGTCATGTAATGGGAAAGCCAAGAAACTGTGACAGTTTGAATTTGGTTGAATCCAAAAAAAAGATGGTCTTTAAACTAATCTGTTCCTGTGGGTGTGGTACCCTTTGATTGCATTAGATCACTTGATTAGATTGCTTCTGATTGGACTATGTCAGTGAGGTGTGACTCAGGTTGAGTCTTTGCCCACTTATCTTATATAAACAGAGACACAGAGAGAGAAACACACAGAAAAAGGAATTTGTGTCCTGCCATGTGAGAGAAAGTAGACAGAAGACACCAGGTTCACCTACCACTGCAAAAAGGCAGAGAAGCCCCTGAGAGGCTGAAAAAGGTCCCAGAATCTGGAATTAACAGAGCACAGGGCACAGAAAGAGGCCCGACAAAGGGCTGGGCCCACAGAGCAGCTCAAGATTGAGGAGAGGAGATGGGACCAGTCCTGCCATATGCCTGATAGCCTATGGCTGAGCTCAGGAAGAAAGCAGAGCAAGCTGGAACTAAGAGAGGAGGCCCTGAAGGAGGCCCTGTGCTGTTGCTCACAGTTGGGCTCCTGGAAATGGTAAGCCTGGAGGGGAATGCAGGGACTTCAGCAGAGGTTGGCCACCATCTTGTTTCACCACGTGGCAGAACCCCACGATCACCAGTAGCTGACTTTGGTGAGAAAGCATCTCTACTGATGCCTTGATTTGGACATTTCACAACCTCGGAACTGTAAGCCTTTACCCTAAATAATAATTCCCATTATAAAAGACAACCCATTTCTAGTACTTGCATCAGCAGCCCTTTGATAAACTAAGACAGAACCCAAGGATTGCCAGTGCTCCAGAACACCACTGAGCCCAGGAGGCAGCAAGCCTCTAGCCTCCAAAACCGTGAGATAATAAATCCCCATTGTTTAAACCAAACCGTTTTGTAGTATTGTCTTTGCAGCCTGGAAGCAAAGACACAGACAAATAACAAAACAAATAAAATGTATCCTATGTCATACGGTAACAGGACCTATGGAGAAAAATAAAGTAGGAAAGGACAACAAAAGATGATGATGGGCTGCCACCCAAGGATGTTGCTAGGGGTTGCAATTTTAGATGGGTAAGTGAGGAAAGACCTCAATGATAAGATCTGTTGGAGGGGAAGAAGGAAGCCATGCAAAAGTCAAGGGGAAGAGAACTCCAGGGAGAGAAAAGCAAGTGCAAAGAAACCAGTGTGACTGAAGTAAAGGGAATTTAAAGAATACTAGAGGAAATGAGGAAGGCAGAAAGGTTGTAAGGTGAGGTAGAGAATGGCACAGATATTGCACGGTATTATAAGGACTTTGGTTTTTGGTCTGAGTGAAATGAGAAGTCATTAGGGGGGCCTTAAGCAGAAGAATGACTTATTTGATTTTCTTTTGAAAGGGATCATCACTCTGTCTACTATGTTGAAAATAATAGTGTATTCTCACTGTAGTGAGATCAAGTGTGAAAGCAGGAAAAAGTAGTCAGGAGGCTATTTCAGTAAGCCAGGATGATGATGGCTTGGACCAGGGTAGTAGCAGTAGAGGTGATTCTGATATACTTTGAATCTAAGGCATCCTTGATTGAAAGATGTATCATTATTTTATGTACCATTAAGAAAGAAAGAAAAAAGCTGCCATTGAAACTAAGAAACGGATACAATGCTTTTTGACTTTGTAGAATTTTTACTTGTTACTTATCAAAAGATCTATTTTAAAGTTAGACATATATTTTATCATATATCATTCTTGCACATACAAAAAAGGAAAATAAAACAAATAAATTGATAAAATGGAAAAAAAAAATTTTTCTCAAACTTCTACTTTTTTTTTTTTTTAAACTTAGTTTCCACAAAACATTGTTCTCTTGCCATTGAAGATATTGATGATAATAGCATTTTTAAAAGAATCCAGAAAAGAAATAAAATCCATTGGTATTGGGCTCTTTTTATTTTTTTTTAACAACTTTATGAAGGCCTGCAATGAACTGCACATCTTTGAAGTGTGCAGTTTAAAAAGTTTTACATCTGTATACACCTGTGAAACCATCACCATGATCAAGGTAATGTACATATCCAACATTCCAAAAGCTTCCTTGTATCCTTTTTTGTAATCCTTACTTTCTGTTCCTTCCCATCCCCATCCCAAGGCAACCATTGAGCTTTATTCTGTCAGTATAGACTAGATTGCATTTTCTAGAATTTTTATGTAAATGTAATTATACTCTTTTCTACCTCATGCTTTCATTCAGCATAATTGTTTGAGATTCATTGATGTTGTAAAATGTATCAATAGTTATTTAGATTGCTGAGTAGAGTAGTAATTCCATTATATGGACATACCAGTATGTTTATCCATTTACCTGTTGATGCACATTTGGATTGTTTCTAGTTTGGAGTTTTACAAATAAAGCTGTTATGATCCCTCATGTGCAAGTCTTGTATGGACATATGCTTTCATTTCTCTTAGGTAAACACGTAGGAGCAGAGTGGCTGAATCATATGGTATAGGTGTATGTTTAATGTTTTCAGAGACTGCCAGACCATACCAATTTGCATTCCTACCACCAATATATGAAATTTTCTCTTGCTCTGCATCCTTGCTATCAGTTGATAGTCAATTTTTTTATTTTTATTTTAACAGTTGTAATCAGTGTATAGTGGTATCTTATCACTGTCTTAATTTGCATTTTCTTAATGGCTATGGTGTTTCCTATTGCTACTGTAACAAATTACCACAAACTCAGTGTTTCAAAACAAACATAAATTTATTACTTTACAGTTCTAGAGTCAGAAGTTCAAAATGGGTCTCACTGGGCTAAAATCAATATGTCTACAGACCTATGTTTCTTCTGGAATTTCTAGGGGAGAATCCATTTTCCAGCAGTCTGCATTCCTTATCTTCAAAACCAGTAGTATAACCTCTTCAAATCTGTTTGACTCTGACCTCCTCTTCTGTCTCACTTCTCCTTTTAAAGGAGCCTTGTGATTATTGGGTCCACCCAGGTAATCTGGGATAATCTCTTTATTTTAAGGTCAGTTGATTACCAATCTTAATTCCATCAGAATCTAAATTCCCTCTTGCCAGTTAACAGTAATATATTCAAGGGTTCCCGGGGACTAGAAGGAGAGAAGGACGTACATTATTCTTCCTACCATGCACGTGCTTATTTCCTTTGGTGAGGTGTTTTGTTCAAGCCTTTTGCCCATTTTTTTTTTTTTATTATGGGTAAAAATCAAAATTCTCACAATACATACAAACATTTGCAAAATGATATATAAATATATATGCATATATGTGTATTTGCTTACAAAAATGTTGTTTTTATATATATACACATATATTTTAAGAGGTGCTTAGATTACCCAAAATATTACACAGAACCCACTGGGATTCCCATGTTGCCCACCTCCCACACCTCACATCACATCCCACACAAACATCTCCCACAGTGTGGCCCACCACCCTCAATGGACTTACACATCCTGGAGCCTTGCCACCAACCATAGACCACAGTTCACACTGTAGACCACACTCTCTCCCACTCAGTTCTGAGTGGTGTGTGCTGATTTAAAATGGCCTACATCCGTTGCCACAACAGTACTCAGGACAACCTCCAACTCCCAAAGAAGCCACTGTATTTCAACTGCTCGTCCCCTCCCTACCCCAAAAGTGTCAAGTGGCCACTGGCTCCACCTCATTGTTATAATTTCTTGCATTGCTAGAATCACCATATGTGAACAAGAGAATACCATCAAGTCCACTCTAGCCCATAGTTCTTCCCCCAATCCTGAGGGGACTGGGATGGTGATGTCCACTCAACTCCAAGTGAGAGAGGGCTTATATCCCATGGATATGGTGGGTGGGATGGTCCTGCCTGCAGATGCAGGCCCTCTCCATTCCCTGGGATGGCCATTGCCCATCGTTGTCTCCTCACCAGGTGACTTGGATGAGTCCATTGAGCTGTAGGGTAGGAGTTGCAGCTCCACCTAGATTTCATGCACACCTGGCACATAGGTAGGCGGGAGGCTCCAGTCTCTGGAAGTATACCTAAAAACTCCAGCATCACATATAGGTTTGAATAGAAGGGACTGGTGAACCATGTGCAGGGAGGACTTATTTGAGTCTAATTCTGTCACTCTCAGGAGCACAGATTCCAAAATAGAGCCCACTGATAAGGCATCAGTCTCTGGGGCTATCCCCCCTTATATAAGACCAGGGTGTCTCCGGAGCTCTCAGGAACCCCACTGAGTGGGGTGATAGGCACTTAGATGTTCTATGAGCTCCTA
This sequence comes from Tolypeutes matacus, assembly GCA_026826555.1. Classification (NCBI taxonomy): domain Eukaryota; kingdom Metazoa; phylum Chordata; class Mammalia; order Cingulata; family Chlamyphoridae; genus Tolypeutes; species Tolypeutes matacus. The sequence goes on along the minus strand of JAKSZT010053764.1, from coordinate 2,815,383 downwards.
CTGAGGTGTGCGTAAGGGTTACCTCTGGGATGACCTCCCGACTCTCTTTGAAGTCTCTTAGCCACTTGAACTCATTTGTCTTTACCGTTTCCCCCTTTTATTCAAGGTCTTTTTCCAGTTGTGTTGCCAGTTGGCACTTGGGAAAAGTTTTCAATTAGCAATAATCGTGCCTCGGATAAACCTCATTGGCTACGATACTGCCACTGTGCAAAGCTGCCAGTTAGCACTTGGTATTAATCCCTCGTTGCCAGGGAGGCTCATCCCCGGGAGTCATGTCCCACATTGGGGGGAAGGTAATGTGCCTGGAGAGCTCTGTCACAGTCTCCAAGGGAGCAACAATAGTCCTCTGAGTGTAGGGTCAGTGCCTGTTGCCTTTTGCCCATTTTTAAAATGGGTTGTTTGTTTTATGAATGTTGCATTTTGAGAGTTCTTTATATAATCTGAGAATAAATCCTTTGTCAGATGTGATTTTAAAATGTTTTCTTTCAGTCAATAGCTTTTCTTTCAAAATCACCTAACATTATCTTTCACAGAGCCAAAGCTTTTACTTTTCATGAAGTCCATTCTATCATTTTTTTCCTTTTATTGATCGTGCTTTTAAATGTAATGTCTAAGAACTTCTAACCTAACTTAACCTAAAGTCAGGAAGATTTTCTCATGTTTTCTTCTAAAAGAGTTTTACATTTAAATCCTTAATCCATTTTCTTCTATCTTAAATTTTGTATAAGAGGTAAGGTTTATGCTAAGGTTCAGTTTTTGTATATGGATGTCTAATTCATCCATTTGTTGAAAAGACAACCTTTTCTCCCTTGAATTACCTTTAAACTTGTCAAAAATCCATCGACCATTTCTATATAGGTCTATTTCTCGACTCTGTTCTCATCTATGTGTTGATACCTTCACCGGTACTACATTGTCTTAATTACTGTAGCTTTAAAGTGAATCTTAAAATCAGGTAGTATGATTCCTCGAATTCTTCTTTTCAAACTTGTGTTTCTATTTTTTTCTAGTTCTTTTGCCTTTCTATATAAATTTTAATTTTCCAATTAAATTTTCATATAAATTTTACAATCTGCTTGTCCTTATCGACAAAAAATCTTGCTGGGAATTTGATTCGAATTGCATTAATTCTGCAGATTGATTTGGAGGGAATTAACATCTTTACTATATTAAGTCATCCACCCCATGAGCACTGCATGTCTCTATATTAATTTAGGTTCTCTTTGATTTATTCGTGTTCAGCATAAAGAGCCTATATATTTTTGTTAGATTTATGCCTAAGTGTTTCATTTTTTTTGGCAGCAATTGCAAATGTCATTGCATTTTTAATTTCCATTTCCAATTATATATTGGTAGTTTATAGAAATATGATTGATTTTTGTGTGCTGAGCATGTATTCTCCCAACTTGCTGAATTCACTTATTAGTTCTAAGGGATTTAGGGTAGGGTTCTTGGGATTTCCTACATAATCAATCAAGTTGTTTTAGATGGTTTAGTTTCTTCTTTTCCATTTATAAACAGCTTGTATTTAGTTTCCTAGGACTGGCATAACAAATTATCACAAACTGGGTGGCTCAAAAGAACAGAAATTTATTTTCTCACAGTTCTGGAGGATAGAAATCTGAAATCAAGCTGTTAACAGGGCCGTATTCTCTGAAATCTCTAGGGGAGGATCCTTCCTTGACTCTTCCTAGCTTCTAGTAGTTGCCTGCAATCCTTAGCATTCCTTGGCTTATAAATGCATCACTCCAAGCTTTGCCTCTGTCCTCACATGATGTTCTCTCTGTATGTCTGTGTCTCTGTGTCCAAAGTCCCTCTTCTTTTAAGGGCCCCAGTCATATGACTCACCTTGCCTTCATTTTCTCACTCCATCTGCAAAGATGCTATTTCCAAACAAGGTCACATTCACAGGTCCCAGGTGAACCTAAATACAGGGAAGACACTATTCAACCCAATACAATACTGTTTTTTCTCTGACCCTATTGCACTGGCTAGAATGTACAGTACTATGTTGAATAGGAGTGATGAGTATGGACATCCTTATCTTGTTCCCGGTCTTAATGGGAAAGCATTCAGTCTCTCAGCATTGAGTGTGATGTTGCTGTAGGTTTTTTGCAGAAGCCCTTCATCAGATTGCGGAAGTTCCTATCTATTTCTAGTTTGCTTAGAGTTATTATCATCAGTGGATGTTGAATTTCATCAAATGTTTTTCTGCCTCAATTGATATGGTCATGTGATTTTTCTTCTGTAGACTATTATTGTGATCAGTTACATTAACTGATTTTCAAGTAGAAAATCAGCCTTTCATTCACTGGATAAACTCTACTGGATTATGGTATATTATTCTTTATATGGATTACTGAATTTGATTTACCAGTATTTTGTTGAGGACTTTCAACGTCTCTATTTCTGGAGGATTTTGGTCAGATTTGGGTCTGTAGTATTCTTTGTTTTGTAGTGTATTTGTCTGTTTTGGTATCAGTGTAGTGTTAGCCCCATACAATGAGTTAATAAGTGTTCCTCCTTCTTCTGTTTTCTGGAAAAGGTTGGGCAGAATTGATGCTATTTCTTCTTTAAATGCTTAGTAGCATTCACCAGTAAAACTTGATGAGCCTGGAAATTGCTGTTTCAATACTTAGCTTTTGAAAATATAGACTACAGTTATAATAATTGTTTTAATGTCCATCCTGTGTTTTGACTGATGGGTTTTTCTATTCAGTGTGGGCTGTATTTTCAGTTTCTTTGCATGCCTGTTAATATTTGACCAAATGTCAGACGCTGAGAATTTTACCTTATTGGGTACTAGATATATTGTATTCCTATAAATATCCTTCAGTTTTGTTCTGGGAACAGTTAAGTTATTTAAAAACAGTTTGATCTTTTTAGGTCTTAAAACTTGATAGGTGGGACCAAAGTCATGTTTAGTCTTGTGGTAATTGTGCCCAGCTACTGAGACAAGATCCTTCTGATCATTGATTATGAGATGCACTCTGATTTTATGTATATTAAAATGTGAAAAGTTGTTCCTTTTAGAATCAAAGAAATCTGACATTTTGACTCTAGTGACAATAGAAATTTCTAACTGGTTAAATGAATAGATGAAGTCAAGGAGGCTCCATAGTTTTGGGCCCAAGCAACTGGACAGCTGAAGTTATCCATTTAGGGGATGGTGGATAGGCAACTTGTTAGCCTGTCCAGTATATGTCTTCCATTGTGCAATTACTGATAACCTCTGTAGAAAAAAGAAAAATAACAAATTTTAAGGGTCATTTGCTCTGCTCAGCTTCTCTTTATATTTACTGAATATATTTTAAGATTAATAAAATTGGCATGAAGATAGAAATATACAATTAAAAACCCCTCAAAAATGACAGGCTCTTTTTATATGTAGCCAACTATGTTAACAACAATGGCTCTTCTGTTTAAAAAAAAACATAAAATTAAGTATCAGACCCACAGGCTTTGAGGGAAGAGTCCTTAAAAACATGAACTCAACATGTCTAAAAATAAGGTAAACTCATATCATAATAGGAAATCCTGTCTTTTCAAACATAATTACCACATTTCTCTGATATAGCAAGGAATCACACAGAAAATCCACATATGACAATATTAAAAATGGATTGAAAATGCTCTGTGTCGAAAGATGTAGAATATACATATAGATATAGATTTCTTTAAAGAAGAAGTATAGTTTCTCAAGTACAGTTTCCTTGAGAAAGGACATTTGCAGCCCATACTTGTGAGATGACAGAATCTCATGATTCCTGTGGAAAGTTTGTCCATTTAACTGAGAGAGAAATTATCTCATCACTAAAGCAGGTCTGTTAGGACTGTTGATTAAAAACCTAGAAATATGTCCTGATGACTGGCATCTTGGTTCCTCAACAAAGCCAGAATAGATAGGCAGATGCACTTCCTGGAAAAGGGCACCCAGAGGAATGTGTGGCACAGTGAGAGATGATGCAGTCACCATGCCATCCCTGCCAATTGAATTCATCACTGAGGAGGCAGATGTTGGAACTAGACAATTTGCACGATTTGGTATGTCTTAACTCTCTACACAGCACTATAGTAGATGTGAAGTAGAAGAATTCCCCCAACCTGTCCCTAATCACCAAGAATTTATCATCAAATGAAATAATTGTTAATACATATACAACTCAGTGGCTTTTTACCAATATGCAGAAGTTGAAGTGTTTGATTTATTTCCTGTTTTGCTTTTTGTAATATTGAGTACCATTTCTTAAAGTATGTTATGAGATGTTTCAGGTGATTGACAGGTGATACATAAGAAAAAGGTTCCCTGGGTAAGCACATTGGGGATACTGACTTAAGTGGGTTTATCTGGTACAGAGCTTCTAAAAAAAGAACTAATGTGCTTTGGGAATTTCCTGGAGAGGGGTATAGTATGCATTATTTTTCCACATACTTAACTTAGGTTGCTTTTTTCAGGGACCATCTTGTAGGGCTGGTACTTTGTCTTTTCTGTTATTGAATCTCTAGCACTTAACATGGAACCTGACACCAGGAAAAACGCAAAAAATATTTGTGGCATAAAATAATGAATTTACTGACTGCCTGATCACCTATTAGTGGTCCCGTAACCCTTTTCAGGATGATAGAGGAACAGGCTATGACTCTTCCTACTCCTTGTGCTGTTTGCTGCTGACTGTTCCAAGTTTGCACCAGCCTGAGTGGCTACATGTTTCTCTTTGACTAGGTACTTCTGCTAGTTATGGAGAAGAATTCCATTCTTGCCTGGTCTACTCTCTCCATCCTCCCCTCTTCCTCCAACAGTTTGCTAGGTTCTTCTATCCTCTTCTTTGGGGAGCATACAAAGGTCACTGCATCAGCCAAAAGCTGGGGTTAATGCACCAGAGTCTGAAATGTGAGTCACTTTTTAACAGAACAAGAGGGAGGCAGCTTGAGCAGCATGTGGGTTTTGCCCTGAGCATTGCAGGGCCAAGCAGAAAGCTTCCTTTTTACTTGCACTTTATTTGACCTGTGGATAAACAAAGACTTTCTATTTCTAGAAAGCCCATTGTTTTAACTGCTTTGAGTTTCTTTTGTAAACTTAAAAATTCATTTCTTTATGCAAGGCATTTAAAGTACTGTGGGCCCAGTCCTAACATTTCTTTGTTCTTTCTCAGTATTTCCCTTTTTTTTTTACTCTTACATGGCACAAACTCTTAGCTATGTGAAATTCAGCCTTTTCTTCAACAATGCATGACATTAAAAACAGCTATACAGTTGTAGCATGAGTAAAATACTCAACATTGTAGAAAACTTGATAAATGTAACCTCTTCAGTGAAGGAAGAGAGTGTATGATTCTCCTTTCTCATTCCATAGGTAATATGCCAGGGGTCGTAGAGTATTTAAAAAAATAATAAAAATAAAAGTCTCTCGGTCCCTGTCTTTAAGGAATTTGGAGTAGAGGGAGGAAAATAATATTATGAAATTCCTACTGTGTTCCAGGCTAAACATCTATGTATCGATATCAAATCTATATCAGGTATCCACAACAATATTGTGAAGTAAGTGTTGTTTTCCCTGTCTTACAAATGAGGAAACTAAGGATTAGAGAAGTTGGGCAACTTCTGAGATTCTTTTATTTAATCCAAATTCTCCCAATGACAGAATGATAATGTATACTATTTGAAAAGTATATGTATACCAAGAATCCCACAGAGCTTCTGAATATGTGGGTGCGATATGTCATCTGGAGTGTGTCCTATCCGTTTGAGCTTGGGTTAGTCATTATACTTCTCAGACTTAATTTATTCATCATAAAATGGGGATAATAGCATCGTCTCTTCCTACCTCACAACTTTGGATAAAGGAGTAAATGGTATAATTTGATTGAAATGGAACCTCTGAAGTGCCAAGTAAATATAAGGTGTTATCTCAAATGTAGTTCTAAATAAAAATGCCAATGATGTGTTTGGGGTACATGTAATATATGTTTAATTTTTCAAAAAAATTGTGTTTGAGTCTTCTTCCAAATGAATTTAGCTTCAATTTTTAAGTAGGGTGAAAAGTAATGCATTTTAAATGACTGTGACTCAGCCAAATTTTTTTTAAAAAATTCAAAAAGGGGGCATGTTTGTAGAGAAATATTAATAACCATTTATGGGGTACTTGCTATGTATAGTATAAAGTATAGAATATGTAAAGGATATTAAAGATATGGAAGGCATAATTTCTGCTCTTAAGGGGTTTTAAAGAACACAAATATATTTGCCCCTCCTCACCTCCATCCACTCATCCCAGATAGTTACTCTGCCAGAGAGAAGTTCAGATTTTGATATAATAAATTCATCCTTTGAACAGAAGAATTTATCTTATTTTCTAATTCCAATACAGTTGTACTAATCCAGAGAATTTTGGCAGTATAAGACCAGATTTTAACATCAAAAATGAAAACTTGCAAATCCATATTTCAATATGTTGAAATTCATTAAAAAAAAAAAAAAAAAAAAGACCAAATTCTCCATGAGTTAATTATTGACCAGTTCTTTGGCGTATTTTACTTTGATGAAAGTAGAAATTTTGATTCCCAAGTGTTGACTTTTCACATTTCAAACACTTAAAAAATGATTGTCACTGTTTGGGTATGTATGTCAGTGCCTTTATATAAGAGGCAATCAATAATTTTGTATTGAATAATATGCTTTTAAGACTTTGCTTTGTTTCTCTCTAGTGGATGATAATGTGGTTGCTATTCCCTATGGAAGTAGACATATCCGCCTTGTCTTAAAAGGACCTGATCACTTGTGTAAGTAAACTCAATTGTTTTCCTTTTGGGATTGGGAATTTTAGGTATTTATTTTTTTTGTTCCCAGAAGAGAGTAAAACAAAGGAGTACAAATCTTTCAATTCTATCATAACATGAATTTTGAGTGCTTCTGTTTCTCTTTCAGCTGTCTGATGAGATAGCAGAAACCTTGGGGATAATTATCTGACCACAGTCATCCTGAAAAATTATAGAATAGATGCTCCCAGTAGGTTGTTTATAAGTTAAGCATATGTGTATGCTTTTGTGAATATTCTGATTCTTCCTCTCCTTCCTTTCTAATCAGTCTCAACGTTTTTCTTGCCCCTCCTCTCCCTTTTCCTCCTTCTTCCAACCCTCCCTCCTGCTCCTTCATTCTTTTTCTTCCAGCTCTCACATTCCATTACTTTATCAATTCAAGGGAACATGAAAACAACAAACAACCTTAACAATATGGTATTAACCACCATGGTATAATTAAGCATCCCAGGTATTAAAGACAATGCAGGACCTTCATATCTTAAAGTTAATATTGGGATTCAGGTTTGAAGGTAATCATAAATCCCCAGATCCAACAGCAACATGATCCACCAGAGGTTGTGCACTCTGGTGCAAGAATTGATCTTCAGTCATGCCAAAGCCACATCATTTTTGTTACTGTTTAGTGTTGTTTAGATAAATTACATGCAGAAAATTATAGGCTACAAAGCAGGGAGGGATTGGGAGAGGAATTTTCTTTGGAATTCAGTTTCACTGAAAGGCTTTACTTCAGTTGGTTGCTTGAGCTTTTGTGATCGCCTCCACTGTGACTGTTCCAGGGTTCCTACGAAGCTATCATCTTCTGTCTTACTCTCTTCCCAGAAACCAATTTAGGTAGCAAGCATTATCTTTTGGCAATTGGATTATGAGTTAAATGCTAGAAAGACAAACAAGAGGGAAACAAACCAGAACCTATAAAAGTTAATTAAGATAACCTACCATAGTCTCTCTAAAAATATATTCTCTCTGAAAATATATTTCTTGGGAGAGGTGGGGTTTGAAGGGTCATGTAAAATAAGAGAATAAGTAAGGTAGAGTTCAAGCAAAGCCAAGAGATGCTGATAAGTCACCTTATATGGATCCAAGTTATTTTCTAACCCTGAACAACCCTATAAAATTTAGTGTTCACATGTTAAAGGATGATTGATATATGTGTGTGTTGTTACCAATCAAATGATTCATTTTTCCCTTTGAGAACTGAACAGAGCTGCAGGTGTAACAATCCCACCCAAAACCAGTATCTTTCTGAGCAATGACAGGCTAAAATAAAATATTCAACCAGGTTCATCACCAAGGAGGCTATTGCAGAAGAAAGAATTCAAAGGAATAGATTAATGATGAAATTTATTTTTATAAATGTACTAGCCTCTCAGCTTTCCTAATAAATGTGATCACTAAGAAGCTGAGGTATTGGCCTTGTTTGGCTTAATTTTCTCAAGGATTTATAGGTAAAGCTGCAAGCAATTTTCATAAATGATAAGGCAAAATAGAATCTGCTTTTTCCACCTCAAAAATGTACTATTGATTGCATATTTTGTAACTAAGGAATGTTTTTTGCACTTTTGTTTTGGAATATAATTCAGCAAAATGAATGTGTGAGTAAATGATGCCTTGTTTCTTCTGTAACTCTTTTGTCCTTCACTCCCTGAAAATGGTCCAGTATGACAGCAACCTTAAATATTTAGGGCCACTCTCAAAAAAGACTAGGCAATCTGGTCCAGCCCCAGCTTATCTTTAATCAGAAGTAACTTGAGAAAGATGGCGGAGAGGCCTGAAGATAGAATTAAGAGATGACCAGGTCAGGCCTAGACCTCCAGGATTTTTCCCAAACTAAGCTAATTTATGTCCTAGAGATATGTCTACAAGTTAATGCAACTGTATGTATGGCAGCTTGAAGAATGAAGGCTGGAGGAAGGAGATTCGTTTTTGTTGCTTTCATCTGATGTCGGTGACTGTTATTCCCCTATTCCAGTAATCCCTTGATGTGCCTTAAGCTCTGTAGGTTCTCTCTGCACTGACGCATGGGAGTGAAGCCTGACCCACTCCTGAAGATGGGCTACACGGACTTCATCTTAGGGTCACTGGGTATTCAGTTCAACACCAAAATTTTCCACTTGCTGATATTCTTTGTAGTTGAAAATTAGAAGTAGATAACATCTAGAATAATTTAATACAAATACTTTACTTTAGAATACTTTAGCACCTTCAGGGTCCTTAACATGGTTTTTAACCCCCAAACCCCAATCTGTAAAACATGTAAGAGGGAGAGGTATTCTGAATGAAGCCCCACCCAGGCATCCCATCTATCTGCTGAAAAATCACTGTCAAAACCAAGGAATCTTTGCAAGTTTTGGGAACCATTCATCATAGCCCATTTATCTTCCCTCACACAGAGGGTAATTATTCTAAATCACTTCTCAGTCACATGAGGGCTCAATCTGCTCAGAAGCACACATCATTATCACCATCATCCACAGCATGTTTTGGTTCCTCCAATAAAAGATGACTCATAGGCTTTGCCATTGGTCAAATCCAGATTCTAATGCTCCAGGAATCAAGAAGTCCTTCCTTCTGTCTTAAGCACTTATGAAGTACCCAAAATACATACACAATATTGAGTTAAGTACCAACAACGATTAAAAAAGAGAAAGAACTTTAAAAAGTATAGCCACTGTCCTTAATATCCTATAGTTTGTTTATTTTAAATGATAGCACACATGTGGTATGTAGCCAGTAAGTATAAACAAACACAAGGTAATGCAGAAATATAAAGCCATACAGGTATTAAAGGAACTCAAAGATGCACACTAGATCTTGTGGAGCAAAAAGAAAATTGGAGGATGTCCTAGGCATAGGACCATAAGACTAAATTCAATGCAATATGTGTGGGAGATGGCTGAGTCAAGGAATAGGATGGCAATAGTACAGAGTACCCAAATGAGTTTATCCAGGGAGTCATATTTTTTACTAGAAGCCTTGATTGCTTGGCTAATGAATTTTAAAATCATTTCATTTGCAGCTTAAATTCATATGTAATACTGAGGTGCCTATATATTTTGTTTATATCACAATTTCACTTTTGCCAGTCCTTTGAAGAATGATGCTTTTCCTTTACATATCATGAAATGGGCTTGCATGTGTCTCTGGCAGTCTTGGCAAAATCCTTTTCTCCTCTTTATGTGTTTGATTATGTAGATCTGGAAACAAAAACCCTCCAGGGGGTTAAAGGTGAAAACAACCTCAGCTCTACAGGCACTTTTCTTGTGGACAATTCTACTGTGGACTTCCAGAAATTTCCAGACAAAGAGATACTGAGAATGGCTGGACCACTCACAGCAGATTTCATTGTTAAGGTAAGCCCATTTAGCCCTAATTTCAAGCCAACATCTCCAAATTGAAATTGCTTATAGTGTCCTCAGGAGAGAGACACTTTAGGTTGTGACAAAGATTTGCAAAGCTTGTTTTCCAGAAAATGTTTAATTCAAGGACTGGACTTTATAGGAATATCTGATATTTTTAAGGTTCTAGGAAAATCTTTATATATATATTATTTAATAAAAACTACTCCACCCTAAAAGTCAACAAAAAATTAGTTGGGGGCTATAAACTATTTTTAAAACAAGTTATGATACAGTCATTAACTCATTTAAGGTGTTTTCAGTAAAAGAGAAAAACAAACTGATGAGCCATGGACTCCGTCAACTCATCATGCTTCCAATTGCAAGTTCTGGTTTTTGTTGTACTGGTAACAAAACTCAGTTGTTTCCTTCCATCAGAGCTTCCTTATTCTTTAAGGTAATATAAAACACATTGCAGGAAATAACATATACATTCTGTAGGAAAAAATGCACACACTGGAAGAACGTTTGGGAATCACAATAAAACAAAACATATTTTTCCCTTCAGTAGGTCAGAAGAACTTGAAGGATTGTAGCTATAAAGCTGTAAAACTTGTAATGTGTCCAGGACTCCATAAATTTTTCATCGTGAGACCTAGAGCCAGAGGACATTTGATTTAAGCTAATGCTTGATGACCCCATGCTGGAAGTAAGAATGCATATAGGAAAATGTGATAGGCAATGAGGTTGGATGGAAGAAGGGTTCCAGAGTACTGTCCTCTATCTCCCTCTGCATAGTACCTCTTTTACTCCAGGCCAAATGCCAGCCACATGAAAGTGAACAGGAAACTCTAAACCTTCAAAAGTAGCTCATGATTGCAATGATGTTGTAGGTAATTAAATAATACCAGTTAAAGAAGCAAATAACAAATGGAAAAACGTCTTTATTTTTTGAAGCCCTTAAATTACTATTAAGGGAACACACTAATTTTCATAGCAGTCTTGCAAGAGTTAATACACTTTCAAGGTGGCCTAACATACTGAAAATATGGAATTGGATTCCAGTAATATTATTCACATTTATATAGTTCATAGCATTGTCAAAAAGCATTTCATATATAAGCTGCCTTCTGCACATCAGCACTTGGATATCCCATAGATACAATGGGCTCAACATGTCCAAAATTGAACTTATCTAGCCCAGGAAACCTACTTTATTTTCTGTATTATCTTGTAGAGTAATACACTATTTACCCAGGCAAGTCAGAAACCTTTGTTTCATCCTGATTTCTCCTTCTTTATACTCAAGTCATACATTAATCTACATCAATTCTACCTCTGCACCATCTCTCAAGACTCCTTTCTCCATCCTTGCTTCCACTGCCTTAGTTTAGGCTTTCATATCTCACCTGATCTATTGCCTAAGCCTTCAGAGTGAGTTTTCTAAAACCATAATTCCCTTCTTCAATTATCTTCCATTGTTCCCCACCTCCACTCATTCCTTCAGGTTAAAATGAGAATCCATAGCATAGCATTTACTGTTCTTAATAATCTTGATTCTGTCTACCTTTCCAACTTTCCTTTTTATTCTTCCTCTCCTTGTTCCAGCCATCTGAATGGCTCACAGGTCCCCCAACACCTTGCACTATCCTACCTCATTACCTTTGCATAATGCTGTGCCTCTATGTTTTCTGCCTCCATGCTCTTCACTAACTCATACTCTCATAGTTGTTCTTTAGGTTTTCCTACTTTAGGAGGCATTCTATGACTCTACCCCAACTTCCTGTTTGCATTTTATCTCCCATTGTATACCCCTTGAAGGATGACAAGGAATCTTACTTGTCTTCCTATCTCTGTAAGAAGGCATAGTAGGCACTAAATAAATGCTGGGTGAATAAAGGACTTTTACCTCCAAGACTGCTGAAGTAGAGCAGCAGATGCTGGTGTTTCTGTTTTATCAACTAGAAACCAAACCTCAGGGAATTTGAGTGTATTACCTAAGCTCACACCAATGGTAAGTCAAGGCTAACTATCACATCTCTTTTCTTCTGACCCATAACTTTTTTCAGTACTACATGTTGCTTTTAAGAGTGTATTTTTCCTTTTATATAAAAATATTTACGAAAATCGAGTTTAAAGAAGTTTGTGATACTTTTGTGGATATCTGGCACAATTATATATTGTCATTCAGAAAGAGGGTAAATTATCATTTTAGTGATCTGTGCATTGTTTATCCTATGTGGTGACCTAGGCTTAGGTAGCAAATGAGAGAAAATTGTTTCATTAGAAAACATTGGAAATCAAAGAAATGCAAAGTTTTTCTAAAATAAATTATATAATTTTAAATATCAATTGACTTAACTTGAAAGTGAGCCAGATAATTTAAGAAAGTGTAGGAATAAAAGGAGAAAACTACCTTTTTTCCCCAGTGATTTGTAATGGAAGAGAACTTTTTCTTCACTATCAGGAAATAGCTAAAAACAAAAGATTACCATTTTATTTATCATTTTTCATGATTTAGTTGCTTCCAAATTATGCACATGGAATGAGTCAGCTTTTGTATACTTTGTATTTTGTCTCTTCTCCATTATAAATTGAGTAATTACTTCCTTTTTGAGTGAGATACACAGGAACCAGTATAGCCATTTGTCAGTCTCTGTGGAATTTTATTGCCAAAGTACCATTTTGTTTTTATTTTAAAGGAAAAGGAATATTTTTTGCACAGAAGGAAGTTATTTCCCCCCAGTGAGAATTGTTATATATTGCCATTGGGCTCCAAAATAATGTTTTGGAATCTCCTCTTTTGACCACCATTTAAAAAGGACTAAATTCTCCTCTTGCTTCCTAAGGGACCCCTGCTTTAAAAAATTTGAGCTTGATAGACATTGGCTGTACAAACATTTGTGGCAATGATAATATAGTGTCGTGGGAAGGGTAAGCACTCTGGGGTTTGATATATTCTGCTGCTTACTGCATCTGTGTACATTGCCTCATCTCCTAGAGCCTGTTTACTCATCTATAAAATGGTAATAAAATACCCACCATGTAGAGTAGTTCTGAGGGCTAAAATGAGATATACAAAAATTGATAGAACTTCCAGGAAGATGGCAGACTAGAAGGACACGGGACTCTCTTCTCCTCCAGAAAAATAGCTAGAGGACAGGTTGAAACAGCCTAGAAAAAGATCTTCTAGGGTTTAGGACACCAGACAAAGGCTGGACACTGCCTAGAGGAGAAAGGGACAAAGGAGGGGAATCATGGCAACAGAACTGTGAGTTGAAACCAGCTGCTGCTGGTACCCTCCCCCACACTAAAGACACTTTAGAATTCTCAGGCCTCTCGGCCTGCAGCAACAGACAAAGGGGGCTCCAGGGATCCACCTTCCCATGAAATAGGAGAGGGAGGGGTATAGCCTAAGGCTGACTCAGCTTCTGACTCACAAATTTGGTCTGCTGTATACCACCAGCCCTTCCAGACTGGGTGGGACCACACTGTGGTTTGCCCTGGGAGCTAGCACAGGACTGGAGAAATCTGACCTCCTAATCTCCCTCTTCTAGCCCGGCCTGATTGTTGAGGACGCACCTCCCCAGGAAAGGGGAGATAAAAGACACAGCCTAGCTTCTCCATCATGGCTTCCACTCTCATGCTCTCTGTTCCTTCCTCTGTCCTTCCCATTTTGTCCATTTCACTGTTTTCACTCCCTCCTCTTCCCTTTGTCTATTTCTCATTGTCTACCTTTTCTCTCTCTCCCGCTGTCCCTTTGCTCCCTCTGTCTCTCACTCATCTCCCTCTCTGCCTTTCCCATTCCCTCTCTCCTTTTATGCTATCTCTTTTCGACTCCACTTTTCTCTGCCTTTCACTCTCTTCCTGCCTCCACCTTCCTGTTTTCTTACTCATGGTCTCCATTTCTCTCTATGTCTTGCCCACTCTCTCTCTCTCTCTCTCCCCCCATGTTTTATGTCTCTCTTTTGAGACTCTCCCCCCTCCACCTCTGCCCTACCTCCCCGCCCTTCTCTCTCCTCTTTCTCCCCTTTTCCCCTCTCCCAGCAATTACCAGGTCTGGCTGGGCAGACACAACCTATTTGAGGACAAGACCACGGCCCAGTTCTTGGTCAGCAAGAGCTTCCCTCACCTGCTCTTCAACTTGAGCCTCCTGAATAGCCACAGCCGCCTCCCAGGGGAGGACTACAGCCACGACCTCATGCTGCTCCACCTGGAGGAGCCGGCCATGATCACTGACACCGTGAAGGTCATAGACCTGCCCACCCAGGAGCCCGAGTTGGGAAGCTCCTGCCTGGCCTCGGGCTGGGGCAGCATCACACCGGAGCAGTTCTCATACCCAGATGAACTGCACTGTGTGGACATGGAACTCCTGCCCAACAACGTGTGTGCCAGGGCCCACGACCAGAAGGTGACGGATTTCATGCTGGGTGCGGGCCACCTGGATGGCAGCAAGGATACCTGCGTGGGTGACTTGGGGGGCCCACTGATGTGCGATGGCATGCTTCAAGGCATCACATCATGGGGCCACGTCCCCTGCGGCAGCCCCCAAAAGCCTGCCGTCTGTGCCAAGCTGACCCCGCACCTGGAGTGGATCTACGAAACCATGGAGGCTAACCCCTGAGGGCCGGCTCCCCACCCCAGTAAAACTGAATGCGCATCCAAAAAAAAAAAAAAAAAAGACACAGCCTAAGGCTGACTTAGCTTTTGACTCACAGATTTGGTCTGCTGTGTCCCAGGAGCTCTTCCAGGTGGAATGGGACCCACACCATTGTTTGCCATGAGAGCAGGCAAGGGGCTAAAGGTATAGGACCCTCCCCATCTCCTTCTCTACTAACTGGGACTGATTGTTGAGGACTCAGAGGAGAGTGAAAATATTTCCTACCTGGGAAAAGGGAGGGGGCTGCCAGAGAAGCTAGAGAACTATCTCTGAGAAAGTTTGAATAACAAGGGTCTTAGCCTCCAGGCAGGAAGCTCTGTCACATTGATCAGGTCTGTGTTGCAACAAATACACTCAGACCAGGCTTTGAACTGAGAGCTGCCAAAGCGCGCCATCTATTGGCAGACCAAGGAAGTACATGTGAGAAAATTAAAAATAAGTATGAGAGGCTTTTTCCAACCTTTATAGCTTCCCTCCCCAAGGCCCTAAGAAGTGGGTCTGCAAACAATTACTGGGTCCAGAGCCCAGTTTTGAGCAACTAGTAAAGACAATCCTAACAATCTAGGTCAAGCCAAGAATAAAAGAGCGGTGGTAACACACAGCCTCCCGCCACTAAATTCCTACAAAAGAGAAAGAAATTGAGCATCTGAGTAAATTACATCCTAATCAGATGCCTAGACGACAGCAAAAAATTATGAGCCATACTAAGAAAATGGTACATATGGCCCACGAAAAGGAATATATCAAAGCCCCAGAAGAGATGCAGGATTTCAGAGAACTAATTAGCAAGATGCACACAAATTTCCAAAATCAAATTAGTGAGTTGAAAGACAACATAGCTAGAGAGATAAATGACATCGACATTGAGCGAACGCACAGTGTCTGAACCCCACAGAAATAAAAAGGATCACAAGAGGTTATTATGAGAAACTGTATGCCAACAAACTAGACAACCTAGGTGAAATGGACAAATTCCTAGAAATGCAAAAACAACCTACACTGATGCTACAAGAAATACAAGAACTTAACAAACCAATCACATTTAAAGAGATTGAATCTGTCATCAAAAATCTCCCAGCAAAGAAAAGTCCAGGACTGGATGGCTTCACAGGTGAATTCTACCAAGCATTTCGAAAAGAATTAACACCAATCCTGTTTAAACTCTTCCAAAAAATTGAAGAGGAGGGAAAATTACCAAACACATTTTATGAAGCCAACATCACTCTAATACCAAAGCCAGATGAAGATACTACAAGAAAAGAAAACTACAGACCAATCTCTCTAATGAACATAGATGCAAAATTTCTCAACAAACTACTTGCAAATCAAATCAAACAGCATGTCCAAAGACATACATCACCATGTCCAAGTGTGATTTATTCCTGGTCTGCGAGGCTAGTTCAACATAAGAAAAATCAACCAACGTAATACACCACATTAATAAATTGAAGGAAAAAAACACATAATCATCCTAATCAATGCAGAAAAGGCATTTGACAAAATCCAACATCCTTTTTTGATAAAAAAAAAAAAAAAACACTTCAAAAGATAGGAATAAAAGGAAAATTCCTCAATCTGATAAAAGGCATATACGAAAACCCACAGCCAACCTTGTACTCAATGGTGAAAAGTTGAAAGCTTTCCCTCTAAGATCTGGATCAAGACAAGGATGCCCACTGTCACCATTGTTATTCAATATTGTACTAGAAGTTCTAGCTAGGGCATTTAGACAAGAAAAAATATTAAAGACATCCGAATAGGAAAATAGGAAGTAAAACTCTCACTGTTTCCAGATGATATCCTGTATTTAGAAAATTCTGAAGTATCCACGACAAAGCTACTTGAGCTAATAAATGAGTTCAGCAAAGTAGTAGGACATAAGATCAACATACAAAAATCAGTAATGTTTTGTACACTAGTACTGCTCAATCTGAGGAGGAAATCAGAGGAAAAATTCCATTTACAATAGCAACAAAAAGACTCAAATACCTAGGAATTAATTTAACCAAAGAAGTAAAGGACCTATACGCAGAAAACTGCTAACCAATGCTAAAAGAAATCAAAAAACACCTAAACAAATGGAAAGACATTCCGTGTTCATGGTTTGGAAGAATAAAGATCATGAAGATGTCATTCTTACCCAAACTGATTTATTGATTCAATGCAATACCAATCAAAAGTGTACCTGAATAGCCAAAAGCATTCTAAAATAGAAGAGTGACGTGGGAGAAATTTCACTGCCTGACCTTGAAACACATTACAAAGCTACAGTGGTCAAAGCAGCATTGTACTGGCATAAAGATAGACCCATCGATCAATGGAATAGAATTAAGATTCCAGAAATAAACCCTCACCTATACGGTCAACTAGTTTTTGACAAACCCACCAAATCCATGTTAATGGGACAAAACAGTCTCTTCAATAAATGGTGCTGGGAGAACTGGATACCTATAACCAAAAGAATGAAAGAGGACCCCTACCTCACTCCCTATACATGAGTCAACTCAAAATGCATCAAAGACCTAAAAATAAATACCAGGAACATAAAGCTACTAGAAGAATATGTAGGGAAACATCATCAAGACCTTGTAGTATGTGGTGGTTTCTTGGACCTTATACCCAAAGCGCGCACAACAAAAGAAAAAAATAGATAAATGGGACCTCCTCAAAATTAAACACTTTTGCCCCTCACAGGACTTTGTCAAAAGGGTGAAAAGGCAGCTGACTCAATGGGAGAAAATATTTGGAAATCATATGTCTGATAAGGGTTTAATATCCAGGATATATAAAGAGAAGTTACAACTCAACAATAAAAAGACAAATGACCTAATTTAAAAATGGGCAAAAGACTTGAGCAGACATTTGTCCAAAGAAGAAATACAAATGGCAAAAACACACATGAAAAATTGCTCAACATCACTAATGATTAGGGAAATGCAAATCAAAACTACAATGAGATATCATTCCACACCTATCAGAATGGCCACTATTAAAAAGACAGAGAAATGCAAGTGTTGGAGAGGATGTGGAGAGATAGGAACACTTATTCCCTGTTGCTGGGAATGCAGAATGGTACAGCCACTGTGGAAGACTGTTTGGAATTTCCTAAAGAAGTTGAATGTAGACTTGCCACGTAACCCTGCAATACCACTACAGCTAGACACAAAAAGACAAATACTGTATGATTGTGTTATTATGAACCAATTATGTGTGTAACATATTGTGTGATTCAAAAAAATGAATATGTATCCAGTACATTTAATTGAGAAATGTATGTATTTTTTTAAAAAAAAATTGATAGAGGGAAGCAGATGTGTCTCAAGCTGCTGGGCTCCCATCTACCACGTGAGATGTCCAGGGTTTGGTTCCCGGTACCTCCTAGAGAAGACAAGCAAAACCACTAGCTGATGCGACGGGCTGGTGCAACAAGCTGATGCAACAATATGACTCAACAAAATGATGCAATGAAGAGATACAATGAGTAAACATAAGCAGGGAGTGGAGGTGGCTCAAGCCATTGGGCACCTCCCTCCCACATGGGAGGTTCCGGGTTCAGTTTCTGGTGCCTTCTAAAAAGAAGATGAGCAGACAGTGAGCAGTGAGCACAGACAATGGGGTGGATGAGAAATAAATTAATCTTTTTTA
The DNA here is from genome assembly GCA_026826555.1 of Tolypeutes matacus. Classification (NCBI taxonomy): domain Eukaryota; kingdom Metazoa; phylum Chordata; class Mammalia; order Cingulata; family Chlamyphoridae; genus Tolypeutes; species Tolypeutes matacus. The sequence goes on along the minus strand of JAKSZT010053764.1, from coordinate 2,796,925 downwards.
AAAATTGATAGAACCAAATTACTTCCTTTCCATCTCTTTGAAATGGTTTAGCTTGTGGTCAAAACAATCACAATTCTCTACCTACACAATGACAGAATGTGGCTCCTTTGAAAAAGGCTAGAGGATGAACAACTTCTAAGTAATATGCCCAGGAATGATTTGGCAGTTGTAGCTATTAAGACAAATGGATATGAGAGCAGTCTAGCTGTTACATTTGTCGCCACATTGTTAGGGCTACTGGCTGGATGATTGGCTAAGTTAGTATCCCCCTTCCTCCCTTACTATGCCCTGGGCCTCTCTCCTGAAGCTGAAGGCCCAATGAAATATAATGACCTCCCCAGATAGAAGTTCTTTTCCAGTCATAGGCCCATCCTTTATTAGAACCTCCAACTTAGCTCCACTTGTGAAAACAGCTAAGGAATGTTGTATATGTTCATTTTTGCCCTCATTTGAAAATGTTAGGAAGAATGTCAGATTAGATAAAGAGAAGAGTGGTTGATGGCTACCTAATCCAACAAAGGAAAAGAAATACACAGCAGATGAGAAAATTGTAAGTATACTCGGAACCAGGATCACTGACTCACAAATTCATGCACTGATAACTAGAGAACAATTATTTCCTGTGGAAGACAAATGACAAGTTGCATTATGTTTTTAAAGTTAGGGAACTTAGGAAGATTGTTCTCATTCCTGTTGAAACAATAGCATTTTTGAGCATTCTAAGGCATAGAAAGCTTATTACTTTCAATTGCATCAGAGTATTACGCAGAGGTGATGTCTTTGTATTCCTTTCTGGACAGCCTTGAGCATAACCAATTTTCATTCATATTTATATTCATAACCATAATTCACCCCAGAAATCTTTTCATTATGAGAGAAAACAGTAGGAGGAACTCCTGGAGCAAAATCTCAATATCCAAAGGATACAGATAGATTTATAGAACTTCCATGTATATCCTTATTTTAGGAGATACTCAGCACTGTCCTTGATGCATGGGGAAAACTGACTTAGATATGGTATCTGACTTCCAGCTTATAATGTCATATGAGACCTATAACACTGGGTAAAAAATTTTGAATTAATGATGTACTGCAACATATGAGTCCTAAAATAAAATGAACAGGTAGTAAAAGCTACAAATGTTTCACTACAAATTTATATGATTAGGAAAACCTAGTGTGATTGGGCAGCCTATGAATCATGGGTAGGATTAAGATAGAATTTCTTTTCTCTACTGGAGGCTGAGCTTTGGCCAAAGTTCAGGTCCAGGTTGGCTTCACTTGCCACCTAGCCTGTTTATAGATGACCTCCACATACTAGTCAAATGGTGCTCAAACAAAGGGAAAATCGTTGTCCTCAGCTAAACATTGGTTGGATGAAAAGTTAAAATCAGCTGTAGGAAAGAAAATAAAGTAATAATGACTAATTTTCCTGCCCAACTTTCATATGTAGCGATTGCCCCAAAAAATATGTCCCTTTTTGCTAAGAGATCCCAAAGTTTAGAACTAAGCTAATTAGAAAATACTGTTTTTTATTGGGTTTCACACATTGGTTTGCCAGTTGTAGAGCTAGGTTTAAGACAGAGTGTCAGACAACTGATTCCTCACCTTTCTTCCACTACTGACATATAGCAGACCCCTATGCAAACTGACCCCATTGGGCTCTGTTGTGGCTACTGGTTTCCTGCCTGCCTTCTCCATATGAGAACTGCAATAGTAGATCTTCTCTGCCCTCTCAGCATCTCCTTCCTGGTGTATATTTTTCATCCTCTTTGTTCCACAGCTGACATCACACCTGTTCTCATAGAGTTTTCTCTGATTGATTGCCCTACTTGAGGGTAGTGGGCATTTTTAACCATAACCAACATCTCTCATTTAGTCCTGAGCCAGGAGCTGATGGGCTGAAATGAAATTTCTTCCAATATTACATTTTGGAGTTCTAAGAGGGCTAGAAAACTCTATAACAAATATAAAAGTAAAATTGAGTTCTGGCAATATTTTTTTTTTTTTTTTTTTAGAGAGTTTGTGGTTGGGTGCTGGCAATTATTTTTTTATTTTTATTTTTTAGAGAGAAATTGTGGGCTTACAGAACAAACAGGCATAAAATAGAGGATTCCCATATGCCAACCTTTTATTAACACCTTGCATTGGAATGGTACATTTGTTACAACTGAAAGAACATTTTTATAATTGTATTAACTACAGTTGATGGTTCATATTAGGGTTCACTGTGTTGTACACTTTCATGGATTTTTAAAAAATTTGTGTTTTAGTCCCACATATTTCCCCTTTTAACCACATTCAAATATGTATTTCACTGCTGTTAATTACATTCATAATGTGCTAGAATAACCACAACCCATTACTAAAACATTTCCATCATTCAAAATGGGCATTCTGTACATTTTAAGCCATAACGCCCTATTTCCTATCCCCATCCTGTCTCCTGGCAACTTTTATTCTAGATTCTGACTCTATCCGTTGACTTAGTCTAATTATTTCATAACAGTGAGATAATACAATATTTGTCTGGCTTATTTCATTCAACATAATACCTTCAAGTTTCATCCATGTTGTCACATGGATCAGAACTTCATTCCTTTTTATGGCTGAATGATATTCCATTGTGTATACATACCACATTTTGTTTATCCCTTTATCGTTGATGCACACTCGGGTTGCTTCCATCTTTTGGCAATTGTGAATAATGCTGCTATGAATATTAGTGTGCAAATATCTGTTAGAGTCCCTGCTTTCAATTCTTTTAGGAATATATTTAAAAAAGAGATTGCTGGATCACATGGTAATTCTATACTTAACTTTGAGAAACTGCCAAACTGTCTTCCACAGTGGCTGCACCATTTTACATTGCCTCCAGCAATGATTGAGTGTTCCTATTACTCCACATCGTCTCCCACACTTTTCTGATTTCTTTGTTTGTTTTTTTAAATAGCAGCCATTCTAGTGGGTGTGAAATAGTATTTTCATTGTGGTTTTGATTTTCATTTCCCTGATGACTAATGATGATGAGCATCCGTTCATGTGCTTTCTAGTCATTTGTATATCTTCACTGGAGAGATGTCTATTCAAGTTTTTTCCCATTTTTTATTTGGGTTTTTTTGTCTTTCTGTTGTTGAGTTGATGGATTTCTTTATGCATTCTGGATGTTAAACCTTTATCAGATATGTGGTTTCCAAATATTTTCTCCCATTTGTAGACTGCCATTTACTTTCATGATAAAGTCCTTTGAGGAACAAAAGTTTTTAATTTTTATGAGGTCCCATGTCTCTATTTTTCTTTTTTTGTTTGTGCTTTGGGCATAAAGTCTAAGAAACCATTGCCTAACACAAGGTCCTGAAGATGCTTCCCTATGTTTTCTTCTAGGAGTTTGATAGTTCTGGCTCTTATACTTAGGTCCTTCATCCATTTTCAGTTTATTTTTGCATATGCTGTGACATAGGGGTTCTTCTTCATTCTTTTGCTAATGGAGATCCATTTCTTTCCCAAATGAGTGGTCTTTTCCCCTTTGTCAAAAATCAGTTAACCATATTTGGTACAAATAAATTAAAAGGGAGTGCTAATATATTATATATATATATGAATATATTTTGTTGGAGGAAAAGTGTCCTTTTTTGGAAGTTTAACTGCTAGTGTGATTGTGGTCATTCTTTTTTAGTTCTTAAAGTTTGTTATTTTTTTAAGCAGGATGCAACTTAAAATTCCCATTGCATCAAGGTGTATGCAAAACATTGACAGTGCATCACAAAACGAAAGTTTATATTTAATGAGGAGGCGCTTTACACTATATTTTTGGTGTTTTGGGGAAAAGTTACATTTAGATCTATTCTGAAGCTGTTCATTTTTAAAAAATAAAATGTTACAGGTTTCATATGAAAAAAAAAAAAAAAATCAATTGGCCATAAATGTGAGGGTTGATTTCTGAGCTCTCAATTCTATTATATTGATTTAGATGCCTGTCCTTGTGCTAATACCATGCTCTTTTGATAAGTGGCTTTGTAATAAAATTTAAGGTTGGAGGACTGTGAGTCCTCCAACTTTGTTCTACTTTTTGGAAGTGGTTTTGGCTATTCAGGGTGCTTTACCCTTCCATATAAATTATTATTTTTTTTTTTTTTTTACTATTCCCACCCCACCCCCACCCCCGAGATGGCTCCCTCGTCTGTCTGCTCATTGTCTGCTCACTGTCTCTCCTCGCTGTCTCTATTCATTGTCCTTGCTCGTCTTCTTTAGGAACCAAACCTGGGACCTCCCATGTGGGAGGTGGGTGCCCAACGTCTTGAGCCATGTCCCCTTCTTGAGCCACCTCTGCTCCCTGCTTGTTATGGCAGCTCATTGCGTCAACTAGCCTTTAGGAGGCACTGGGAACCAAACCTGGGACCTCCCATGTGGGAGACAGGCACCCAAGTGCTTGAGCCACATCCACTCCCCCTTCCATATAAAATTGATGATTGGCTTTTCCATTTCTGCAAAGAAGGTTGTTGGAATTTCGATTGAGATTGCATTAAATCTGTAAATAGCTTTGGGTAGAATTAACATCAGTAAGATCTTCAAGAAAATTGGCAAATGTATGTAAAAAAGATGATAGCTATTTTAGGAATGTGTCACAAGTAATAGTTTCTACTTCCAAAAGTACTTGAAAAGACCATGATCAGTATATAATTCATTTGCTCATTTATTCATTCATTTATTCAACAAATCTTCAACACCTACTTTGTGTCAAACATTATAGATGATGCTGAAGAAAGAGTTGTGAGCTACATAAATAGTACCTGCCTACCATAGCGTTTATAGGTTATGGAGGAGAAAGGCAGTACAATAATTATTTATAAAACACATAAATGCTATAAAAAAAGATTTTGTTATTTTGTATATCTTTGAAAGCCCAAAGGAAAGCATCTGAAAATCATTTTTTAAAAGTTCTTGAGGATATGATGTCACTGTCGACCACCATGACCCCAAAATGCATGCAATAGACTGAGGCATTTAATGAACAGATAGACCTATTTTCCATTTTATTCCATCCCTAGCAGGCAAATTGATTTAATTCCACCATATCCAAGCTCTCCCAACTCATAAAATCCCTGGTTGCCCTAACAGCAGTGTCACCAAGTCAAATACCAGAGTGGGTCCCAGTCAGAGGCTCTCAGTTGTGGGTCATCCCACAATTCCCTTTTATAGCCTCTCCTCCAGCCAATGAACTGCAAGCCAAGGCAAGAGGGAGGGACCCCTGGCTGCCAGCCTTCCTGCCAGCCCATTTGGGGCAAAAGTTTCTACATCATTAGTGAGAGAAAGAACCTTGTTGGGGAACATCCAGAGGCTTATAAAATTGTCCTATTCCAAACTGAGAAGTAAAAGGCATGGCTTTTCTTAGTGCTAGTGAACCTTTGCACATATGATGGTGTCTCTTTTTTTTCTTTTTTTATTAGAGCAGTTGTAGGTTTACAGAAAAATCATGCAGAAAGTACAGAGTTCCCATATACCACCACTCCCACCACTAACCCACACACAGAGTTTTCCCCTTCGTTAATATTTTACATTAGTGTGGTACTTTTATTACGATTGATGAAACAATATTAGTATAATTGCACTATTAAGTCTAGCCCATAGTTTACATTAGTGTTTTTTTGTGTGTGTGTTGTGCAGTTCTTTGGGTTATTTTTTTTTTTTTTTTTTTTTTTAATTTTTGTAGGAGGTACCTAAACCTCGTATATGTGAAGCAGGCCCTCAACCACTGAGCTACACCTGGATTCAATCCCTGGTACCTCCTAAAAAATAAAAATGAAAAATAAAAAACCATAGAACTATACCACACATAAAGTCAGAATCTAGAATATGGGTTAGCAGGGCACTGGGTTGGGGATAAGAAATGGATTGTTAAGGCCTAAAATGTACAGAGTTCCTATTTGGAACAATGGAGATGTTTTGGTAATGGATGGTGGTGAGGGTAGTACAACATTGTGAACATAATTAACAGCACACACACACACACATATATATGAACGTGGTTAAAAGCAGAAATGTTATGTTGTATATACAGTAACAATAAAAAAATTTTAAAAATCCATGGAACTGCACAGCAGTGAACCCTAAGTTAAACCATCAACTATAATTAATAGTACAATTTTTAAAATGTGCTTTCAGCAATTGTAATAAATGTTCCACACCAATGCAAGGTGTTAATAATGGGGTGGCATATGGGAATCCTGTATTTTATACATGATTGTTCTGTAAACCTGTCTTCTCTAACAAGAAAAAAAAGAGCCAAACCAAAGCTTTCAGCATATTGTTGAGAACTGGATCCTGATGTTTGAGGATTTAGGGTTACAGAGCTACAGAGCTAATGATAAAACGGGGCCCAACAGGCCAGAATTAATATAACCAGAGAAAAGAAACTCATCTCCGTAAGCAGCAGATAATCTATCTGTGGGAGACATCGCAAGTTGGCTCTCCAGTTTATTTTAAGCATTGAAAAATGGAAAATTGAGAAGATAGCAAAAAGACATTTATAAGTACACCGCTAAAGGTAAATCCATGTACCATCACAGCACTACTTGGGGAGATTGCTTGGTACCATGAAAAGAAGCTTTAGAGCTGGGCAGACCTAACTTCAAATCTGACTTCAAATACCAGTTCTGCTAGCTGTGTATCCTTGAGCAAGTCATTTAGCCTCTCTTGCCTCATTTTTCTCATCTGTAAATGTGAGAGATGATACAAAGTAGTTTTAAGGTTAGATTTAACATAAAATGTGCCCTGCATGTGTTAGGAATGTAATAAATGCTGCTGGTTGTGGTAGTTTGTTGCTATTATTGTTAAAGAATTTGACTACAGAGAAGGGAAAAGGATGAATATGATCAGTGTGGAAGGAATCAAGCAAAATTATGTGGCCAGAGATTTGGACACCTCATGATTGGTTCTTGTTCATTTACAGTCTTTTCAAATACAGACATATAGCTCAGTATTTATGGTTATTATACATCATTTTCATTGAAATCGTTAAGAGCAATATTCTTTTTAAGCTCTTCTTTCCTTTAACACAGGGGTTCTTAACAAGGGGTCTGTGAGCTTGAATTGAAATTCAAAAAATCATTTTTGTGGGGATGAGGGGTGATATATTTATTAAATAATACACAGTATAATGTGGGCTTAGTAAGGGGTCTGTGGTTTTCACCTGACCAGCAAAGGGGTCTGTGAAACAAAAAAGGTTAAGAACCCCTGCTATAACATGTATTTACTAACCCTCCTCTTATCACCAAACCTCCTTTTTATAATTCATTACTTCCTCTTAGGGCATGCAGTACTTTTTTTTGCTAACTTCCAGGAAACTGAGAAAAGACACTGCCTCAGCTTTTTGCCTATTTATCCAGACCAAAAGACAAGCCCAGATAATGTACTGATATACTACAATAAGATTTCTCTAAGTAATATGATGTTATATCCTCCTGGCTTTGGCCAAAAGAAGCTGTAGTTTTTCTCTCCCACATAAAAGAACTTTAATTACTAACATCTCAGAAGAGATCCTACGGAACAGCCTATCTCTCCGGGTCTGAACAAATTTTCTTTTTATTTTTTTCTTGTAAGTTGTGTTCAAATGAGAGCCCTGCTTCTAATAGCTTCCAGCATAACCATATGCCCCAAGAGAGGTGTAGGTTTTGTGAGCTAGAAAGAGCTTTCCCAAAAATGTGATTAATACTACATCCCTAAGCAAGCAATTAGGTATCCTGTATCTGACACCTAGGACTGAGAAATATTAATCTGTAGGAAAGGAAAGCCTTTTGTGGAGGGTGTTGTATTGTTTCAGCTGTTTTTTGTTTTAAAGTGGGGAATTTGCATCACTGTTTATTCTTGTTAGAAAAGACCTGGATGTTCCATGAGTCAGAATCCCAGTGTAATGTGACTTTCTGTAGCTTTTCTCTCTTCTTTCTCCTTTTCAGTTCTCCAAGGCTTTCCAAAGAACATTTCCATATTCCCATCTACACTCCAAAAACTGACCTCGAATTTAGCACTCTTGAATTTTTTGGGAAATGTTTGCATCAGTATTCCTGTTTTCCTCCTGCATTCTAGGTGTTTAATTTACTCGTGAATAAACTCAGTAGCAGAAAAGTAGGGTTATCTTTAAAAAAAAAAAAAAAAAAAACAACTCCTAAAGGCCATATCCATCACTTTACTGCTAAGGAGCATCTGGGACAGCAGTAATGCTTGAAAATACTTAACAAAGACTTTAGGCCTCATGATTCAGCTGGACTCCGATACCTCTGTATTGTTATATTACCAGAGAAAGGGGTGATCCTCCCAGTTTCCCTTTGAACCTCGTTTAGTATAATAGTCCAGGGCTTGCCCTACAGTCTAAGTGTTGTATGACATGTCATTGTCTTTGTGAAATTAAGGTATTGTTCATTTTAAGTACTTTTTCCTTGTCTTTCAGTTTGGATATGTTTCCCAGCCTTATATATTTAAGAACCATTAAAAAAATTACTGTTTCACATCTCCCCTTTTAAAAAAAAAAAAAAAAGGAAAGAGTTATGATTTCCATAAGCACCCATTTTATTTGAAAATAATTGCTTTTATAATACAAGTTGGGTGTTTTTTCAAAGTTTGTTTCTTGAACCATTTACATTTGAATTGCCTGGATCTCTGGGCTTGAGCCCAAGAATTTGCACTTTAGCAAGATTCCAGTTGGTAAGTTTGCATGTTAAAATATATGAATCAGTAAATTTCCAGAAATACCCACGTATGTCTCTGAGTGGGAAGAGCTACTTAATTCTTTAGCTCCCTTTTTTTCTTAACCAAAAACAGTATCTTTCATTTACTGCAACATATGGCATTTATAATTTTCTTAGAACAAGCTCTATTTCTAAGAAAACATAATTTTATTAGAACAACTTGCAACTGAAAATCCACATAATTTCATCTGTGATGCCTGAGAGGTTGGAAATAAAGGAGAAAGGGGGATTAAGTGGCTTATGAACAGGATACTACTGGAATCACAAACTGAGACATTGCTGTCCTTTGTCCTGTGGCAACAGAACTGAGAAGGGATGATGGTAGTGATAGGATATGCAAGGGCCACACTGGTTAAATGGTAAGATATATGAAATTGCCATTGTCACTTCTCTCCTGTAGCTCCTTCACCAGCCTAAGACAGTCAGTAATACCAGATGTCCTTGTCCAAAGGTTCAAGGGACCCACAGAACACCCTCACAGTCACACTAGTTCCTTTTCTTTCCTATTGTCTCTTGCAGATCCATAACTCGGGACCCACTGACAGTACGGTCCAGTTCATCTTCTATCAGCCTATCATTCATCGATGGAGAGAGACGGATTTCTTTCCTTGCTCAGCAACCTGTGGAGGAGGTAATGGTGTTCACTTAGCCCAGAAAATGTTGGGTTTTGTGAAGAAATACTTGGCTATTGTAAGAGTAGAGTAACTTTAGCATGAAAGAAACTTAGAACTGAGGGGGATCAGATCCTTTCTTCTCAAAAGGGCCAGATCCTGAAGACCTCATGTAAAGCTCATTTAATACCTCAGCCAAGGTGCCCATGAACATTTTCTGTCCTCAAGTCTCATTAGAAGAAATGGTCTTTACATCTTTTCTTGACGCAGTGGAAGATCAAGACAGGAAATATCATAACATCACACAACTTGATTCAGAAGCAGTTCCATTCATTTGAGAATAAATAACCAACTCAGTTGGTTAAAGTAATTCATTTCTTCAGGAATCAAGTGAAGATGATCTTGGTGTAGCATGGTGTGTCTGAAAAGAATCAAAGATTAATTTAAGTTAAAGGAATTTAGTTTCTTACCAGGAAAAAAAATCACTTCACTGTAGACTTAAGATCACTTATTTTTCAGCTCCATCCATCATCCATGCAGTAAAAGGGGCGCCATTTGCTTTATTCATTAAAATGTGTCTCTCTGGAAAAGTCACAAAATAAATTGCTATCTCTGCTCCATTACATCTGCAGTATGGACAGTACTTTGTGTTACTGGAACACCCCCCCCCTTTCTGCTTTTTTGTAATTATAATGGTTATATAATAATTATTTTGAGATATTTCACAATAATTTATTTAGCCACTTTCCTATGGCAGATCATTTGGTTCTTTTAAACTTTTCTACTATTATAATGTAATGAATAAGGTAATGGCCAAGTATTCTTCTCCTTTCATATTATTTACTTGGGATAAATACTCAGGAGTAAAGTTACTAAATTAAGGAGTCTCAGAATTTCTGTGGCTGCTGCCATATAATACCACAATTCTTTTCAGAAAGGTATCTAACAGTATATGCATATTTTAGTTTCATTACCAACTGAGCCAGCGTTTGTGGATTATCATCGTTTTTAAAGTTTTGCTAACTTAATGGATATAAAATTATATGTATATTCTTTTAAAAAATATAACATCAAATAAATTCTAGTTTTGGCTTCATGGCAGCCAATTCATGGGCTGCTTTTAAACAATCCACATAGATGTGACTAGATTATTTTAAAAAGAGATAAACATAGTACCTCAACATGGAAATAAATGATTATCCATCAATTTCTGTAAAACAGTAAGAACACATATGATGTAATTCATCTTTAGCCTTGTTATCTATGTTTGCATAATGTAAGCAAACCACTGAAAATGTAGTTCTATACAATAATTTGGATTTTAGCTTAAAAGCAGTCATTCAGAAATGCCATCAAGTGCTTCTACTCTGTTGTTAAATAACTATGCAGCATTTTAAACATTTCCATAGAATACTGTTTCCAGTTGCTCTGTCTGTCCTGAAAAGTATATTACTTTGTTTAAAGATAAACTGCTAATTACATGATATTTCATGGGAATATGTTATTTTGATAACACCTGTGAATGACTTGCACAGGAAACAGTTTCAAAGAAAGAAATCTTAGGAACTAATTTCTTTTTCTCTTTGAATGAAAACCATGCTTTGTGAGAAACAATTCGATTACATGCCCACTATCCCAGTTTTGCATAGAGTTGCTGGTAGAATGTAATTTCAGTAACCTCAATGCCTATATTTTACTACATGATAAATTCTTTGAGTAGAAATTCTTGTATGGAAAAATTTGAAAAGCTTTTCATAAAATCATCTGCTTTAGAGTAAAATGTAATATAAAATAAAGGTATATTTAGTTATCAAAAATATCATTTTGCTATTTGTTTTCCTTATAAGACAAAGAAGTAACTTGAACATATGTTCTTACCCATTACTTTCTTTACTTTCCATGCTTTTCATCTTTACAATACAATTTAACAATGTCTTTTTTTTAGATCTTTAATGCACAATTAATTTTTGTGGGTGGTCTGAGAACACAGCCACAAGCCAGGAAAATCTAGCTTAAGAGCCTCCTGATTTCCTAAAATCTTTTGCAAGTCCTTTAACCTCTCTAAATCTTGCATTCTAATATACACTTAACAATAAGATAACAGTCCTCAAACACCTGTCCAGAGAGAATATATTTGGGGACTTAGTAGGGTTAGATGATATAAACACCCTCATTTAAAAAAATCTCTAGTATATTTCTTTTCACCCCAAGAATCTAAATTCTCATCACCACCCATCAGAAATCCACAGGCAATGAAAAAGGCAGGTAGGAAAGGTAAAACACATTATGAATAGAATTAAATGTTACACAGCAACATGTTGGTTTTTAGAGGCTTCTGTAAACAGCAGAAATTGGTGTCTGGAGACTAAGAAATATTGGCCAGACACTTCATTTAAACAGAAATAACACAGGACTTGGGGTGAAGCAAAAAGTAGAATAGTAGGGAGTATAATAGTAGGGTATCTTTTTAGTTTTGTAGGGATACTTGGGATTCATGGTGACTTCTATTGAGGTTTTAATCTTCCATTTACTCAGCTTAACCCATTCGGGTTGAATTTAGGTTAAAAGAATCTTCTCAGGCAGCTGGCAGGATGTGATCCTGGGCTATATCCCATTGACTCCCCCTGACTAATGGGAGTAATATTGGGATATATTTTATCTATTTATTTATTTAGGAGTTGTTTCTCCCTGATGCCCTGGGCAATTTAGCATCTTTGCATGAAATCATTGTTAAATTATTACTGATCTTTGTTGGATGCAGAATTCTGTGTTAGACTTTTAGATAATAAAAAAGATAATTTTTTTTAAAAGTTCTTATCTAGAGTCTCATAACCTAGCTATGCACTTAGTAGTTCAAGCCCTGTGGTATAATTATTATGAAAATTTACATGGGTACTTAAGGTAAAAAACACAGTATTTGAGGCCTGCAAAACTAATCCGCCTTCCAATTTTCTGTTCAATTATCTACCTGGAAAGGAACGGGCCTTGGGGAAGCATTTCCATTAACCTGAGACGAGACTGACATGTGCATTTAAACTTGCTTGAATGTGTTGATATCGCAGGTTACCAGCTGACGTCGGCCGAGTGCTACGATCTGCGGAGCAACCGTGTGGTTGCTGATCAATACTGTCACTACTACCCAGAGAACGTCAAACCCAAGCCCAAGCTTCAGGAGTGCAACCTGGATCCTTGTCCAGCCAGGTCAGTCAGATTTACTAGTTCATTTATCGTAAACATAAATCAAGTTCCAAATAAGCTTTTTGAGTAAAAATTAAAACTTTAAATTAAAATTAAAATAAAAATAAAACTAAATAAGTATTGCTGTCCACTGTCCATTCCTAATGGTGTTATTGCTGCCCTAAGGTGCCATCTCAGTGTCTATGTGTTCTCCATTTGTAAAACAGCAAGTGAAGCACTCTTCAGAGTCATTTTCTCTTATTTCTTTTCATTCTGGTTACTTGATTCTCTCCTAAACCAAGTCCAGGCCAGTGAACTACTCCATGCTCTTAACAAATGTGGTGGCACAGTGTCTTCAGGATTCTTTCTATGTTAGGTCTGTTAACCTGAACAGGGACTTGATCACTCATGGTCACAGCTAGCCCTTTCTAGCCTGAAAGTGTTCCCCATAGATAAATTAGAATAAGAAACAGTCTTAGAACTCTTCTGCAGCATTCAACCAACTGCAATCTTTGTTAAAGAGAAAGTAGGACTTATTTCCAACAGCTACATTTTTAGAAAGGTCTTTTAAATTAGAGCTTTAGGAAAACACTTTCACAATCATTGTTTGCTGATGAATGAAACACCTCAGATGATGAATTGGTCAGGAAGTGTAGGTCTAGAATCTTTTCTAGGGTGTGACGTTTGCTTTTGTCCTTGCAACACTTCCTGATGATTCTCTTTAGTAACTTAGCTTACTCATTTTCAACTTATGAAAGAGAATATAAGAAAACTCTTGTCCTACAAATTAATCAGGAAGACCAAAAGGTAAAGAATCCATTTCCAAAGTCCTTGGATTACTGAGGAACACCTCAATGTTATTTTTTAAAGCTATAGGTTACTAATTAAATATATACATAAAAAACATAGCTTTCAATAGTTAAAATAACTCATGAGTAATAAGGTTGTTTGACTGTAGGCAATGCAATTTTAGTTTTGATTTTCTGCTTTTAACTATTAAAAAATTCATGTCTGTTTACTCTTTCTACCTTTTATTCATGAATTTTAAATTCTACCTGTAATGTTAAAGTGCTGTTATTAATTCATAGGCCCCATATTACCTAATTCATAGAAGTGAACTCACAATAACAGGTTTTCATTAAAGACACAGAAAGAATAGATATTTTATATTTTATAGCTGTAAAATTGAAATGAAGTTTAATTTATCTTCATATTACACCAGAAGAATCTGTATTAAAAATTGGATAAGATAAAAACTGAATGAGGGTTAAAATTTGACTTCGGTTGCTTTATTTTGGAAATATGAAGAGCTTGAAGTGTTTGTAGCCAGATAATTAGGGCCCACACAATTTAACCGTATTTCAAAAGTATTCTACTTATTGTACATCTTATACATGTGACAGGAAGACCAGTGGGGGTAAAGCATGGCTATCCCAATCCAGATGGCTCACCTCAGTCGTAGAGAGACTTTGAAGGTCTTAGGCACACTTCCATGAAAATATGTGTACATTTTTGGAGAAATGAGGGATTCATTTCCTAGAACTAGGAAGAAACTCCAATAAATATATGGCCTCACAGGGCAGTTTTGAAACAAAAACATTTTGTTAATAAATTTAAGAAAATGTTTACAGAAAATTTTTACTCACTTTTCTGACCCTTGATTCTTACCCACTCTTCTATGTTGGAGTAACATATTTTATTTACTTCTTATTATGCAAAAATCCTTCCTATATTGAAAGAAATTTGCCTATGCAATTTATGCTTTTTTCTGTGTCTATTATTTTTTAAATCTAATATAGCATATATATAAATGTTAGGACAGGTGGCTCATTTAAGAAAAAAGGAAAGTAGGAAAGGACAAAAGAGAAAATACATTAGAGACAAATGACAGGAAGATGCTTTTTTATTGAAGAAGTAATTAGACAAAGTTTAAAAATTAAGACAATTGGTAGGAGAGGTTTAGGGGGGAAATGCTTTAGAAAATGTAGAAATGTTACTTTAAAGTTTAGCTAAAGGATTTCTGTAAAATTCATTGAATTCGTTTGCATACCAAGGATCAAAGCAACCTTTCTGAAGTTCAAGTGAGAATTAGAAAAGATGCTCTGAGAAAAGTAGATAGAAAGGATTCTAATAAAAAGTTCTACCCTCCCATCAGACATGACAGACTCTAACCTATGTCTGGAACTGACTTCTAACTAGATTTAACCTTCTAATTGTAAAATCAAGAATGACACAGTGACATTAAGCCAAGATCTTTGTGTTCAAAATTTTAAAAACCCAAAAAGGAAAACATAGAGGTTCTTAATATGATAAAATTATATATTTTTTAATTTCAAAAGAAATCTATTACATTTATCATTGAGATGTTTGTTCACTCTTCCTGTATCAGCCTAGGATTTTAGGCCTATTACATATTATTTAAAAGCAAAATCCCATTCAGGATAGCCAAGTAAATCCACTGTCAATACAGGGAAGCACTATGGATAGCAAAAAGAGCACCAAATAACGTCTGTAACCTTAGGCTTAATTTACCTGTGCCTCAGTTTTCTCATCCACAAAATAAGAGTGTGAAGGTTGTTCATTGCATTAAATTAGTGGTTTCAAACTGTGCTCACAGAGTTGCTTCATTGAGTTTCATTTTATATATATTTTAAGTATTTTTAAAGCATTATTTGTAAAATTCTTTGTATAGCCTTCATGATTAAACTCTTTGAGTATGCCTGTTTAATTGAAAAATAAGTATCCTGACATTGCAAAGTGAGCTGTAAAAACTGTTCTCATTTGCAACTACTTATCCATGATAAGAATTTTCTCAATGCTATGTTAATACTACATATCTAAACCCAGAACAAACCAGAAATAAACTGTTGTGACCATTAGACATAATCCTTGATATCCAATTCTCCTGATTACCAAAATAGCTTTACTGCTCTCATTAATTTGCTTTATAAGTAAATGTTATACAGTTAAAATAATGAATTAAATTTTTGTAGTAAATATCATTGGTTTTGGTTTTATATTGTAGTTTATACACAATATAAAGCCTTTCCATGACCATTGCTTGCTGTTGTGTCTATAGCCCCTTCCCACTTCCCACTCAATGATTGTATGAGTCATTATTTTAGTTTTAAGAAGTTCACAACAGCTTCCTAAACATACAAACAACTTCTGGTAATTGTCTTAAATCGAGAGATCTGGGACAGGGACAGGCACAGGCAACCAGTGGCATTGAAGGGTCTCTGAAATATCTTACTCCTTACCATCTGCCCATTTTAAAAAATTTTTATTATCTTTTTTTTCTCCCTCCCTTCTTCTTTCTTTGCTTTCCCCGCCTCATTTTTTTTTTTTTTTTTGTACTTCTTATTTTCTTCCCTTTTCCTTTAATTATGCTCCACAATGACATCCACTGGCTTCCATAGTTGTGGATTAGATTAATTCATTTAGTTGTTCTTGGGTCTAAAGAGATTGCTGATATCACATGTGTTCTTTTCAAAATTTTATGTTTTTATGGGTTTTTAATTCCTGATTCTAAATACTAATTTAGAAACATTGTTAAAAGACTATAAATGAAAAAAAAAAAATTGCTAATCCCCAATACACAGAGATAACCAGTGTTAATGCTGTTAATATATTTCTTTCCAAATTGTCTTATATAACATAGATGAAATTGTGCTGTATATATGATTGGAATTCAATGACTTAGCATTCTTGGTTTCCATTCCTCTAAAGCAAGCCTGAATTTTCTTGACATGTAGTAACTTATCATTTTCTGAGGCAGGAATTTGAGTTACTTGCACTATAAAGACCAACAGTTGACCCTAGCTGGCTGCCCAGCAATTTCATCCCAAGAGGGTTTTGTCACTCTCTGCTGGTGTCATTTTTGCAGTAGTTTTTATGAAAGGATAAGATTCTTTGTTTCTTAACCAAAAGTGGTCTCAAACAAGTTCAAAGTTAGTGCTTATGAAGTGAAGAGAAGGTGGCTAAAATTAAAAATTTTCTCATTGGTGACTCAGAGCTCAGCCCACCATATGCTCCATTCTGAGAATACTGTACATTCTGGTGGTAGTCCCAATTTGGGCATTCCCAAGTCCAGAGGCATACTCCTCCTGTATGCCAGGGTCGACTACATGTTTAACTTGTTTTCTGTTTCCTTAACTTAGCATTATATTATGAGCCATTTCCCATATAGCTAAGATATTTGGGGTCTAATCAAATGTAAAATCCCCTCTTGTGCCGGCCATGCCATAATGATAGCTCTGTCTTACACCAGAGAAAATTTGGAATAAAGTGCCTGTTGGTTCACGTAGTGGTTTGTGTGATCTTTGCCCCTTGGATGACGAGGTCAAGTCTATCACATAGCCAAAAACCCTCAAAATATATGCCTATGTTTCAACAACAACTAAAAAGGCATAGTTTTAGTTCAGCTAATAAGTACCTTATGTTTTCAGAGCAGATATAGGTAGGAAATATTCCACACTAAAAAATGATAGGTCAGTCAGAATTTACAGTCTCAACCTTACGTATCTATATCAGTCAGCCAAAAGGGGTGCTGATACAAAGTACCAGAACTCTGTTGACTTTTATAAAGGGTATTTATTTGGGGTAGATGCATACAGTCACAAGGCCCCAAAGAGTCTGTCCAACTCAAGGTACCATAAGAGGTACTTTCTCACCCAAAGTCTGTTGCCACATATTGATGCAAGATGACTACCGATATTTGCTAGGGTTCAGCCTTCCTCTTTCCTCCAAGGCTCTGTGGGCCCAGCTTCTCCTGATCTCAGCTGTAGGCTGGCATAAGCCTGGTCTCTCTCTCCCCAGGGCTTGTTTCTTTCCAAGCTCTGCTGCCTGGTCTCTTCACAAGGTCAGCTGTAGACTATTAGGCTGATCTCTCTCCCCGGGGCCTCTGCTCTGTCTCTATTCCTCTGTGTTCTTCTCCTCCTGTGTATCTACTTCCCTGTCTTCGATTGAGCATCCGTTTATATCGCCCACAGGGCAGGGGGCAGGGACTCAAATCGAGTAGCTCTAATGATGTGGTCAAATAAAAGCCCTAATCTTGATTTAATAAAGTAAAAGTGAAACCTCTGAATCTAATACAATCTAATACATCCAGAGGAACAGACCAGTTTACAAACACGATCCAATATCTATTTGGGGAATTCATAAACAATACCAAATTGCCACAGTATCTTAGTCTATGAGACTTGTAAGATAGTTAAGGACACCTGGGGGAAATTGTGCAAAACCAATCAGAGAACCACCTTTATAGAGAGATATATTTTTTTGGTACAGAAAACCTCTAGTTTTCCCTCCAAGGCAGTAATGAAGGGGGCTAAAATTGGCAAGAGTGGGAGAAGTGAAAAAAGCTCTCACTCATCACACTATCATGGTCACAATCATTAGCAAACAAATCTGTTTGTAGTTGAAACTGCATCCAGAGCCCTTCTTCCCTCAAGGAATTCAGAGCAGCAGTCCTCAGCAAATGCACAAGCTTGTATGCCCCATGCAGCAGTTCCTGGTGAGTTCAAGTGAACTTTTTTTGCTGAGCTCTACTGGGCAAAATTGCATAAAATATCCCTCGCCCCGGACCAAATTGTGAACAGATCCTCAGAATTGAATCCGAATGCAATTTTAAAGACATAATCTTTGCATCATGAGAGGCACTTGTGGGCTTGTAGAAACCTGGATTCTTACCCTAGCTTGGTGACCAACTAATCAAACGGTGATAGGCCTGGTGATTAGGGGCAGAAGCTTTGAGTAAACCTGCCTGGATTGAGATCCAGGCTCTGCCACTTACTGGTTGAGTGGCCTTTGGCAAATTACTAATTCTCACTAAGCCTCAGTTTTTCCATCTTGTGGAGTGAGGATAATAACAGTACTTAGCTCATAGTGTTTTCAGGAGGGGGAAATGGCATCATACATTTAAAGAGCCTAGCGTAAAGCATCATCAGCACTTAATAAATGTTAGTTGCTGTAGCTATTTAAATTATGGTCATGATAATGTTGATATTACCTCAGTTAAAACTCCTGAACTCTCCAGGATTCAGCTTTCTCATCATGAAAGGAAAAGAGAACTATAGAATTCTATATGGGTCTAGAAAGATAGTTCTTTCTTTCTTGTTTTACCAACGGGAGACACAAATTCCTAGGAAAAACATCTTCCTGCAAGTAAATCACATTTTATCAGATTTTAATATATGATTATGAAAAATTAAAATAGCATCTCCTGAAATCTGTTTCACAAGAATTTAATATCCCCACTTAACCAGCTGTGAGGCACAGCCTTTTCATACACTGTAATAGAAGGGATTTATGCTGTATCCATCTCTAAAATTGAAAACTTAATGTAAGGACTAGAAAATGGTTGAATTATTTAGCAATTAAAATATAATGGAATGTTTTCTTAATCAATCATGGCGATTTTTTGTTTTATTAGAGTATGTAAATGATTGAGAAATGTAGCAACTTCCTTTTGATCAACCTCAATGAAATTTTCTGACTTGAGCAGCTAATGAGTAAGCAATAAGAATGCCCACCATAAAATCCCATTTCTACTTTTCAGGTATTATTTATAGTGAGCTAAATAAAGCAGAGTTCTGGTGCTTTTTAGAATGCATGGTCATACCCCTCCCAAGCTTGTAGACATACTACATATCATCAGATAATGATGTATTACAATTCATTAATCAGGGCAGTTCAATTTTTCTACCAAGCCAATCCATCATTAATAATAATGTTCATTTCTTATATTATGCTTTAAACTTTTTAAAAGTGTAATTATTTCTACAATACTTATTAACTTGTGAGTTAATAGAACAGGTATTGTAATCATCCTGATTTTTAACCTCAATCTATCAGTTTGCAGCCATGTGACTTTACTAGTTTAGTAACTTCTCAACTATCTGGGCCATCTGTAAAATGAGTAGAACATTCCTGTGACAGAGTAGCTGTGACAGGATTATACGAGATAACACATATAAAGCTCTCAGCAAGATGCCAAGCACTTAACAGAGGTCAACAGCTCTCATTATTAAATTGAGATCCAATCAGGTAAACTGACTAGCCCAATGTTACTTATTTTTGACATTTATAAGTTGCTCTCACATCCATTTTCTCATTTGAGTTTTATAATCCCTAGGAAGTTAGCAGGAGGGAGAGTATTTTGCAGATGGAAAAAACTGAAGGCCAGGAAAGGTTGACTGATTTGCCCCAAGTCAGGAAGGACAAAAGAAAGCTCTGGGACATGGATCTAAGCCCTTTTAGATCTAGGGCATCTCCTGTACTACAAAATCGCTTTTCCCTGAGGCAGCATCCATGCCACTGCATCACCCTTGCCTTCAGCAACCTATGAGATCTGGTTCAGACCCAACATAGTCTTCCATAGCCAGTGCAGAACCGCCAAGTATGTCAATGCCCAGTTTGGTGCTCTGGGTCTTTAAATTGACCACATACCCAGGTTAAGGAAGCTTCTTTCATATAAGCATAAATACTGATGTTTACACAAACCAAACAATGGCCAAATTACTTAGGACAATACAGGAAGAGGCAAACAAAGTCCAAAGAGATAGCATTTTTAAGTTTATGGGAAATATCTTCACCTTTTATTTAAAAGCAGTTCAGAAGGACTTAGGTGTGGGAGGTGGGCAACATGGGAATCCCAGTGGGTTCCGTGTAATATTTTGGGTAATCTAAGCACCTCTTAAAATATATGTATATATATATATATAAACAACATTTTTATAAGCAAATACACATATATGCATATATATTTATATATCATTTTGCAAATGTTTGCATGTATTGTGAGAATTTTGATTTTTACCCATAATAAAAAATAAATAAAAATAAATAAAAAATAAAATAAAATAAAAAAAAAAAGCAGTTCAGAAATTGCATTCACTAAAATCAAGAATTTTTAACTACAGAAATATAGATGTGAGATAATATTTTGGGTCAAATGATCAAAAACTCTCCAATAGTTAATATTATAGCAGAAAATGAATTTGTGTTTTAAAAAATGTGTTAAAGTCCTGGAAAATGAAGCAGGATTCTTTTGGTTGGTTGTAGTACAGTTCAAGTAAATGAATGTTACCTACCACTTACTAAGTTTTAAAAAAATCGTGACCTGTTTACAGAATATTTGCTACATCTCAACTTGATTCTTTAAATAATGGGAAACCTGCTGTGTTTTATGAAGTCACGGTATATTAGAGTAGGAGGGATTTTTGAGGTAATCATCTACTTCAGTGGTTTTCAAGCTGTGTTCACAGAGCCCTAAGTTCTGCCCTCAGTAGCCATTAAGAAGGGGAAAGGCAGAGTTTGATGTGATCGGTTTCTAGGCACCTATTCTTCAACTTAAAATTCCTGATCTCATCTAATAATTAAATTTTGCAGAAGGCCAAAACAGAGGTGCAGATGTAATGTACTCAGAATCATACAGAAAGAAAGTGGCAGAGAGGAGAACTGACCTTTCATCTCTCGACTCACAGATGGTCCTTTCCCTCATTATGCGATGTGCCTTTGTGCTCTGTAACTCATGAAAGAGAAAAGGGCACCATTTCTAAACCATTGCTTACAGAGAGGTTGGTTCTGTTGTCTTGGAGTTGTTGAGAGATGTGCCAGCACTCCTTCCTCTACCCACAATGTAATTCATTCTTTATTGGGTACCTATCCCATGCCAAATTCTGTGCTTGGTGCCATGAGAAAAGCAAAGATGAATTAACTAGATTCTGTACCTCAACACAGTCCACGGGGATTGAGTTGTACAGTTACATAAGCAGCATGATATCTGTAAATGCATGAGGCAGAAAGGGAAGAGAAAATCACAAATAAAAGCTTTCCTACCAGTTTCTGGGAGGTATCCAATGGAAGAGGTTCAGACTTAAGCCAAACAAGCTAGACACACAGTTGCCATTAAATTGTCCTTTCTCTGCCTCAGATTCCCCAGTCACCCCTGCCTGCTAGAACAGCCTTCCCTACACTTCAAAAACAGTCTTCAAAAGAGAATGCTCTCTTTGGGACATTGGAATTGTCCTGAATGACATGGCAACAATAGATACAGGCCATTATATATCTTGTCATAACTTACAACATTGTGCTGGAGAAAGTTTAAACTACAATGTAAACTATAATCCACACCTAGTGGCAATGCTCCAATATGTGTTCATCAACTGTTACAAATGTACCACACAAATGAAGGATGTTGTTAATGTGGGAAAGTGTGGGTGGTATAGGAAGGTGGGGCATATGGGAATCCCCTACATTTGTTATGTAACATTTATATAATCTAAGTATCTTTAAAAAAAAATTTTTTTTAAGTCTAAAACTTAAAAAAGAAAGAAAGAAAGAAAGAAAGAAAGAAAGAAAGAAAGAAAGAAAAGAAAGAAAAGGTGGGTGGCTAAAGATGGGCACAGTGAGTCGCAGTTTGGGAGTTTCTTTCCTTCCTTTTCCTACTGGAAACAATTTCCTACTATTAGTTTTGCGTGGTGGTTTTAATTCTGAATGGGAGTGAATTGCTTACCTTTGCATCTGCACACCAATGGCAATTTTGTTCAGTGACTATTTACTAATCACTGTGCTAAGAACAGTCAAGAATCAATATGGACTCTGCCTCATGGCATTATATTAAAGAAAAACTTGTTTGTAGCAAGTAGTTATTGCATAGTTAAAAGTGATGAGAGGAAGTTAAAGTGTTGTGGGATTTGGAAGACAGAGAATTTTTGGCTAGAAGGTGAGAGGGACTATAAAGAAAGGCTTTTAGCAGAGGTAGTACTTGACTAAGAAATTTCATTGGGTATTTTGGAGCCACTTGGGACTTTTGAGGTGGGAAGTAGAATGTTGGAGCAGGTACTCTGATAAGCAGTGAGTGGCTTGGGTTGGGGGAGGCAAAGCCTGAAGGCAGAAAGACTTGTTAGGAGACTGCTGAGAAGGACCTAAGCTTGGAGCAGGAGGAGAGCTATTAGATGGCTGTGGCTGTTGCAGAGGTGGCAGATGGTAAAACTGAGCACCTGTAGGGAACAAGGGAAAGGGAAGAAGCGAAGACAATCCTACAGCCTCTAGCAGCTTCTAGCCTCGACAGATGGGAAAATTGCAGTGCCCTCACCAGTAATAGTGATAAGAGGGAAAGAAGCAGTTTGTAGTGGAAATAATGAGTTGTCTGGCATGCACTGGGCTTTAAAAACCTAGAGCACAGCAAGCTGTCAGGTAGTCAGAAATGAGGGTCTTCAGCTCAGAAGAGAGAAAAGCTCATGAGTGATTCACTTAGAGGAGATGGTAAAAACCAGAAAAGGGACTCCCTAGGGTTTGTTTCCATGATTAAAAGAACTCCACAAATTAGGTGCCCATGGAGTTAGTTACATTAAGATTTTCCTTGTAGAGAGAGATTTCCCACAAAGTGTGGATTCCACCATTAAGTAGGGTGTAGCATGATTTTGTCTTGATCTTTTAAAATCAGGGATACTGTTCTAAACTAGCATCCTAGATCATTTCAGCACAAAAACTCAATAATCTTTAAGGGACTCGTGGGATTTGAGGCAGTGGCCTTGTTTCATCCATTTATAGCATATATCATGTTTCCAAATATTTCTGTTTTATACTTTAAGATTAGATTTGTCTTAAATATTCTAATTGCTGTGATTGTAAAAGGTAATACATTATAGGAAACTTAGAAACTGGAGAGAGATAAAAAGAAAGCAAAAACACCCATCATCCAAACAGTAGGAATTAACCACTGTTAACATTGGGTCTTTTTCTAATATATATTTGTGCATGTGTACTTATGTGTGTATGTATGTACATACACATTTCTATATAGATTTTGTGAAAATGACATGATATAGAGACACGAATTTTCTTAGTATTATGGATCACATAGTGCATTTTACTTTGTATTCATTGTTTTCTAGTTGACATTATATTTGAGCACTTTCTGTGTCATTAAAATGGTTCAAAAAGCTTAATCTTTATGGACTACATCATATTTCATTATATGAACATGTCATAACATTTCAGCTCTCTCCTATCATTGGGCAATTAAGTCACTCGTGTAGTTTGAGAGGATGAGGTGGGATGTCTTACTGTTTCTTCTAAACAAGCCTTAATCTCCACATTACTCCAGAAAGATCATTTCTTCATCCTCACCTTCTCTTCTTCCCACCACTCACTCAGATAATGGAGTCAGGTCATTGGCCAGTGTAAGAAGTACTTGAGTGGTCAGGATAATTAAGACAATGGAGAATGAGCGGTTGTTCCCCCAAACCAACTCTTTCTTTTATCTTCCATTTTTGATAACTATTTAACCATTTTCACCTTCTTCACCTCTCCCTACATATTCAAACACCTGTTTGTGTCCACACACACAAACATGCACAAGCAAATTGAGATGTAAACGTGGGAAGAAGTTCTTAAAAATCCCTAAATGACATCATTCTTCAAGATGTACATTTTGCCTAAGAAAAACCAAAGCATCTGAAAGGCAAGCAACAGGAAATGACATTTAGGTAAAATTGCCTTCCCCTCTGTGACAGTGTAGTAAAGGCCAGGACCATGGCATGAACCCCAGGAGAGAGCAAGGTCCATTGCCCATGCATATGCATTAACAGGACTGGACAGAGCACCATTGTTTTGTTATCTTTCTGTTTTCACAGGTGCCAAAGAGTCATTTTATGAGTCTTCACCATGACCCATGCCACAGAAAGACAAATATAGCTGTAGTTGTGCTAACTCCAGGTTTAAAGCTCCTTGTTCAAATAAAAACATAATTTCTAAATCAGTTTCAAACAGAGCCTAAATCTTGATTTCTATACACTCCCCTTTTAGACCCCTTCCTCGATTCCATCCTTCCTTTCTTTTTAAATATTACTGTCTCCATTTTAAATTTCATCCTCTGATAAATCATTTGATAGAGATCTGCAACAGTTCATTCCAATATTGAATTCAACAAATTGCAGCCATGAATGTTTTAAGGAGAGAAGGAAATTATATGTTTGTATTTCTTGCATTTACAAATTGACGTAAGCCTGAGTACAGCTCTTAAGGACAGAATATAATTTCAATTTGTGCCTTAACTACTATTTGACAACAAAGGTATCTAATAGTTAGAAGAACTTTGGAAGGTTGGTATTCTTTAAATGTAGTTCTTTTAGAAAGGAAATGCCTAGATGGTAGAATTTATTGGAAGGAGATCACATGATTCTAAAAAAAAGGAAGAACCAGCCTTTCACAACTGATTGCTGATCTATCAAAAGAAGTCAGAAAACAATAAAAAGTTCCTGTAATTCTAGAAACAGGGAGAAAAGTCTAGTCTAATATTCATTTTATTCTTGTGTTAAAGAACCATGGAGTTTTGAGCATGCCCTAAAAGGCAACATCCAGTTTCACAAATATTGTTTCTTAAGGGTAATAAATACATACCATGAAAATTTTGTTATATAAATAAGTACCAAAAAAAAAAAAAAAAAAAGGATTTATAAAAGTAAAATACAGAAAATTTAGTCATGTAAAATAGTACTCTAATGTTTATCCCTCATGGTAATAGCAATCTATCTTCTTAGTTTTGTTTCCCATTTTCTTTCACACAAATTTAAGTCTCTCATGAATCTCCTTACCTTTCAGTAATTTCAAAATATATCCAGGCCTCTTTTTTCCCTCTCTCCTTCCTCCTTACCTATCATGAATGATCTACAGTCAATGCTACTTTTTTTATCTTTCTCATCCACAGTAGTACACCAAGCCTACTCTTTCTCTTTGGCTTTTACCCAGAAGTTTAGGTTTGCCAGCCATATAATATCATTGGTGAGAGGATGGTTCCAAACTAAAGTTTTTATTTAAATGCAAATATAAACATATTTATATGGAATATATAGTCCATGTAAATATGTCAATATGTAAATATATGCCTGCTCATCAATTGCAGGGATACCGATAAGAATGCATGAGTTCTTTCAGTAATAAATGGGGCTTCTAATCTTTTGTCATTTGCAAAATAAAAGTCTTCTGCCCACACCCTACCTGTGCTCTGCCTCAAGTTGCTATCTGTGTACTAAGCAGACAGGTGTTCTCTCTGTCTCCTCCTCTTGATGGACAATCTACTCCTCTTAGCCAAAATCCTCCTCAAGCCATGGAGGTCTCAGCAAGAAGCCAGTCTTACCAGAGAAGCTTTAGTAGAAATCAGTGGGGTGGGTAAGTGTCCTTTACTGGAGTCCTATAGGCCTCTAGGGGCTTCCACAGCCTGTAATGACGTTTCTTTTGGTTCCTTTAGCCTCTACTCTCAGTCGCTAAACCTCACAGGGCTTCCCTGGGCATGAGATACAATGAAAGTCACAACGACCACCATAATAGCAGTTAACACTATATAATAATATTTTACAGATCACAAAAATTCTTTCCTATTTATTATCTTACTTTGAGTGCTCTACCATTGTTTGGGTAGGGAATTTGTTTTTGCTGATCGTTGCCTAGTGTGTTTAATCCCCTTTATAGATTACCCCTCCCCTTATAAATATCTGAGTGGCTGCTTTCCAGGTATTAGTAAAATCCTTAGATCAACCAAGGGAAGAAACCTGTTTGCTAATGTGTATTACAAAGTATTGTCAATTCCAAGGTACATACTCTAGTGCTTAAATAGCTTTCTCTTTCATTAGAAGTGAGACAGCAACTGTAATTGCTTGGTGAGCATCTGGAAGTAACATTAATAATGAGGATAATAATAATGACCTCATAGGATGTGTAATTTGGGGGCTTAAAACACAGTCACAAGCTTTTTGTGCCATATTTTAATGATGAGGTGCCAAGACTTCTTGCCACCACCCTTTCCAGTGGTATTTCCTGCTTAGATCAGAGAACTAATTACACTAAACGGTGCCCTTCCACAGAACTTGCCCCAACCTAAAGCAATGCTTGCATAAAGATGTTGAACTGTTTTAGTGTTGTTTATCGGAGATGATTTATTAATGTTATTTTGCATTGTATAAAAAAATTGTATAATGTAATCATTTAGTGTTTATTTTATTGTATGTACCTTCTACTCAGAGGGTTGGCATTATTGTTCCTAACAGTGACGGATACAAGCAGATCATGCCTTATGACCTCTACCATCCCCTTCCTCGGTACGTAAATCAATCATCCTGATGCTAGTCTAGTAAATCAGTCTGCTGCTGCTTTTTAAAAAAAAATTAAGTGTGTGTTTTTCTGTAAGCATAAGATGGTAGATGGTAGATTTTGCAAATCATCCTGAGCTCTGTTTTTAAATAGTACTGGCCTAGCCTGCTCAGTCTACAAGGCTGTCATTCAAAAACCATTTTAAGATAGGATTGTATCATAGTGGGATGGATACGGTAATTCACTCTGATTAGATACAGTGTATGGGTTTATGTTATATCTTTCTGTCACTCCTTTTGTCCTTTTCTTTATTTTCTCCGCAATAGGACCTTGGTTATTAAAGTTGCTAACTGTTAAGCACTGGCTGCATTACTATTGCAGCACCACAAATGTGGAATTTCAGATATGCTATTACTCTGCATATGGGCTTATATATTCTCTTTTTATTCCAAAGAAATCATAATTAAATGCAAAAAAGCTCAAATTGTTTGTCTTTGTTGTTCACAACAGTTTGGAAGGCTTTTATTTTTTTCTGAAACCCAAAATTCCTGTGCTGCATTGCCTTTTTTAAAATACAGTGTGTTTAAAAGCTAGAAACAATAATGAGAGTGCTTCAGGAACCTTTTAAAGAACTTGTTCTCTTTATTAACATATCCATAAGAAAAACAGAGAAGCTCAAAAATATGTCAGCTACCTAGTGTATTGCCAGCCGTGTTGGCACCAGCTCCAGAGATAACAGAAATTAGAACTGGGTTTGATGGAACCACTGTGCTAACAGACATTTGCCTTCTTCTCTTGGCCCTCAGAGAGTTGGCTGCTATTTAAAACCAAGGGTTAAAATAGATCATAAATAGTTGGAATAATCCACAGTACTATGTTCAATCCTAAACTAACCCAAGCCCAAAAAATAATTTTCTTCTGAACTGTAAAATATCTCCAAATCCCAATGAATTAGAATCCAAACAGAGACTACTTGGTAATCTAGTCTAACTCCCCAAAGATACTTCATTCTTCCATTCCTTCCCCAAACATCACACCCACACACTATATTTATATACCACATATAAACCAGTGGAAGTTATTTTCCAGCCTCTACTAAATACTTCCAGTAACTGGAAGAGAACTCACTTTTCACCATTTAATGTTTGTATATAGAGAGGGGGATTTGATTTATACCAGATGTAGTTTTTTTTTCAAGTTCTTCCACTGAGTGGTTACCTCATTAGGCAGCTCCTTCTTATGTTGATAAAGACAATGAACAACTTTAGAATGCTCCTGATGTGTCATTTTGCTGCTTTGATCCAGAACCAAATTTATTTATTAAACTCTTATATTGATAAAGATTGAATAAAAATATCAAAAGATTATTTTATCTGAACCAAGACTTCATCTGACTTCAATTTCTCTAATTATAAAATAGGTATCCATTGGACACATGTATCTGTTTGTGTGAAGGCCATATATTTCAGGGTAAGGCCAAGCTGGGTATCAGGAGTGAACAACACCAAGTTTGTTTTCCTGTAAAGCAGGTTCTAGGTTTCTTTCATAGTTATGATCTCTCTTATTTATATTTTTCTGGCATTGCTGTTGCCCAGCTTAGGTTAAACTTTTTTTTTTAACCTAAAAAAAAAAACTTGTTTTTTTTTAACCAATTGAACCCAGGACCTCGTGTGTAGGAAGCTGATGCTCTACCACTGAGCCACTTTAGCTCCCCTGAGTTGGTTTGACCATTTGTTTGCTTGTTGTTTGTTTTTGTTATTGTTTTTTTTAGGAGGCACTGGGATCTGAATTCAGGACCTCATGTGTGGGAAACAGGCATTCAACCACTTGAGCCACATCTTCTCCCCTTAGGTTAAACTTGATTTCTTATATATTGGCATTTTCCCAAAAATGCCTAAATCCCAGTATTCTCAATGGTATGTTAAAATAAGTCATCTTCATGTTTGCTTGCACCATGTCCTCATGTACACATTTGGCACATCTGTGCATCACAATGGGAAAGGACAGTTAGCAAATAAACAGACCATTCCATACTCTTGCACTTCTGCTATTGAACTACTTCTAAAGTTAGATATTCTGCTTTACTGCTAAAATCTTCGTAAATGAAAACTATTTCTACAAATACATTTTCATTTCATAAGAAAAATTGAGGCTCAAAAATGGTTCTCAAATGGCAGCTACCCACTGATCAAGGCAGAAGGCTGTACTTATTTAAATTATTTAAATAGGATTAAGACAAGTATAGATACAAAACACAATTAATGAAACTTTAGATTGTTCTTTCTTGCTTTCAGTCTTTGACTGTAACACATAGCTGGGCATAACAGAAGAATGTAATCTGAATTATCTTAATTCAAAATTAATATATGCAACTTTTCCACATCTTACTTAATTTTAAGAATTTCCTGAACTAAACACACTCAAGTGTTTAAAAAATTAAAAGTCAAAGGACTGACAATATATAATATATGAACTCATTTATAATCTTTAAGAAAAAGGTTCTTCTATATATCTTTCATTATTCCACATACATACCTGGTCACTGTTTTAAGATATCCTGATATCTTCTCTGATCCAGCTTTTGTTATAGTTTCTTTAAAGTACGCAGACATGTTTTGCTTTAAATTCCCACATAATCCTGTTATTATACAAGGATTCACATGATAATTTTCACTTATAGAATTGTAGTTGTATCCTGGAACCATACTATAAATTCTTAGAATAATAGCATTTTTCTCTCTGTGATCACTGACATCGAGAAAGATACTTAATGTTATTTGTTAAATTCACCATGGGTCAGGCCCAAGTGTTGAGACAGAAATCAATCACTCTCTCTTTAGCAGGGTCAAATTTGGGGGTGTTAGAAGACCAATTAGAAAATGTGCTTTTTCTATGGTATCCTAATGTTCTACAAGGACATCCTAACACATATTTCCACTTTATTGGTGGATCAAATCCAATGTGAATGTGTATTACATATTTAGCCTAATCTTGTTTTGAATCAGGCCTGTTATCACCAGAGGAAAGCCCTCCACAGAATTATTTGGAGACAAATGAGAATTGGTCTTACCTTTTGGGAAGACAAACTCTCTACAGAGATGCTTCATTCTCTTGAAAAGGATCAGAAAGTCCCCTAAGGGCTAAAGAGAGGGCCTCAGTTTCCCCAGAATAACATTTTCTTATGTCTCTCTTGGGGAAATATGCAAAGGAAAATATTGTACTTGGCAGCATGTTTAAACTATTGGCAGTGAAGAGAACAATTGCTGCCTAGACCTGAAGAGTGCAGAGAATGTGGAGGAAAACCTCTGTAACTGGGAAAAAACATTATTCAGCCTCATGACGAAGAGAAATTCAGCTCATAATGATATGAAATCCTGCTCATAGAATAATCAATATCTTCACAGTATCCTCTGCAATATTTTTAAATAACTCAAGTGGATCAGCTCCTTGACATTCTGTTTCTTCTTGATTGAAATTCTCTCTCATGATATTAAAAGAAATCATAAAGCTCCTTAGCAGTCCTCATCAATAAGTAGACTTCCATGCAAGAGAGACAAGCTTAGCTTCATTTTGTCCCAACATCTTATTTCTTAGAAATTCTACATTCTCTACGTCTACCGAGGGAAAGAAAAAATTGGGCAACAATCTCATTCTGCACCTGATCTCAAACGCTCTGTAAACTCAGTAGAATTCTTTTAAATGTTATTAACAATATTATTTTCTAACTTAACTGTATTCAGATGCCATCAGCCTTCCAATCAAAACTAAATCTCATCATAACTCCATGAGTTTTTTTTAGTGGGAGAACTTAGCTGCCAGTATCCTTCAACACCTAGGGAATAAATAGATAATGCCCATATGAACACTTTTGTTCCTCAACTTAATGCTCTGTTTAAACAACAGAGTTTTGCTGAATCCTTATTGGCCCAAAGCTGATGATTGCAGAAGCAAGGGAGAAGTGTTGTGTTAACTTTAATCTTTTAGGGGTTTCTCATGCAAAAAGTATATAGAAGCTAAGTGATAATGCATTACATTTGAAATAAAAAGTGTCAGCTCAGATACAAACTGTTAGTGTTAACTAATTAACCATCTTGACATAGATACTTAGTGGAATTTAGTTAAAAGAAAAATCATTGCAAGTGGGAACAAGGGCTGAACAGCCAGCCCTGTTTTGAGTAGGTTACAGACAGCACAGATACCCTTGTGGACAGCTCTCAGAAAAGTACTTTCTTCCATTCATGTAGAGCCCTTTTGCCAACATTGAATCCTTCTGTCTCATTCATCAGATTTCAGGCAATAGATGGCTTTTGGTCATCTATTTTGTTGCTTGTTGTTTGAACCGTGGCCTTTTAGAACCTGATTATCCCAATAGGCACTGGGAACAGGGTTTGTTTGAAAGGTCACTGAGGAGGTTTGGCAATGTGCATGTCTGCCCTGATGACTCCGCCTTGCTTCTGTAGGTGGGAGGCCACCCCATGGACCGCGTGCTCCTCCTCGTGTGGGGGGGGCATCCAGAGCCGGGCAGTTTCCTGTGTGGAGGAGGACATCCAGGGGCATATCACTTCAGTGGAAGAGTGGAAATGCATGTACACCCCTAAGATGCCCATCGTGCAGCCCTGCAACATTTTTGACTGCCCTAAATGGCTGGCACAGGAGTGGTCTCCGGTAACTGTGCCTTCTTTCTTTGTTGGTTAGGAGAGTAAGTCCACTCTTTCCTCTCATCACTGCCCCACCTGGTACCCTGTGCGGCTCCCTGCTTCTCCTCTGGAGGTGTCTAGAAGTCTACGAGCTTAGCTCCTGCAGTAGAAATAGGGCCACAGACGCGGCATAACTGAAAATAAATGATTTTTTAAAGTCTTTCTCCAGATTACTTCAAGAAGCCTCTATCCTCACCACCACCCCCCCAGATGATGTCCCCTCAAATGACAAGGGGAAGCAAATGCCTTTCAAGAATAATTGAGGCTGAGTGACTAATCCTGAAGCTGTGAAAGCTGCTGTGATGATAGAGTTCAATAGACCAAAAGTTTGGCTTCATTTCTTATTTCTTATACTCTGTCTTTATCCAAAAAGCGTTGGAGTAGATTAAAATTAAAACCACATACATTATTTATTGAGAAAAAGAATGAAATGAAAAGAGCACGATAATTAAAGTGAGGATGAAGATGTGAGGGAACCTGCTGCAGTTAAACATAAAATGTGGTTCTGGGTTTCCTGCGTGCTAAAGCAACAAGGGAAATAATTGGCACAGGAGATAGAAAGATGAGGAAATAAGCCTTTGTGCTCTCAGCCAAAGAGATGACAAAAAACCCTTCACGGAGCCATGTGGCTTTGTGGCAACAGATCAGAGCTGTGATGTTTCTCTACATCTGCACTTGCCATAGAAACAAGGCATATAGAATCACTTGGAGGTACTGTCTACATCTGGCCATTGAATCACTTCCTTAAAAAATGTTCTTAAATCCCACTTCAGTATTATCAATTGGATCAACCATGCTGCAAGCTAAATCATCAGCTATGATAACGGCCATGCAGGTACCAGCATTTCCCATAGTTTGGTCATAAAAGCCATTAGCAAAGTGATTAAAGAAAACTGCCATTTTGGTAATCAAAATTGAGCAGATGCTCTACAGTTTCTTTTCTCCTTTTGTGTGTGTGTGTGTGTGTGTGTGTACACGCTAGGTTTGAGACCTTGCACACATTAATCCAAATCTAAGAAAACAAAAGTGATTGGATTTTCAGCCAACTTTTCCCCTAATAACCAAATTAAGCAAAGATCCCATGACTGGTAAGAAATCCACCAGGAGTCCTTATAGAAAGCAGCCCTTATATAAAAGGTCTTAGCTGAGAAATGAAGAAACATGGACAGTGCTTTGCCTGTGAGTCTCCTCTCTCTTGTGTTTTCTTTCCAGTGCACGGTGACATGTGGCCAGGGCCTCAGGTACCGTGTGGTTCTCTGCATCGACCATCGAGGAATGCACACAGGAGGCTGTAGCCCCAAAACAAAGCCCCACATAAAAGAGGAATGCATCATACCCACTCCCTGCTATAAACCCAAAGGTAACTTGACAGTTGCTTCATTTCAGTTCTTTTATTTGCTTCGATGTATTCATACTATTTCAAGCTCCTTGGACTATTTTTAAGTATTCCAAATGTTCTTAGTAACTGTTCTTTGTAATTTAGACTCTACTAAATGGACTTATTTTTTTAATCTCTCAAATAGTTTTGGTAGCAATATTTTATTAAGCACTACGTATAGAAATCTGCTGTTATATAATTCTCTCCAAAGTCATAAAGTTGATTGAAGACTGTTGCTGAAAAATATCAGGTATATCTGCTTGAAAGAAGACCACATGTTATAGAAATATATGTGTGATTTGCTATCTACATCCCTTGCTGTTAAAAACATGCAGTGAATCTAAGGTATACTTAGGTATGGTTCCCACCTTTTTCTTGTTTTTTAAATCATATAAGTTCATTCTGAATGAATGGCATCATGAAATCTAAACTGACAGATTAACTATCTATATTACCCAAAAACAAGCATGCCAGAAATCCTGATTAATTTTAATAAGTACATCTTTCTCTCTAAGCCTCAGTTTCCTCATCTGTAAAATGGGATAATAGTAACTGTTTCAGGGATCATGTGAGAAATATATAAGATATAATGCAGATAAGATGCTTAGCCCAGTGCCTGGCATATAAGTTCTCCACAGATGTTATTTTTAAACTCTTTACTATCATCAGCATCCTTAAACGTAGGAGGAAGTAGCCACTAGTGTATCTGACAGCATTCAGTTCAAACTGACAATAAGCATTGCAAATCTACTATTATTGTCAAACTAAATGTTATGCCTCATTATTGAAAGGCAGCTAGCTGGGCTGTCAAAGATGGCTTCATTTACTCAATCATTTAGTTAGGAGAGGTAGAGTAGTTGTAAAATTAGGTATGTATAGATACTGTCTTGCTGTGTTTAAAATGTTAGCAAACCCTTTTGGCTTTGGAAGTTTTACATTTCTTACTTGCTTTGTTTTCTGACTATAAATATTTGCTCACATAGAGGACAAGAGTGATATCCCTAACTTAAAATAGTCGATTATTTATTAGTTCTGTCTTTATCAAGCCATATCAGAGAAAGAAAAGGAATTTGTTTTTTTTATTCTTAACTATCAAGAACAAAATCTGGGTTTTCACAACTAAGTAGTGAAATCTGGCTCACTAAACATCATTAAAATGCCATATAACTCTATGGTGTATGCATATGTAGATATATTTCTTTCATCTTTGCAATTATATGTTTTAAAATGGTGATAAAACCTCATTGGCTCATACTATGAAGGCAAATATGCCTATAAATGACCCTAATAAATATGTCAGAATGGGAATCTTGGCAGTTACTTCTCTAGAAGAAATTATAACCACTCTCTTTTTCTCCTTTACAGGAAGTAGTTAGGAAGCTTGTTCTGAATTGTTTGGCCAAAGTTAAACAAATAGATGAAACAAGTCAAATTATGGTCATAGACCCTGAATTGCTCATATCCCAATTGTCAGTGAGCTTTGGGGAGGTAGTACATGGGTCAGATATCTAAAGCAATGTTTTGTGAACTTCAGAATGTCAGAGTTATATTTGTTTTTGAAAGTATGGCATAGATCACACTTAGCCAAAAGGCAAAAGAAAACAAGTTAGAATTTATGAAAGGATCACAGTATAATTTATTGCACCTTGTGTTTGTTTTAAAAGATAATTATTTCCCTATCTTTTCATCAGGAATCAATGCAAAGATACATTGGTTATTGTTTATATCCATATCAAGCTGATACTCCTAGTTATGACTTTCACAATAAAAAGGCTTTCTTTTGCTCTTCAATGTGATAAAAAGGGGGCAGGCTAAACAGAGACTAATATTAATAAACATTTTAAAAATCTGTTTCTTTTATTCTTGATGTAACCATCATCATATGCAGAAATTTACCTGAACAACCTATTATTTACAATGTTCAACTTAGTAACTTCTAGGTATAACACAAAACTATGAACTGGGAGGAAGGAACAGAATTTCTCTGAAATCCCATATTGATTCCATCTTCTTCTCTTTTATGTGCATTCACTTGATTCTTAGAGAAACTTCCTGTAGAGGCCAAGCTTCCATGGTACAAACAAGCTCAAGAGCTGGAAGAAGGAGCTGTTGTGTCTGAAGAGCCCTCGTAAGTTTTAAAAGCCCAAACTGTTTTTTGTTTGAAGCTGATTGATTTAAAGAAAGCAGTATCTCACTGGTTGTGACTTTCATGGGTTATGAACAAAGTGTAAGCATCTTATCGAGGATGAAATGAGGATTTGGGACTCTCAAATTATAGATTCAACAGTTTTCAAAGTGTTTCTTTAAACTTATGATTGGCCTTTAAATACTTTTCAATTTTGCCTTAAGTGGGAAAACGAAGGTATAGTGTTTACCTCCTTCTCCAAAGTCTACCTCTCTTCTTTTCTCTTTCCAAGCGGCCAGGAAAAGTAGAGAAGGCAGAGGCTGCATCTGATAATGCAGCATAGATGCGATATGAAAGTCTGGACAGCTTTTCACAGTCCTTATCTCCCAGCTTTGCAATACAGCCACTCACAAAAATCAAAGAGTAGGTAAAATATATCTGAAGCCAAAAGAAGTTTATTAGCTTTACTTTTCCCTTTCTTGCTGGGATTGGTATCAGATGAAGACCCAGTGTTTGCCCCATTTGATTAAGATCCCATACCTGCTCTATTTTATCAAGGCCATGAAGTTTTTAAAACCATTAGGTACAAATTCACCAGATGCTTCAGAATAAGAAACAAGGAAGAGAGGGAGGTTGACTGGTTGATTAATTGGTTGATAAGTGTATATCGGTTCCCCTATAAAACAGATCGACTTGTCTACGGCATCATTTTTAGAAATTTTGATGAATTTCATCTATGACCAAAGTGTTTCTCAAGTTGAAGGTTTTCTAGATTCAGACATTTACTGTAAGTGCCAGGTTCTGTGCTGTGCATTGATTTGTACATAAGACATGTTATCAACCCTCCAGGAGCTCACAGTATAATATGTAGGATATGAAATCGTTTCCAAACGCAACCCATGGCTTAAATTTTAGTAGAGATATAAATTAACATTGTAGTTTATATATTCAAGTGCAATTTGGAATTTTCTTATCCTGCTTGAATCTAAAACTTGTTTGCTAGGACATAAATTATGTTCCTCAATCTTACCCTAAACAGCAAGAGATGGAAAAAGAAATTCATAATACCGATTTGTAAAGTGACCAAAGGTCATTTGTAAAGAAATGTGATTCAGTCACTTGGTTTCACAGAAAAATGGTTCATATATTAGTAAATAACATATTTCTTACTTAAAAGGTTAATAACCAAAACAAATTACTTCTTTAATGTAATAATTTTCTACTTCTGAGAAAAAGCAACCACTGCAGAAGTTTGAAGAAAAAGCAGTGGTTAAAGATCGTAAGGCAACCTTTAAGTGAACGTAAAAAGGGTTAAACTTTTTTGTCTCTCTCCTACCAGTACCTGGCTTCACAGGCCTTCCAGCTGCTGGAGAGGAAGTAAGCAGTTCATTTTGAGGGGTATTAACTCTTTAATCCACTAAGGTCCTATTTAACAGAGAAATATGTCCTGTAATTTGAGCTGGTTATTCCTTACATGAATTCTTGAGTTAAATTTGTTTAAAACCATGTATGTATTATTTTATCTGGATCAACTCTTTGCTCTCCTTGTATGTTATATTTTGTCATTTGGTTTAAAGCAAATCTTATATGTAATATTGCATTACAACTGACATTAAATTATATAACAGGGGAGCAGATATAGCTCAGTGGTTGAGTGCCTGCTTCCCATGTACAAGGTCTCAGGTTCAATCCCCAGTACCTCCAAAAAAAGAAAAAATAAAGTAAAAATAAATAAGTCAATCAAAAAAAATTTTAAAGGATTAAAAAAATATAACAATGTTGAAATTAAGTTGAAACATCTTATATCACATGGGTAAGAATTGGACAGCACCAATTCCTTCTTTCACAACCAGATTATATACTTATATACTGAAAGTTCTGTCCACTGAGAGAAAGCTCAATGAGCTAAGAGAGGAAGATGATTACATCAGGAAAGTAATGGCCAAAGTATAGTTGAAGCCCCAGGTTTTCCCAAGCAGCCCTCTTGCACCTGATGTTCCAACTGTAACCTTCAGGAGACTGAAGGTTTGATTCAGTTTTCATAGCTGGAGATTGTTGTCCATCCTCAACTACAGCAAGATTCTGTCTGGGTTTTTGCTAGTTATATGTAATTTTGATTGATTTCACTTTAGTTTTACTGCTGTTATTTAATTGATGTTGTTATTGAATTTTGATATTACTATAATTTCTAGGGTAATATTTTACAAATATATATTTCTTTAGTATAGGTGTTTGAATAATTCCATTTCCTTGGATCCTATAAAAAAGATCATTAAATATTGTGTTTGAATTGGAAAAAAATCTTGCATCTATAATTAGATATCTCTCCCATTATTAGATACCTCTTATAAGAAAGCTATTAGTAGAGTTCTTCTGTGGACATATTACATAGACCATGATCAACCATATTTTTTGTAATGAGTGTTTTCCACTAAAGGTCTGATTAAGATGCATAATGCTTTTAACTTTAATATTCTTAAAATCCCTAAGGTAGTTCAACAAATAGTTTTAGCCATTGAAACTGTAGCCATATTTTAGATTATTAACTTTTATTCACATGTAATGGAGTTGCCATCTTGGTGTGATTAATCTGAATTGGAATAGATTGTAATTGGAGAGTAAAGAAAATGTATACTATTATGCTCAGAACAATAATTATTTTTATATCAAAGTGAAATAAGTGACAACTGTAGAATAATGTAATGAAAGATATGTTTTCCATATTTTAATACACATTACATGTTTAGTGCATTGAACCCTAGGAAAGGTCCTAAGTGTCACATTTTTTAACAAAAAAACTTTATTGATTTTGAATTTAAAGAAACTATTTTGCATGACCTTAATGTTTTTTAAACCCCATAGACTAGTTTCTAAATGCATGTAGCAACCTATAATTACTCTCCAAAGTATAATGAAAAAAACGATAGACTGTCAGCAAGTAATTCCCTCCCTCAACTAAAGAGACTCAGATTGCTTAAATTAAATGGTAATGTTTAGAAGCTGTGGCTGTCACTTCTGAACTGCTACAGAGAAACAAGAATAAGAGTCCAGAGTTATTTTCTCTTGCTTTGGTGAGTTCTGCAGTGAAGCAAGAAAAATCATTTATTTCCACATATGTAAAATGAAAATATTATCACCAGCTTGTCTCATCAGATAATATAGGAAAAACACTAGCTTAAAGTCTTTAGCATGTAGAGATACCATTACAGAATATTAGATATTTTTAGTAATCCCAAAATGTAAGGAAAAGATTGGTTCTCACTCTGGCCAAAAAGATATTGAAAAACAACCACTCTAAGATATGTTTAGAGGAAAACTATGATAAAAGTCAAAAAATGGAATTGCCAAGAAATAACTAAAACTCTGTAGAAGAGAAGAATGAAACATAGAATAGCTGAAATAAGCCTTGTGATTGGGTCACATAGGGGTAATGTACTTATGTATCCAATATTGAGATGCATCATATAAAGTTCCAGTTTCAATTCAGAAATACTTTAAGACATTGATTTTTTTTTCCCTCAGAAATAGACTGGTTTATTTATAATCTATCTGATTCATATAGTACAAAGTTAGGAATATTGTGATGAATACATTTTCTTGATACACACAAATGAGTTCCTGGTCCACTTGTGGGAGGGAGTTACACCCACCGAGCTAATTTTTCACTAGCGACCATAGTTGCCTTGATCCAGGCACATTTTTATCAGGCTTTCCTGACCACCAGCAGCAAGAATCTTTAAGCAAGATATTTTTGTCCCTCTCCGTTGAGCCAAACAGTGTTAACAAGATCAAACCCCAAGCTGAAATTAGTTCAATGTGGGGCTTTAGCCAAGGAAGCTGATCAACCACAGGCAATTTTATAAATAAACACAATAAATTAAGTTGCTTCAGAGGATGTCAGCTAAGGATGCAGTAGGCATCTATTAGTCAGCCAAAGTGGTGCTGATGCAAAATACCAGAAATCGGTTGGTTTTTGTAAAGGGTATTTATTTGGGGTAGAAGCTTATAATTACAAGGCCCTAAAGAGCCCAACTCAAAGCTATTCCTCACCAAAGTCTACATGGGTCTAATCTTCCTCTTCCTTTTAAGGCTCCATGGTCCCAGCTTCTTCCAGTATCAGCTGTAGGCTGGAATAAGTCTTGTCTCTCTCTTGGGGCTCATTTCTCTCTGGGCTCATCTGCTCTGTTCTCTCCACAAGGTCAGCTATAGACTCTCAGGTTCTCCCTCTTCCCAGGATCTCTGCCATGTCTATGGAGCTGTCTCTATTCCTCTGCATTCTTCTCCTGTGTGTTTACTTCCCAGGGCTCCAGCTCAAAACTCCAAATAACTCTTCTGCTGTGTAGTTTTCTCTGAGTCCCCACCCACCATTTCCTACTGACATGACCAATCAAAGCCTTAATCATAATTTAATCAAGTAAAAGTGAAACCTCTGAATCCAATACAAGCTAATATGTCCAGAGGAACAGACTAGTTCACAAACATAATCTAATATCTATTTTTGGAATTCATAAACAATATCAAACTACTACAGCGTCCATGCTACCATTAATGCAGAAGGAATTGTGGCAACAGGTATTATTACAAATAATGAGATTCTGAGAGATTCCCATTTTCCTGAGGGTAATATCAGTGCCATCCTAGCACTGGAAAGGGAGATGAAAAAAGTTATTGATGGAATTCTCTTCTGCTGTGATTTGAACTGTGTCTGAATTTGCCTCCAACTGATGAGTGTTGTTAGGTTTAGGACACATCATTTACATGCCAGATTGAGCTCATCTGAAAATATTTTCTACTGAAAAATATATGGGAATAATGTTTCTAGGTATTTTTTAAACCCTCAAGATTTTATTTTTATTTGATGGAGGACCAGAACTACAATATGGTAGTACAATTATATTTGTTTTTCATGTAGAAACTAAAGCAAATTACTGATTTAGATTTCTCATCTCTTATTTTTACACTTTACTTGCCATTTTTGTTGAGATGTATACATACATATTAATACCACCTCAAGGCAAGGGCACATATGACCCCTTTGACAGCTTAATTTTCTTGAGGAAAAATGATACTATGGTGATCTCTAGGACATTTAGAGACAGCTTGTCTACTGCTGCTGAACAGGAAGTTATTCAGTTGGCCTTCTCAAAAAGCCGGCTCTGACATGGAATAGGAAGGAAATCATTCATTTCCTTAACTCCTCAGGCCACTAACAAACCACTGAATTCTCCTGAAGGTGTAATTTGCTAAGTGATCCCGGATACTGGATACTTCAAGTGCTCTACCCTTCTTTTCTCAGACGTTCTGCTCTCTAAAGGAGGCTGGGGTAGTGAGGACTAATTGGACACCTAGGGAAGCCAGGTTTACTACAGTTGCCAAGAATTCTTAGAAGTACACATGAAGTTTCATTTTTGTTCACTGTTCCTTGCTTTCCATTGGGAAAAGTCATTTCTGAGAAATGAAACCCTGGAAGATATCCACAAAAAAGCATCATGTTTAGAATTTAGATTGTGTCTCAAAAATTAGTGCCTCACAATACCTCCTTTGCTAATCTCCTGTAAAAACCCTAGGCAAGTTTGAGCATCGTCCTCTCACTCTTAGGCCTCATTACCATGGTGAGGAATAAGCAATGGAGAAAGTCTGTAGCACATGACTCTCCTCGGAAGA
Organism: Tolypeutes matacus; assembly: GCA_026826555.1. Lineage (NCBI taxonomy): Eukaryota > Metazoa > Chordata > Mammalia > Cingulata > Chlamyphoridae > Tolypeutes > Tolypeutes matacus. Next base: position 2,756,438 of record JAKSZT010053764.1, on the reverse strand, counting down.
GCCAGGTTTTTCCTACAAGTGGTCTTATGTTACTCCTGAAGAGTCTCTATCTCAAGGTCTTCATTATGCCATTAAAAATTTTTAATAAATTATGTTCATTGATAACATATAAGAAATCAGCTAAATGGTCTTCCATGCTGTGATTGATATTTGATTAGTTTTAAAAATCAAAGTGATTTTGAAAATCTCTTGTGGGTCTAAGAATAAAAACATCCAGTTCATGGTTTAAAAAAAAAAAAAAAAGAATTCTTAGATGGCTCAGAACAAGCCTCTCAGAACAGGAGGTGTGTGAGTCCTTTGTGCACTGTGTGGCCAACTCAACTATTCTAACCAGGCATCCTTCCATCAAACAGTGGGCACTCACTAGATGGAGGGCCTTAACAGTGCCATCCCCTCAAGGACAGGATTGAGTGTTCTGCTGTGCCTTGATCATGCATTTTTTTAAATATTGATTTATCTTACTAGATTTTCAGTTAACAGCCTTACTGCATGATTAGGAAAACACTTTTGTGTTTTAACACAATACTCAGGCCTTAAACGTATTGCCATAAATAATCTTGGTGTGGCCCTTTTCAAAATATAAGAAGGAACACTAGCAAGCAGTGGACAGCAGTAATATCTGGATGCCAAATGGCATCAGCTTAGTGATGGGCCTGATTCAATAAGAAGCAAAGGGAAATTCCTGACATGCATCTGTATGAACAGAACCCACAAGGAATTAGATACAGAAAGAAAGACCAAGGAGAGTCGCTGTGGTGTTGCTATAGTCATTAAATAACTTGTTTACCTTGTTGAAAATAGTATTTAGATTTAAACATATATTTACATTAGTTCATATTTATGCCCAGTAAGTTGTCTGAGAATGTGGATGGCTTAACTTAGTGGTTAAGAATGTGAATTCACATATTTTTAAAAGTGGCTAGAAAGGCTCATTGTGTGACATGTATTTTTATATTTTCCCCTAAAGAATAATTAGTGAATCAAACATGAGTAATGCGTCCAGATAGTGTTGCTATTTATACCTGCAGTACAAGGTACCTGAACAACATTCTCTTCTTGAATCTCAGGCCATAGAAAGTAAAAGAGAACATCTTGTATAGAAACGTACATTTCTTAAGAATCAAGTTTCAGCTCACCTAACATCTATAAATTTAAACACTTTTTGCATCCAATAAAACATATGCTCACGCTGAACAAGGCTGAGCATTGTTCAACCTTACAACCTTACACTGGCCAGATTGAGAGTCACCCTTATCTTCACAATAATCTTGACCTCTCTTACTTCCAACCCCACACCTTTTGACCTCTTCCCCATCTACTCAAATCATTCTCATCCTTCATATCTTATGCAGCAGCAAATAGAATGCTTAATACACAATTTCTGGTTGGATATGATCTGTAGATGACTTAGAGAGTCACTGGATCTGCTAATTGTTCACGTCCCCTGTTTTTGTTTGCCAAAGGGTTGCCAATGCAAAGTACCAGGAATGGGTTGGCTTTTATAATGGGGATTTATTTGGAGTAAAAGCTTATAGTTCCAAGACTATGAAATGTCTAAATCGAGGCACCGTCAGAGGTGCTTTCTTACCAAAGTCAGCTACTGTTGATTCTGTTGTCCTGCCATGTGGTGAAGCAAGATGGCCCCCAATCTCTGCTGAGGTCTCTGCCTTCCCCTTCAAAATCTACCATCTCCTGGAGCTCGGCTGTGGGCAACCAGGCATAGGGTTTTTCTCTTTCCAGTCCTCCTCTATCAGTCTTGGCTGCTCTGCTTTCTTCCCAAATTCAGCTGCAAGCTATCAGTCATTTGGCTCATCTTTCCCTCGGCTTCAGGCTCTTTGAGCCTCTCAGGGACTTCTCTCCTCACAGTCCAACTGTGGGTAAAACTAGAGTCCTTCCTCTCACATTGTAGGATCAAATATGGTGGCTCCCTTTTCCTGTGTCTCTGTCTTTATCCGACCCAGTAAGAGGTGGGAGACTCAACATGAGTCATGCCTCACTGACATAGTCCAGTTGAAAGGGTCTCATACCCACAGGAATGGATTAGTTCACAAACATAATCTTTCTTTTTTGGAGATTCATAAAATAATTTCAAACTGCCCCATCCCCTAAAGAAAGAAGCTAAATACACTCATAAATCATCTGCTATGTACCATGCCTTGTGCCAGGTGCTAGTATTGCAGATATAAACCTAATAGCCCTTGCATACAAGAAACCCTTAGTTCATCCTCCCTTATCACAGGAGTGATAGGATTGTAACCAAAGTGTTGAATTTTGGCCAGCTATCCATAGATAAAACAAATGAGCTAGCTCTTAAGAAATCTGAATCTTTCAGTATGCTCAGCATGATGGTGTTATTGATTTTATTTTTTATTATTTTTTTTTTAATTTTTTTTTTCTGGGGTATTGTATCTCTGACAGGTGTTATTGATTTTAAAGGGAGTTTAGGAGACTTATTTATTGGAGTCCCCAACTCTCCCCACTACCATATATTAGAATTGTATCAACCACTCAGCGAAAATATCATGATAATTCATGATATGAGGGAAGAATGTAATATACACTGAAAGATATGGATGGGGATGTTGATGTGAACTGATGTTTGGCAGATTATGATAGAATTTATTTGAATACGACCTTAACTTCAAAACTAGTGCTTGAGGGAAGATTACTGGATCTTTTTGTAGAGCAAATGATATTTTACATCAATATATGGACCTAAATGACTCCTACCTATTTGTGGCAAACAGGCTACAAAAACTATAGATAATTTCCTAAAATTTGAATTTCTTTCAGTTGTATCATGCAACTCAACTATGTGAGTTGGTGAGGGGTGAATCTGTGTATATGTGTGCTCTGCAGAGATATAGCCTTGCTAGGATGAAAGTAAAAAGCAATTTAATTATTGATCATACCACCATATAAAACAGGGGTTCTAAGCCTTTTTTGTTCCATGGACCCCTTTGCCAGTCAGGTGAAAACCACAGACCCATTACTAAGTCCATACTATGCTATGTATTACTTAATAAATATATCACACCCACACCAACACGTCCCACAAGAATAATGTTTTTTTGAATTTCAACTCAAGCTCACGGACCCCTGCTATAGAGCAGCATGTGTTCCGTGGTTAAAAGTTTGGGCTCTCATGGCAGGCTTGGCTGGGTGTGAATCATTTTCCCCGATTAGCAGCAGGGGACCTGGGGCTAATCATTTAACCTTGTGTGCCTCAAATTCCTCATTTGTGAAATGAGGATAATAATAGTACATACATCATAGGATTATTGTGAGGATGTACATAAAGTACCTAGAATGCAGGAATGTGTTAACTGTTGTTATGATTGGGCCTTTCCCAGAATCTTTCCTCTTCTAGAGATCCTTTAAGGGGGTTAAAATGTATAATAATCACTCATTTTCCATTGGAGAAAATGAGGCAGGTATTATATCTGCCTTAAAAAATGATGCATCTCATAGTATTTGAGGGAGAACCATAATATTTAACCCAAAACTCAGCTAGTGGTTTCCCTAGGTGATACCACCTCGATGCCTCACTTCCTTGACACTTCACAGGTTCTCTGAAGACTCTCACTTGGAAGCACCACACTTTGAATTTAGTCCAGAGTTGATTCTAAGGGACAAAGGTTAGTTATATTCATTTGAGTAAAGAGAGGTTTACAAGGAATTGCAAAAATTAGGAATGGAAAGGCATCTTCTCTCAACTTTTAGAGTTAAATACTCTTGGCCCCCATAGCTTGTTTCTAGTAAGCACAGAGATAGAAAAATCAATAACAAACTAAGAGAGCAGACAGGGCCATTTTTAGTAGTCATTAGACAAGCCTTTATTGCAAACCAAGAAGTTCTAAATTTAAGTCAACCCCTCCCACCATCATTGCTCATTCCGAGACTACTTTCCGAAAGCTAAGTCTGAACTCTAACTCAGCTGAGCCCTAGAGAGTGACAAAGACAGATTAATGGGATCCTTGTGAGCCAAAATAAAGTATGGACCCTGTCACCACCAATATATGTTAAGTCCATTAAGGTCATTTTTAATGAACTGAACTGTTCTTTGGGAAGCCTTGCCAAACTTGTTGAATTAAGGGAAAGAAACCTTTATAAAATTGCAAGATAAACTAATTTCACTCCATGTGAAGAAGAAATGGTTCATGAAAAGTATTCCAAGTTTATAGTATTTTAGATTTTTATCAAAGCCAAGGAAAATGCTTTGCATTAAAAACTATATTCTGGTATTAAGTGGAGAACTACAAATCCACTGATAGCATTATAAGCTTAAATGACAGTTTAGTCCCTGAGATTTGACTTTTTAAATAATCAGACTAGCCTCAAGGAAAACTAAACTTTTAAACCATGTCATAATCACATAGTTCAGAAAAGCAAAGGGAGAGAAAGGTGGTCTCAAATAAGTGTCATATCTTTATTTTCCATTTGTGATGAGAGTAATTTGGCTCCATTTGTACCTGCTACATGCAGTTAGAGGCCTATCTTCTCTTTTGCCCAGAACGTGTGCATGTTGAGGATAGACAGAAAAATAGGAGCTCTTCTTGGGTCCCTCTAACCTGGAAACAATTCCAAAATGCCCCAGACCCTTCACTGCTGAGTGGCTGTTTGGTATGATAAGGTAATGTTTGGCCAGAGAACCATGTATAGATTACTGAAATCTGCCTGTGGCTCAAAGCTGCTCACAAATCTTTGTCTTCTATAAAATAGCATTTTTATTGAAATTTAATTGCAGTGTGATAGACACAGAATTTAAACTTGCCTCAAGCTACATGATAAATCAACACCCCATCAAGATGAAACAGGCCAGCTCATATTAAGTGCAGCTATAATAAATATAAATGAATAAGCCTACTATAGCTACTAAATTTGGGCACAATTTTTTTAAAGGCTATAAAAAGCAACTATAGCAGGAAAAGGTTTTTGTTGCCTCATGTCAATACCTGCAACTGAGAAGTATGCTTTAATTTCTTAGAGTTTCCCAAGCTCTTGCCTCTATATCTGGCCTGGTTTCATTCTTCTGACCCAAGAAAAAGCCCAATATGAAGTCACTAGAAACATCAATTCTTATCCTCCTGTTTGGTACTTCATTTACTCATTTGAAAAAATATTTATTGAGTACCTATTATGTGCCACACTCCATACTGAACATTGGAGATGGAGGGAGGGAGGGAGGGAGGGAGGAAGGAGATAGGTGAAAAATTAGAGATAGAGATAGATAGATAGAAAGAGAGAGAGAGACAGGGAGAATTCTACCTTCATAGTGATTTTTGGTCTCATGAGGGAGGCAGTTAACACATAAAGATTCACACTGTGATTATTAAAGGCTGATAAGTGCTATAAAAATTGAAGAGGAGCTCTAAAAGAGTCTAACAGGGCACGCAGTAGGTGTAGGGGTCAGAGAAGTCCTCTTTGAGAAGACACATCTAAGCTGAGACCTGAAGGATGAGTGGGAATTATTCCAGGCTAAGAGAAGGGAGGAGAGTCATCCAGGAAATGACCCACACAAGCCGAAACATTGAGTAGGAAAGAATTTTACACACCTTAAGGAGTTGAAAAAAGGCTAGCGTTGCTGGAGGGTAGTGACTGGAGAGAAAATAGTAGGAGATGAAAATGGAGAAGTTGGTTTTTTTTTGGGGGGGGGTTGTTTTTTTAATTCTGGGTACAGTGGGAAACAAAAGCTTTGCATTTTAAGATCCCCCTGGCTACAGAATGAAGAATGGATTGGTAAGGGTTAAGAGAGGAAGAAAAGAAACCAGTGATCCAAGAGAGAAGTAATAGTAGCCTCAGTGATCATTTGTGGCAGCTTGAAAAGCATTGTAATATGGTGATGAAGAGCCTGGATTCTGGAGCTAAACGGCCTGGATTTGAATCCTGAGTCTGCCATTTATTTAGCATTGCCTCCTTGGAAATTCTATATCTCAATTTTATCATCTAGAAATTGGGATGAAAATAGTATTGGTAAAATATAATTATATATATATATATATATATATAATTTTTAAACAGGTAAAACCATTACTCTCATACCAATATAACATAAACATGTGTCAAAAATTCTACTTAGCTCATAAATTGTTGAAGGCATCAGTAATATGTTCAAACTAGTTCTAGTGAGAATTGCGTTTAGGAAGGTTTATATTTTCTACCAGACAAAACTCATTTGCACTGACATGAACAGTAATAATTTCTATCACTATGGACAAGAAACATCTGTATTATCATCAGCCTATTAGGAAAACTTCTATCTTTATGACATTGCAAAAAAGGTTAGCCAAAGGCAATCAAAAACTCACACTTCCGTAGAATTAGACAAACCCCAGGTAAGGCTGCTAGACAATGCCAGCGTTCCTTTGAAAGGACCACCAATAATCTCTTTTGCCCGTTTCACAGTGTTACCAATAATACATATCACCTAATAATATTGTAAGGAGTTTTTATATATAAAATGCTTAAAACATCTTTAAAATGCTTAAAACACATAAGAATAAATGTTAGCTATAATTATCATTTTTCTTCTTCTTATTATTATTATTATATCAAGGTTGTGGTAGTGAAGATGGAGAGAAATAAGTAAAGTTCAGATATAATTTTAAGGGAGAATTAAAAGAATTTGGGAAGAGTTTGGAAGTGAGTAATTTTGGGGGGTCAAGAATAACTCCTAGTTTTTTATCGAGCAATTGGGTGGCCAGTAGAGTCATTTGCTCTGATGGGGGAAGATTGGAAGAGGAGTTAGTTGATGAGGGAGAGACTCAAGAATTCCATTTTGAGCATTTGTAGTAGCAGACGCCTTTGAAATTCAAAGTAAAAACGTCAAGCTGAAGAGACAGCAATGTGTAGTGTGGTTAAGAGCGTGGAACTTTCCTAGTGTGTGACTTACGCCTCAGTTTCCTCATCTACATATTAAATGGAAATAATAATAGTCCTGGTATCATGAGGTTATTATTAAGATTTAACAACCTTATTTATAAAGCACTTAGTATAGTGCCTGGCACATAAGAAGCACTATCCATGTTTTTGATAGATTAATTATGTTAAATTAATGCTTACTCTTTTCAAAGAGCAAATATGCCTCCTTATCCCAAGTTTATACACAAAAGAGTTTGTGTATAAAGCTCAGAAAAAGGGCCTAGACCAGATACCAAAAACTTAGAAGTTGTCAGGACATCGGTGGTATGTGAAACCAGGAATAACAGATAAACACAGGAAAGACAGCCCAGAACTGAGCCCTGGGACACTGCAATGCGTGTTTGAGGAGAGAAGGACCTAGAAAAGGAGACTGAGAAGGGAATGACCAGAGAAGGGAAGAAAACCAAGAGAGTCTAGTATCATGTGAGTCAAGAGGAAAAATTAGTTCACAAAGAAAGGCATGGTCAATTGTGGGGTGGGGTGCGGGGGGGAATGCCAATGAGAACAAGGTAGACGATGGTTGCATTTGTCAGTTATAGTAGACAATGTGAGGCTAATACTCTCAGAAATTGATGGTCACTGTCTTCCCGCTGACTTTTACTGGTAACGAATAGCAACCTCTTTATGGATAAGAGGGCCTATCATTTAGTAAGACTCCTAAAATTTTGTCTGGAACCATATCAGAGAAACGCTAGTTCAGACTTGCAAGAGGACTTTAATAAAGTGCTCAAATATATAAGGCCCCATGCTTTGAAAGAGTCCAGGAGTCTCTGGACTCATTGGAACTTTCACAGGACTCTGATCCCTAGGAGCATTTCCTTTATAATATAAAGTCTCTTTGAAAGGGACATGGTGCTCTTTAATGCAGTCAGCCTTTTCCCCCTACTTCTAGCACTGAGCATTTTCTGTAAGAAAGCCATTGAGACATTCTTGCAGAGAGGCTAGCTACATCTCAACCCAAAAGGGCATCATTACCATGAGGAAATGAAGTCTGCTGCTTGGAAAATGCCACTAAATACAGCTCTCCAGCTATTGCCATAGTATGTTTTGGAATTGGGTCTTTCCCTCAAATTATTACTGTTTAGCATTAGGCAGTCACTGAATTTTTTTTTTTTTTCAAATAGTTATATTGGTGGCTGCACCAAAGTTAACTTCTCTTTTATGTTAATTTCCAGAATAAATTTAAACTTGGTTAAAACCACCGGAGTACCTTAACATGCTGAAGGACCCTCACTTTCCAGGCATGATACTTAATGATTTGTGGAGCTGCTTGTGTGTGCTGTCAGATTTTTTATGGAATGAGAATGGTCTCCTGGACTCCTTTGAAAAATTTTGCTTGGAGACCTCAATATGAGTTGCATAACATGCATGAATTATTTGTAGCTCCAGAGAGTTGCAAGCTAACAAAACAGTTGAGAAATATTTTCATAATTCCGTGTTCAGATCAAGTATCCTTGACTAAAGATCTTTCATAATAAGTTAGAATCTCATTTATTTGGAATGATTTAGGTGTGGTTCTAAGTAAATGAGAAGGATGTTTTGGATAAGTGTTCTCTGAAAACTTTAATGCTCTAGCTATATTTTCAAATAATCATTATAAGATTGTCATGGTATTATGGATTTTGCAAGTAATTCTGAAATCCCTAAAATGATTCAACTAAAGAGTTGCCTTCCCTTAGTGGCATTCCAGACGTTTTTTGTTTGTTAACTAATTTGGGTTTTTTCTTTCTTTCTTTCCTGTTAATTTCATTCAGAGACATTAAATAACTCAAAAATTTTTACATGAGATCCCTGAATTAAAGTGGGAAGTAGACAAAAGTAGAAATGGAAAAAAGGTCTTTCTCTTTCCCATGTTTCTTTCCCACCCAGCAGCATTTTTCCCCTCATATATCCAGATGCCTCTTCAGTCCAGTTGCCGAAAGGCCCAGTATAGGTTTAGGTAACTGTACCTTTCCTAAAGATTTTGCTCTATTGATGTTTCAAGGATTGCCCAGAATTAGAAGAAGAACCAACTTTTAAAAACTAAAGAAAAAGAATAATATAAAGGAAGATTGAGTTAAAAGTAAAATGAGGCTATGGTATGGAATAGCATATTATTACCAATGAAGTATGGTGATTTTTTTTTTTTTTTTTTTTTTTTTTTTTTTTTTTTTTTTACCTCTAAATGATGCATTTATATAAAAGACACTTTGGTTAGTTCAGGATAGAATTTCTTATACGATATTTTACATTTTTCAATATATTATCTTTCCAGATCCCTCTGTATCTGCTACTTAAGGATAAAATGTTTAAAGAGAAAAAACCATTATTCTCACACAAATATAAGATGAGCATCTGTCAAAGATTTTATTTACCTCACTAATTTTATGTAGGAACCAGTAAGATGTTGCCACCGATTCAAAGGAAAATTAAAAGAACCACACTTACTTCAGCATATAAGAAGGCTGAAATGAATTTACAAATAGATGCAAAATGGTTTTGTCCATGACAGCAACCATCAATTGCATTTCACAAAACATAGTTAATTTGCATTTTATGGGTAAGAATCATTTGGATTATTATTGGTTTTCTGCAATTTATACAGTGGTAAAAGAGCTCAAAGATAATGAAAGGCTGAAATAACCTGAAAGGATGCACTGAACAGGACACCCAGTTCTTTCTGGTCTATTTCAAAGCTTTGATAATTTTTCCCTACACTGTTCAGTTCATTCCCTCCTCTGTCCTCACCCTAATATCATGCCACCACTCTCATACTTACCCATATACCAAAAAAAAAGAAGGAAAGAGAAAACCACATCCCCTATAGACTCATATCTCAAAATGTAAGAAGACTGAAAAACTATACCAAAATTAAGTATTTCTTTCTTTTTTTTGAGGTACCAGGGCTGGGGATTGAACCTGGGACCTTGTATGGGGGAAGCCAATGCTCAACCACTGAGCCACATTGGCTCCCCTGAGTTGGTTTTTCTGTTTGTTTGCTTGTTGTTTTTTGTTTTTGTATTTTTTAGGAGGCACCAGGGGACTGAACCCAGGACCTCCCATGTGGGAAGCAGGTGCTCAACTGTTTGAGTCACATCTGCTCCCCCCAAAATTAAGTATTTCTAATATATTCTACTACAAGTTTCAATTTGCATTTTGAAACTAGAGCATGAGCTAGTAACAGCACAAAATAACACCCCTATAAAGCTGTTCTTATTTTGAATAAGAAAGGAGGAAAGAGGGAAGTAGTAGGAGGATAGGAAAAATTAAATATCTTGGTTACACACTATGTGTTTATAGAAGTAGAACCTAACCTAACTCTGGCTAATATCTGTAGAGATATGAGACTAATTAGCCAAGAGTTAATTCTGATTCACTTTATATTAATAAAGTAACTTTTTATTTTCTTATTTTAATGCATGTTTCTGACCCCATATTAGCCACGAATAAACTAAGCCACTTTGGGATTTTATAAGTGAATTTGATTGTCACTGTTTTTTGTTTCAGAAAGGGGACTATAACGATAATTCTTAAAGCAGACACTTTGATTAATTAAATGAACAGGAAAGCTTGCAAATAGAAGACCAGATAGAAATATAAATCATTCTTTTGCCAGTATTTTTCTTTATTTCCTAGAGATGGGCAAACTAAATGCAGAAATCATATCAGTCACTTCTGAAGCTCAGGCCAATCTTTTAAAGAACTGCACTTACCAGTCATTCTTTGTTGATCTGACAATGGAATTTTTTAATAAGTCAATTTTATTGATAGATATTAATAAAGCATAAATCCATCCAAAGTGTACAATCAATGATATTCGGTATAATCACATAGTTATGCATTCATCACTCCAATCATTTTTAGAGCATTTTCATTATTCCAGTAATAATAATACTAAAAACCAAAAACTAACCAAACTCATCACCTTTAAATCTCTCTATGCTTCTCCTGCCGTACATATCTACTATTCTGTTTCCTTTTCTTAATTTATTTTTATTTATATTTTGTAAAAAACAGTCTTATATATGTAATATCATCCATATTCATATTTTATTTGAGGTTTCACTATGATATACAGTCCCATGTTACATTTTTTAGCTTTCCTTCTAATAATATAAAGTCTATTTGTTAGAATTGTTAAACAAATTCTTCTGTTAAAATTACCCAACCTAAACTTCAATGCTAAGAACCTTTTCATGTTTTTCAGTAACAATGAAATGCCCCATTTAAAATAAGTAAGTTGTGCATTTACACATCAAAATGATTAACATACTGGAAAAAAAACCTATTGAGCCCCATTTCAGGTCACTTTAAAGGTTCAACTCGGCAAGTGCTATTCAAGATGAAGACTTCTAAACATTAAATTTAAACCTCCTAGCTCACATGCCTGCCCTCTCACTGACCTTACTTACTCCCACTTGTGGCCA
>JAKSZT010053764.1:2733628-2745101 GCA_026826555.1 Tolypeutes matacus | reverse complement strand
AGGCATGTGGGGAAAAGCTTTATATGAAAAATAGTTGTTATTCATTTAGCCATTTGCACTATCAGATATTTTTCTTTTGAAATATAATCTCCTGCCTTCAATGAAAGAGAATGTATCATATCATACAGTGTGTATGCTAGAGAAATTAAGATGACTGCCAAAGGACAGCACCACTTAAAAACCAAATTATTTTTAATTGGTGTGAACTTAATGAATACCTAAGGATAGTGGGTAGGGAGAAAAGCCAGTAAGGCTATTTTACATTTGACAAGACTCTCATTTAGGAGACATAAAGCAGATGTTTGTCTTAAATATCCAGATACTCAAATACGTATATATCTCCACATATATGTGTGTGTATGTGTGTATATATATATCTTTACACATTTTTTTTCACAGATACACACATATATGTATTTTTTCCTTTAGACATGCTGCTACAAAATAACATTTCTATCATTGCAATACGTTTGTGGGGCTTCATTTGCATGCCCTTTCTACTTTGTGTGCTTTTTTCTTCCTGGTCCTGGAAGGAGACCAGATGCAAAAAGTAATTCACACATTATAGGCAAGGAGACTAAGAGTTTAGTTTGTGCATCATTTATATTCTAGATTTCATCTGGGACTCACTTTGGAAGATCAAACTCAAAGAAATTGAGTTGGCTACTTTTCATCCCTCTATGTTTATATATGTGGAAAAAGCTGGAAACTAAGACCTAAAATAAGGTTTGGGGATTCTCTATGAATCTTGGTTTTTCTCTTTTTTTGGCATCTTCATTAAATGTTCTATAGCGAGGACTGGCAAACTATGATCCACAGGCCAAGTTCAGTCCCTTTCACCTACCTTCCCCGTTTTTGTAAATAACGTTTCATTGGAACATAGACATGCCTATTTTTAAAGGATAGTAGGTCTTTTGCGCTACTCGGGCAGAGTTGAGTAGTTGTGGCTAAGACTGTGTGGCACAACACAAAGCCTATAATATTTTCTATGTTGCCTTCTACAGAAGTAGTTTGCTGATCCTTGTTATATTGCAGTGGTCCCTGAAAAGGGCTATTATAGGTGACTGAACAATAACCCTTAATGCAAAGGAAAACTAATAGGTTGTAGTTCTTTTTGAAATCTTGTCATCTTTTTTATTTGAAAACAAATCTTGTCACCACGTTCTTGAAAAAGCATAATTCATAACACTGTTGTCTACATTGGCAGGCCTATCATTTGCTTATGTGTTTTTCTCATATACAAAATAGTTTAATATGCATTTTCCTTTAAGTCTACATCTGTATTTATAAAATTTAGTGCTAGTATATTTGTCAAGGTTATTATCCCGGGAGTAAAGCAGGCATATGTGAACGTGTACTAAGAGGGTAAAATTTATTTTGATTGCAAATTTTGGTTTTACATTTCTAAAAAGCTCCTATAGGTGGCATTATTTAAAGAGACTTTTTAATGTCTTAAGATACTGTTTCCCCCAAGTTCTCTAGTTGACAAAAGACAGGGTCAAGAACTCAAAAACAAGAGAGGGAGGTGGAATTGTGATGAGAATTTCTTGGGAATAATTCTGGGTGACCATTTCTCCCTTGTCTGCCTTCCTGACAGGGTTGTATGGTGATGTTTGTTCTCTCCTGGTGGGTGGCTCTTCCAACATAGCATGGATCAGACCCCTAATTGGAGGGTCTCCTGCCATGCCTCAGAGCTCAGTGTGTGTCTCTGAGGGAAGTCTGGCTCTTATAGCCAGGTCACCTGTGTTCCACAAGAGACTCAGGCCCAGGAAACAACTTTGTTGTGTTCCTTCCAGCTTGAAAACTTGGATTGGTTTGGTGTTAGAATTTAAATTTCCCTAAATTAGATAGAAACCATTTGCACTTGTTAGGATTTAATGCTAAGCCTTCTTAACAGTACATTCCTTTTCTCCCAAGTCAAGGTTAAGGAGGCAGGTTTGCATGCCTCTTCAGCCTGACTCCCTGTGAGAAAGCAATAGGATCACGGAAAAACACAAATGTTTATCCCAAAGTTCTTTCTCCAAATTATTATGCTAACTTTTTGAAAATATTAGTGGCTCCCTCTGGGCTTTTTCCCTAGGCCCCTTTCAAGGTCATTGCCCTCATGGTCATTGTTGATTACGGGAGGAAAAACACTTTTTTGGAATTTGGATATTGTCCTATATTCTAGAGAAGCTCAGAGAAAACAAAGTTGTTACTGATGTGGCTTCTTTGGGGGGAAAGGGGGAAAGAGGATGTTGAATAAACTTGTATGAAGGCAGAACCTCCCGTTTACTCTCACATGCCTGTGGATTTAAATTTGTAGCATGGCATTTCTCTGTGATATAAAAAGAATTGGAGTTCAGACTAATTCAAGGAATGTGAGAGAAAAAAGACTTTGCTCCATTCTTGGAAACTTACAAGAAAAACCTCTTTATACATATAAATAACCCTTGGGATACACTTTGAACAGAAAAGCAAAAAAAAGTTACAGAACATGAGATCCAGCCTGAAAAAAAAAAAAATACTTCCTCAAATATCTCCAAGGGCTGATTTCATTATAGTTTAGTATCAGAATCAGTCTGCTATAAGAATAGCCAGCATCTTGCAGGAGGCACAGGTGCTGGGATTTAAAGAGGGAGGGAAGACACTACCATTCCCCTTGCCCTGAAGAGCTACCATTATGGGTGCAAAGCAGGGAGTAAGCAGGTGGTCTGTGGCTGGAATGCCTCACAGCTGGGAGTTCATATGACACTCGTGAAGAAACCAATCCAGAAACGGTGGCAAATGAGCTCATGAACTAAACTTCAGAGGACAGGGCGGCAGAGCCCTGAGCACATGCTGAGACACAGTGGGCAGTGGAGGCAGGTAGGATGCAGCCCCTCAGAACCCCCACGGTCTCCTGCCTGGGGCTTCTCATCCTGTGCTCTTGTTTGCTTGCTGGCTGCAGGTTCATCCCAGAGGCGTGGTCGGCCTGCACGGTTACCTGTGGCCTGGGAACGCAGGTGCGCATGGTCAGGTGCCAGGTGCTCCTGTCTTTCTCTCAGTCCGTGGCTGACCTGCCTATTGACGAATGCGAGGGGCCTAAGCCAGCATCCCAGCGTGCCTGTTATGCAGGACCATGCAACGGGGAAATTCCAGAGTTAAACCCAGAGGAGGCAGATGGTCTCTTCGGTGGCCTGCAGGATTTCGACGAGCTGTATGACTGGGAGTATGAGGGCTTCACCGAGTGCTCCGAATCGTGTGGAGGAGGTAAGAAAGGGAGCTCTGGCTCAGATCCCTGCCATCTTTTTCTTCTTTCTTGGGATCTTCTCTCCCTGCAGGCAACTGTGTCATGTGACTGCCTCTATTACAAGAATGATAAGCAGGGGAGAGGAGGGAAGGAGGCCATATGTTAAGCATAAGGAATGAAACACAGATGTATTTCTTTTTTGGCTTGAGTGGCTGTAAGACTGTCCGCTGTGAGTGGCCAACACAGCTAATGCTTTTACTTTCAGTTGTCATTTTGATGTTTTGCAATATATCCTGGTGTATCTGCCTGAGAAACAAGTTGACGCTAACCTGGCAGTGCTCTCAACATTCATTTGCGAGCGTTAGTGCCCCAGTGCACATGGTGTGGACTAAGACCCAAGATATCAAAACATTCTGCTATTCCCAAGGAAAAGTTATAGTCCCTCCAATTTACTCAGCTGATTTCCCAAAGTAATAGCTGTTTATACAAAGGCTGTGTACAAAGTGATAATTAACGCTGTGGTTACCTGGAGCTGGAAAGGAGTTTAAATACCAAAGTCTGACCCCACCCCCATTTCACAGATGAGGAAATTGAGATGCAAAGAAGCTGAGGTTCTTGTTCTAGATCAAACTGCTACTGAGTGACAGAGCCAGGACTAGGAGAGGGCTTTCATTACCCTGTCCAGTGGGTCTTTCCATCATATCAAACTTCTTTAAGTACTTAGAGAATTCCTGGAAGCTTCCATTCATGAATATTATTTAGTTAATCCATGTACATTGACCCAGTTCTCTTAGGTCTATTCCATGGTGACATAACAGATTCACTGATTCTTTATTTTAGGAGTTATGAATGGGATTACAGTGGGGAAGGAAGGCATTTGAATCAGCATTTAAATCTGTGAGATAACAATCTTTCTTTCCACTATAGAAAATTCAGCGTTAGGTTCATATTGCCACTGTCTCCCATGCCTAGTCTGCAAAGAAATTTTGAGAGGTGAGGAAATGCTGGCTGATTTTTGGCTACTCATGACTCCTTTTGGCGTGTTAAGATTCTGTATTCCCGGCAACATTGCTTACTTAGGTGGTGTAAATTGTATTCACATTGTTTCCCAAAACTGTTTTCTAAACCATGACAGTTTGGAAAGTCAAAAGCATCTTTTGTCATTAGTGAGAATGTAAGAGTAAATGTGCCCAAATTGTTCACACATAGTTGAAAGGAATGAATAATGGAACAAATACTAGCAAAGAATCAACTTCCTTCAGTGTGTCTTTTAGAGAGCGGTTAATAGTCCTGACATTGAGGTTCTTGTTTGTGTCTAAGTCTTGCAATTTCAAGCCCTGGAATTCAGAAGTGTTTCAATGGAAAGCCCTGGTATTTTAAAACCTCAACTCCTCCAACTGATTCTGGAAGACAGTTTTCTGGAACACAATTAATGTAACCATGTTCATATGGTATTCTTCACTCATTTTGAGGACATCTTTTTTTTTTTTTTTCCATGCTTAATGAGGGGGATATGTTAAATAAGCTTTATTGCTCTCTGAGCCCTGGCAGGAGCTCAGGAGTCAGTCAGAAAGGCTGAAGCCAGTGGCTACAGTTGCTTCGTTCCAACGTCATGAATGACTCAAGAGTTCAGATGGTTGTATTTTTATCATCAATTTCCATGATCACCTGACTTGAATGATCATTATATCTAGTCTAAAACAAATGTGCTTTGCAAAAAAATAAAAACCGAAAAACATTATTTATTGTCTCTCAGTTATGGTTCTCAGTTATAAATCAAGCCTGGAATTTTATGAACAGATGGAAAAAATA
Source organism: Tolypeutes matacus (assembly GCA_026826555.1). Classification (NCBI taxonomy): domain Eukaryota; kingdom Metazoa; phylum Chordata; class Mammalia; order Cingulata; family Chlamyphoridae; genus Tolypeutes; species Tolypeutes matacus. The sequence goes on along the minus strand of JAKSZT010053764.1, from coordinate 2,740,078 downwards.
GATGCAGTGACAGAAAATATAAATAACCAGATACCTTTATCTTCAAGATTCTAACCGTTCTGCTGACCAGCCAGGTGCTATAAAATTCAAAGTGTAGAGTATATGTGGAATGCATGTACTTTAAAATGTTTTCAGAATATATTGGTTTAGAAATAAGTTCTGGATGTTTGATATACAGTTTATCTCTGCTGATAGGAACTGAGTGTCTTTGTATAACATAAATTGTATATCTTTTATATTCAAGGCAGGGTAAAGTTACTGAAATTTCTTAGGTCTTTAACTGTCAACAACTGAGCACACTTACCTGTGGTTATATCACTGGGCCAAGGTAATATATTTACACCTAAAATGTTAAAATTGAAAATTCCGAAGTTGTGAAAATATGCTCCAATTATATGAACTGAAAACTTATTTCACAATATGGCACATGTATATTTTCAAGTCATTGTTTGACAGTAACATTTTATTGTATTATCAACTTTGATCTTTCACCAAAATATAACCTACTAGGTCATAAATATTTTTAATGATGCTTGCTGAAGCCAACCAAAAATATGCATGATGAACAAATAGATTTTAAATCAATTTTGGGTTGTAAGGCAGGTCACGCTAATCTTATTGTTTTTGTAATCTCAAGAGATGAAATTGGATAGACATAAAAGTAACCTTTCACCTAGCAGAGGTAGAACCAGAAGGAACTAGTTAGTAATTTAGTCTGTAGTTAGTGGCTGCATTTCCCTGAGCTGTCATCAAATATCATATAACAATTATGCTATTCTGGGAGATATAAACACCGAAAATCCCATTTTCTGGAAGATTGAAAGTGAGCCTAACCTGCTCAGATTTGTGTCCTGTGTCCCACCATCACCTCCTTGTTATACTTTAATTTCCCATATGTGAACCGATAGGTGTGGTCAAGGAGAGTGTATTTGAGCCAGAACAGTTTTATTAGTTTGAACTAGACGGTAAAATCAACATTAAAATCTAACTGAGGGAAAACTTGAAATTGACTTCAGCTAAAATGGAAGGCGATGTCTTGTACCTGTTGCTCCCTTTTCCAGATGCATCCTTTCTCTCCTTTTGCATCTGTCAAGAAGGGAAAGCTCAGAATCTTGAAGCACCATACTTAAACATGTGTTCTGTGTTGGTTTAAAATGTCCTTCTGAGCGCATGTATTAGCCCATTTGGAAAGAACACAAACTTGCTAAGTTAATATCTCACATCCTTGTCTGACTCCTTTGGGCCTTTGGGCCAAGTATGTCGTGGACTCGCATTTCTTCCCTCCTCCAACTTCCCACTCTCCCCATTCAGCAGCTCCCTTACTTAATGTTTCTTTCCTCCAAGCATCCCATTCCCACTGCCCCTTAGCCTAAATTGTATGCTGTACTTAAAATGCCCTGCCCTTTAGGCATGTTATTCATTCATTCCACAAAAATTTATTGTGAGTTGATCACAGGGCTGGTCCCAGATACTCCTTAATAATGACAGAACTCTGTCCTTAGTTTCCCTCCACCCCACCTTAGTATACTGAGGCCATCGGCCCTTGTGGCAACAGACATTTAGTGCATGAAGTAGCTGAGAACTTGTACATTGTTTTATAATAAATTGGGTTTGAATTCAGTTACTCTAGAATGCTTCTTAAGTTATTAACCTTCCAATCTTGGCACTTAACCACCCGAAAGGTAATATTTTCTCTTCGAGCCATGATTGCTGGTTTGGGATAATTCACATTTGTGTTCTACATATCTAAGAGAGGAGATCACTGACCTTCTTTTAGAAACTTTAGCCCATGTTACACCCATTCCTTGCGGTCTTAAGAGGGCCTACGTTCTGTAAACAAGGGTTCACAAACGAAGTGGGAGCCGCGCACGTGTGTATGTACACTGGAAACTCCTGAAGCACTCTCGCTTGGTACATGTGAGGAACCTTGGGTTACTTCCTGCCTCAGGGTGGCCAACCCATTTTCTTAATGTTTCATAGGTTAATAACTGAATAAAATAAAAATATATTTTATTCTTTAGAAAAGCATTATGAAACTCAGGGATACCACCAACTAGGCAAATGAATAGAAAACTTAATTTCTAACATAGCCACAACTCTAGATTCTGTATGGAAGTGTTAGATACATCCAGGGGTTCGTCATCATTACCTCAATACTGCAGACCTTTACAGTGGGAAACGTCAGTGATGATATCAACAATTTCTCACGCAATGTTTTGCTGTATATGGTGAATTTCAAATGGCTCAGCTCAGCTGCAGCCAAAATAACACCCTGCAGTCAGCATTATAGAATATAACAGAGTCATTTGAATATGTAACGTAAATCTCAAATGCTTCACCCTGCATTGGCCATGCTATATTTAAATTAAAATTTGAAGTTCATTAAAAAAAGAAAAAAAAAAAAACTTGGAATAAAATAAAGTGTAAAGGGTGCCATCTTGGCCACAGGGTGAATATTGTGGCTGATATGCACTGATGAAAAAAAACGTTTGATCTATTAAACTTACTAGGAAGAAAGAGAGGCACTTCTAATTCTGGCTTTTATATGTCACTTTTTAACGATTGTCTTGCTAAGGGACCCGTCTAAGTCAGTGAAACATCATCTTAGGAAGCATCAGCCTGTTGATTGTGCTGATGACTTCTTGGGGAAAACACAGGGTAGATAGAAAGAGCAAAACAACAAGCCTAACAACTGATGGATCAGTTGCAACATATTAGGTACTATTTGACGAAGCAATGCAGAAAATAAAAAGTTATGTATATACATATTTATTATGTATACATAAAGCTATTTATTTGTGTAGTCACATACTCTGCTGTAACTAAATACAGGTATTTAACTACAGATAGATATCTTCAGCTGTAGATATCTTTATATACATAGCTATGTATGGCTGAAAGCAAATTAGCGAGAATGTCCTGTCTTAGCCTCCTCCCTTGAATTGAACTCTGCTGAAATGATTTCAGACAAATGTCTAGATTATTCTTGACAATCTCCAGAGAAGCAGCTATGACAGCCTCTTAGTATTTTTAAAATGGTAATGCTATCAGTCAGTAAAACTTTAGGGCTAAGAGCACATAATCAATTGTATGACCTTAGGCAAGTCTTTTAACCCTTTTAAGCCTCAGTTTCCTGATCTGTTACATGGGGGTAATAATAGTGCTTACTTTGTTGAGAGGATTGAATGATGCATGCCAAGCTCTTAGCCTGGTACCTGGCTAATCAGCACTCTGCAGCTATTGTCATTATGACTGTGGCACCACAATAAAATGGCTGGTCATTATGTTACCCATTTAGATGTTTCCTTACTCCATGAAAGTTTCCATGAGGGAGACTGCTGCCCCTTTGTAAGACTTGCCAGGTAGCCTGTGCTAGTCACTGCTCAAACTCCCGTTTTACTAGCTATGATTCGGTGACTTGCCGGTGTCGGTGGGAAGATTGTTTTTCGTGGATTCGGTCTTTATGCATCTTGTTCTCTTTCCTTGTTCCAACTTCCAAAGCTGCCCTAGGTCACTAAAGAAAATGAACCAAAATCAAAAGGAAGCCAGCAAAGACTGAAGTCCCCAAGAGCACAGCAGTTTACAGAACGTTAAATATTAAAATGCGGCCTTGGGCCTCCCTTCCAAATACAACAATCTCCTGTTGATTAAAATATAACGCATGAAGGTCTTGGGACCATTTTTTTTTTTTTTTTTTTTTTTTGTCCCCCCCCACCCCTTCTTCTGCATTAAATTAGCACACTTCAGCATTGGTAACCATATAGCTTCGTGGCATTTTTTAAACATTTCAACAGTATTGGTAGAAGCTTCTCTTTCTGGTAGGAGTTGCCCTCGTCAAGGGACATACTTTCAGAGGTCACACGCCTGGGAGTACTTTCTCCCAGATGGGGTGATTCTTGACCAGATTGGCAGGCGTGGGCTTTAAACTGCCGTCTCTGACATTTAGGCCAAGTCCTACCAGTCACAGAGACCTCCCACCAGCTGCCTTGTCTACACTTCATCACCCCCACACACGCCCACTCTGCACTCAGGCCTGACAGTGTGATTTGTACTCAGGTGTCCAGGAGGCCGTGGTGAGCTGCCTGAACAAACAGACGCGGGAGCCTGCTGACGAGAGCCTGTGTGTGACTAGCCGCCGGCCCCCACAGCTCCTCAAATCCTGCAGTTTGGATCCCTGCCCGGCAAGGTAAGGGGCCCATTGCCTGCCTTCTCATCCAGGAGCATGTATAGAACTGGGTGCATCTTTTCATGGGTAAGACTGGAAAGCTGTTGTTGCCCAGTGTTTTGAAAACCAATTAGCATGAGTTCAAACTTCTAGTCAAATCTGCTTACATTTAATTGAAATAGGGCTTTGGAATTCCAGCACAGTGGTCATGTACATGTTCCAGAAGGTTCCGTGCACTGAAGTGAGCCCCAAGGCATAGCTGGCACATGCCACTGTTGCTTTCTCCTGGAGGCAGCATGAACTGACCACAGTCTCCACAGTCCCTGCCACCTTTTAGCCTGTGCCCCCAGGGCCTCACACCATAGTAATGAACTGGCTTGTGCATTGCAGGGCATAAGGAACCAAAGCATCTGGGTGGTATAACTGATCCACTGTGAAATCTTTATACACACAGCATGCAGATTCATTATAGCATGTGTTTGGGTGTGTGTGTATGTGTGTGTCTTTCCAAATGCATAAAATCAATTAGAGCATTTCACTGTTCAGTCATGCCTGGGTCTCATTATTTTCCAACCTTGAATCTTAATCAGTCCAATCACTGCTTCAGTCCACATAATTTTATGGTGTCTTGAGAGAATTGCCTTTAGATATTTCTTTGAAGCAAATCTCTGTAGAAGCCAAACCATCTCATCTATGATTCTGGTTTGAAAGGGAGACATTTAAAAAGCCAAAGCCAGACTTTCAGATCTGCTGCTGGGATGAAGAATGTTATTGTATAAGAAGGCCATATTCTAAATATGAAGGGAAATGATGTTTCTGAATGTTATTTCTTCTCTCTCTACAAAGTGTATCATATAGGTAGACATGCATTGCTTTCAGGCATTAACAGTAATTACCTAGTCAAACTGATGCTGCTTGCATTATTTCTCAGCATACTGAATTCCTGTCTTTGGGAATTAGAGGGTACAGATCACAGGCCTCCTCGGATCAGACCAGGGCATAATCCCATAGTGACACTTCTGCTGGTCACCAGAGCTGTTCAGTATATTGATCTGAATGGTGGGCATGGGCTTCCCTCTCCAAATGCAAAAGTGAGGAGGGTTGCTAGTGCCTCATTCTTGAAGACAACCAGCAAATCAGCCAGCCAGTGCTTGGAGCAGCACCCCATCCAGAAGAACAGAAGCCAGTAAAATACGGTTAAGGGCTGGGCCAAGAAGAGCCCAGATCTAGTTCACAGGATCCTGGGAGACCTCTTTTTCTAGCCTTGCCCCACCTGGTTGCACATATCTGTCCATTTCTCCAGTTGGATAAACCTAAGATCTAAGTGATGGGTAATATCCCCTTCTATTTGACTATAGTTCACCCACACATCACCACCACCACCACCCCCAAAGAATAAAGCAGAGTAGATTTAGCATGAACAGCTTCCAGGGGGCTTGAATAGGAGAAAGCCTGGCCTCTCATCCCAACTTTGTTACCAACTAGCTACGTGACATTGGGCAAAATGCCCACCCTTTGTCTTTCCACATCTGCAAAATGAAGTGGGTGTACTAGGTTATCTGAGGGCACCATGTCCTGCTCAGATGCCCCATGATTCTTCATTATTCTTTAGGCAAAAGTATTAGACTACTACTGCTGCTCATAAATGCTGTCATTTCCGTTCTGATTATTTACCATCACTTCAAAAACGAGCAGCAGGATCTTTCTAACCACATGCTAGTGTTGTAATGACATCCAAATGCTGTGATGAGCTGAGGCAAAGCCTAGAATTTAGTACCTGGGACAAGCTGAAAGTCTTCTGGGATTTGTGGCCACTGAACCCTCTCCTTCCTTGAGCAGCATAAGAAATAGGACAGAAGATATTACTTACCATCTACAAAGTACTAACTATGGTTATATTAGACAAGCTTAACTTGCTCCATGACCTTTTTATTGACTCATGGACAAGGAACCTTGTTGGACTTAATGTTGTTCCATCTGCTCCAGATACACTCAATTCTCTGATTTTCTACCAGTCTTCTATAGACTGACAGGCAAGACAGCCAGTGATTCTTTGAGCTGGGCATTTATAGAGTGATGCTAATTAAAGCAGTAAGGGGGGTGAAGCACAGTGGCCTGATGTGACTTACTCTCCTCATCTTCCATGCAAGAGTCGAAGTAGATTCCCATCTGAAAAGTGACAGATGGATAAAGACGTATCTTCCATGGGATGGTTCAGTCTAATATCAGAGAAAAGATTCTCTCTCTCTCTCTCTCTCTCTCTCTCTCTCTCTCTCTCTCTCTCT
>JAKSZT010053764.1:2715882-2733618 GCA_026826555.1 Tolypeutes matacus | reverse complement strand
CTCTCTCTCTCTCTCTCTCTCTCTCTCTCTCTCTCTCTCTCTCTCTCCCTCTCTCTCAATGTGGGTGTAAGATGCATAGGGAAGAGAAAATATGTTTGGGGGAGGCATAATAGTGTGTTTTCCCTAGCATCCTCTGTTCATTTGGGGGTAATTTAGATCTTTAATTCACAGTTCTTACTCTGCCTGGTTCATTGTACCTTCTACATTTGGTATGTCCTCTGATGGGCCTGAAGCTTCTACTCTCTTTTGGGTTCTTGGTCTCTACTGATATCCAAGTGTTTAAAAGAACAATAGCATTTTCTGTGGGACAGAAATGATGTGCCAAGTCTTGGTCACTGGGCTTATGTCTCTGAGAGGTGAGCCCTCGTTCACATACATTGTTTTCCCAGGAAATTGTTAAGTCCTACTGAACACCAGCTAGAAGCTGCTTTTCTTCTTGCATGTAGTCAGTTATCAGACCACGTGGAGAATACCGAACGGCCCTAGAAAGCATGTTCTATCTGGGCAGTCCTTTTAAAATTAACTTCACCCAGCTTACTCTCTGTGAATGGCAGAGCTTGTATCAGAAGCACATGTCCAACTTTCACCAGGTTTAGACAGATACATTCTCAATCCTAGATATTCACAACAGCAAGGATATGCTTGAGACTTTAAATACCAATGTAAAATGTACATAGCCTTAGGATAATATCCCTTTAGGGTATCAGCCATGTACTCTAAAGTAGCCCCAAAGCAAGAATACAAGGGAACGCTTCACTCGAGGGAAGAGTGGACAAGATGGAGATTGATTAAATCATTTAGTATTACCCAGGGAGAAAGAGGATTGTCAAGAGAGCTTGGAGGTTTTACATTTAGGCAATTTTGCCTAAAATCAACCATAAGTAACAAGGACTGTTTTTACTTTTGAGCTGCCAATAAGAATTGAAGTTGATAACAAAGATGTTATCATTACAATGTAGAAAATCTTTTTAGGCATCTTTACCACCCTCTTCGAAATTTGTCTCTAGAAGACACAAAACCCAGGCAATGTTTCAGTGGTGAGTTAGACTAAGGGGGAAATATCCAAAAAGGAGTTCAGTCATTAGGAAAGAAGGTGGCTTCCTGCTCCCATTAAGAAAGTTTTCTGAGTATTTTAGTTATACAAGTATACATGAATATTCTCATTCTTTAAAACTCAAACACTCAAACACAGAAGACATAATCAGGAAAGAAATGTATAAGCTCTCCTTTCATCACCATGCTCTACAGTTCCACTCCCTTCCTCTCTGTGGAGATAACTACTGTTAATGAGTCGGTACCTTCCAGACCTTTTTCTATGTGTTTATATACATATATAGACATATACAAGATAAGTTTTTCCCTTTGTAAATGGGATCTTACTGTATATATTCTTTGGCAACTTGATTTTTTTTCACTTAATATGCACTAAAGATCTTTTCACATCCTTGAGACCACCAAAATAAAAGGACCAAGAAATAGATTTAGACCTGTGTTCAAATCCTGTATGTTACTTTCAGCTGTTTATGACCTTCAAGAGGTCATATACCATCTGGATCCTTAGTTTCTTCTTCTCTAAAATAGGATCAATTATCTCTAATTCATAGAATTATAGTAAGCATTCAAAGAGATGAGATAGACAAAATACTAGTTCAGCACCTGGCACAGAAAAAAATTAATTCTCTTTCCCCTTCATTTTTGGTGAAGACTACTTCTAATTTAAAAGAAAACACACTATTTTTTTTAATTCAGGACTTAACTAAAATTGATTAGATTTTCTTTTATTCACCTAAGTCTTATTTATTAAGTCTCACTGACTATCTCCCTGGTATAAGCAGCCCATGGAAAGCCAGAAAGCACTACCTTAAAAAAAAAAAAAAAAGAGTATGACTGTTATTAATTATAAGCATTTGATAGCTTGGCCAGTGTGTGTTGAAAAGATTTGGTCAATGTATGTGGAGGAGGGGAAAGAAGCAAAGCAATGAAAGCCAGATGGCTGAAAATGAAGGAAATTCCAGGCAATTTCTGCAGTTTTGTTCTAACATACTTTTTTAAACTAAACTTTTATTTCTGTGCAACAGAGAACAGCTGAATGGTACAGAATAGATAAACAGTGAAGGAAAAAGAGCCTATAATTCCAGGAACAGTGCTTGGTTTCTCTCTGTACCCTCACTCCTCCCTAGCCCCAGTCTCTTTTCTCAGACTAAGGGTGGTTCTTAGAACAGGCAAGAGCTATAAAAGAAGTTTGAGAATCCCTATTTGAGAGCAGAGAGTTAAGAAACACAGCTTAAAGGTCATGGAGTCTCCTCCTTAAAAGCATACTTCAGAATGCCTATTTTATTGTACACTAACAAAATCCATGCGTGCTAGCAGCAAATGATTTCAAATTTCAAATTTTCTTTTATATCAGCCTAAAATGGCTAGAGCAGAAGGTGTGTTGCCTTTTAACACAACCATGTTCTAATTTATTTGATGGAGCTTTCAGAGCTTTGCAAGCTCCTTCCCCTCTGACAACTTGTTTTAAGAGTTACTGTTTCAACCTGCTCTCTAAATATTGGTTTATCTTGTGCTGTGCTCACAAAGTTTCCATACGGTGCCTTTTGGCTCTGCCTATATTAACTTTTAAGTGTTTAAAGTGAAAGCACAGGAAAGCTCACTGGCATTTACAGAAATTGAGTCCAGATTTGGAGGCCACATTCAGGAGCCTTTGGAGAGTTAATGCTATTACTACTGTCATCCTCCTAGGTAAATCCAGATGCATCTTATATTCTCTCTTTTCTTCTACTGATGGATGGTCACACAGAGGAACCTATGAAGACCTGTTTCTTAACTGTTGAGCCTGATTGGCCCAATGGGAGCCTCTGTTATTTCTCTATCCAGAAATATGTTGGCCTATGGCTCAGCATTGTCCCCAGCAGCATTTTTACATCTACAAGGGTAAAAGTCAAATTCTTCAAAGGCCCAACTCTTCATTTTTCCTCAAGAGAACCCTTTCCATGTTTGTACATCACCTTTTATATCAACCTCAAACCTGTATGAAAGGAGCTTTAATGGTATTAGAAATCACTTTGCATGCATAGATTTAGTTAGTGTGTGAATCTGTGGTAAAATCATGGGATTGGATCTACTTTCCCAACATGTCACTTGAAAACATAATGGCTCAGTCTAGAAAGATGGAAATATTAGCTTAAGAAAAATCCGCTCAACTAAATCCTGAGGGAAGCTCTCCTGGTTTCTTAATATCTATGTCATTAATTGGACAGCACCATAGACCACATAATTCTGCACAGACTCTGAAAAAAGTCCTTATACAGACCATTGACAAAAATTAATCTTTTGCGTAAAAATTAAGGCAGAAGGTGGTTTTACATGTCAATTCAGTAAAACATAAAAATGCATTGAACATCAAGTCAGGGATGACTAGAAGACAAAACCCTTTACTAATGGAATTCACAGGAAATGCTGTGAATAAGGCAAGCACAGGGTTTTGTGCAGGCTGAGATTTAGGGAAGGCTTCCTGGAGGAGGTGATGGCTGTGCTAAATTTAAAGGGACAACTAGGAGTTATCCAGGTGAAGAAAAGTGAAGAGAGATATTCAAGAGACTATGAAAAACATGAGCACAAAGTAGAAGGCAAAAAGAAGTGGAAGCAAGTGTTAGAGGGTGGGCAAGGGCCAGATCCAGGAGAGCCCAATATATGCTACGTTAAGTGGTTTGACCTTTATATTCAGTAGGCAATGGAGAGAGCCATTGAAGGGCTTTAAGCAGGAGAGTGCAACGGTCAGGTGTAATTAGAGAGAGAAAGATGACTCTAGCTGCTCATCCAAGTGAGCTAATTTTTATTATTTTCTAAGTATCTTCACTCTTTCTCATGTTGAATCACAAAGAAATAGTATGCTCTGTGTGATCTGTACCGTTATATTTTCATTGAGAAGGTAACTGCCTCTTGTCCTAGATAGATTAGCATTTTGTTTGCTCCCAGGAGCAACCCAGTATGGTATTTACACAGCCTTTCCACCTGGAAGGAGGGATAATAGAACCCCAGGTAAGGGCATCATAAAGGAAATAATGAGAGGTGCAGCTGGATGATTTCTAAGGCCCTTCCAGCTCTAACACCCTGTGATTCTTTGAAGGTAATGAGAATTATCCACAGAGTGGAAGCTTTTCAAGAAGAAAGAAGGAAATTCTATTAGACAAATAGTTTAAGTCAAATTTAAGTCCTGAAGACAAAGCATCTCTATTAGTCATGAAAGAGGAGCCAGCTTTAACTATAAATTGAAGAATCATGAAAAGTCTATAGCAAACAAGACTTACATTTCCCTGAGAAGAATTTGGGTAAGAGCATTCAAGCAACAAGGATGGTTAAACATTGAAATAGTGAAAGTTTTTTTTTTCTAATTCCTTTGTGGTGTTTGTTCATGTGAAAGAGAATACAAAGTTTTCTGGATCCCTCTATTTACAATTTTAGATACCCTTTAAGATAACTAGAATTTCTCTTTGTTCAACATCCATTGAACAAATATGTATTGCAAGCCTATTTGTGCCAGGCATTGTGCTGGAGATACAGTAATGATCAAAAGCCACTTTCTTCCCTGAAGCAGGTAAAGCCAGAATTTAGGAACAGTCCTGGAGAGACCGTTATGTTTGGGGAAAAAAAAAAAAAAACTTGGATGCCTTAAATGCTGCCTTTGTAAAGATCGTTATTAAACTAAACAACCTCCTGAATTCTTCAGTGTTCCAAAAGCTGACATCTCTTTACCAGTCATCAACTCCATTGCTCAGAAGCACAATGGGAATGGAAATACCACCACCAGATAGCTTTCTGCTGTAGATACGGTGATGAACACAGAGGTTTAGGGTTCAGAAACCTTCCAGCTGACAAATCAATCAACAGAACTACAGAGGAGACTCCCAAAGTAAATCTTTTACAGTTTTTTTTCATTTCCCTATAATCCAGAGTTTAGAAAGTATAAGGCATTGACTTGACTAAAGCTTTGAAATGAGAATTATGCTGCCTAAGTGTATCCAGTGCCTTGTTTGGAAATTTTGAGCAAAAGGCATCATGCACAATTTGAGATAAGAGCTTTTCTATTTGCCGTAGGGTTACAGATATGCTGTGTTACTATGTACCTTCAGATTGGAAAACAAAGAAGTAGGAAAAAGCCTTGAGAAAGAGAGAGGTATTTAAGCAACATAAAAATGAGGGAGCAAAAAAGAGAACGTAGTGATTTGTGCCCTGTAATCTGGGGAATACAGTTCAGGAACAGCTCGTCTTTCTGAAAATATTATTCCTGTCGTGGTACCAGCCCAAGGTCAGGCAGTTCTTAGGTTATCTGCCATGATTGCAGAAAGTTCTGTCACAAAGCAAAGCCCAGCCAACAGCTTCCTTTTCTGTGGTGAATCGGTGTTCCTCCTTCATGCTTGTCCTTACATTCCTCCTTTTCCTTCACCACTTTGTCTAAGTATCTTTACCTGGGGCTGTAGTGAATCTCGGTGTTTGTGTTGGCTACTCAAGAAGCCTAAGGCAAGAATGATTGTCACTGTATTAACACAGCTCTCAGCCTCACCAGATGCTTACTGCTTACTCCTGGGGCTTCAGATTTCCATCGAGTTCCTGTCCTTGAGGCCTAGACTGATAGAGACCACAGGCAATTTGCTGGATCAGCGTAAGATGGTGTGTTCTCTGTAACTCATGGCTGTTGACTCTGGTCCCTGAGTGCATGGACATAGCCACCTTTGGGCTAGCCATGTGATTAAAAGAGCCAGAAAGGGCTCTGCCCAGGGCACCTACAGCTTGCCGATACTCCACTGTTAGTGACAGTGCTCAGTACTGAAGCCATGGTTTGCTCTGCTGATGATGCACATCACTCTGGGAGACGTACTCATTATCATCTCAGCATGATTTTGCTTAGAATCAGACACCATTTTTCTCCTAATAGGAAACTTGGCGACATTTGAGAAAGGGGTAACTTCAGGAGGAGAGGAAAACAGGAGACTTAGGAATGCTTAAAGCAAAATATTCCCTACCAGGTATAGGGATACTGCCTGAAATAGGAGAAAAATCATGGATTTTTGGCTCTTTCATTTGCTGTGTGGCCTTGGGCCAGCTACTTGGCCTCTTTGAGGCTCAGCTGTCATTATCTGTAAAATGAAGATAATTATTCCAACCACAGAGGGGGGGGTTGTAAGAATGATCACATATAGTAGACACACACACACACATTTGCCATCCCTCTTAGTTCCCTATGCAGGAAACTTTATGACATAAGAAGACCATCTGATCTAATTCATACTTATTGCAGTTTATTCCTGTATTTCCTTGTAGGAACAGAATGAAGGGTAGGGTATGGATAGAACCTAACTTTAAACCAGTTTCCTCTACAAGCCTTGCCAGATCACTGGAATAAGAAGCAGAGCAGCTGGTTCTCACAGAGCCCACCAAGCCTGAAAAAGTTAGTTCTTGTTGGGACATTCCTTTTGACTTTAGCACCTAATCCAATAAGGTGTGTTTTTCAGAAATGAGATGTTGATGTGGGGGGCAGGGGAGACAGAGTCCAAATATTTCTCAAAAGTTAATATCCTGTTCTGACATGATTGAAGGAAGTAAGGCCCTTGTATAAGTGAGGTGTGAGTACTGAAAATGAGCAGCTGTGTCCATGTATATGTATATGCATATGTGTGTATATATATATATATATGCATGCATGCATGCTATGACTCACCAATTGTCCCCTCAAATCACTGTAGGAGGGAAGAGGAAAAAGAAAACTGGAGAAAGGGAAAAAGTGTGAAGAAAAAAAATAAGGAAAGGAGGAATATCTAACAAAACCCATAAGATCCAGGGCATACTCCCCACCCCATTCTTATCAACCTTCATAGTTCCTGTTTGCGCAAGATAGGAACTCCCTAATAGTGTCCATTTATTGAGAGCTTACAGTATGCCAGACATTGTGCGCATCACTTTACATGCATTATTTTGTTTAATCTTGCCCACATTTTTATAAGGATGACACCATTCCTTAGCCTGATTTTAAAACTGAGAATTTAGAAGGGTCACATAACTAACAGGTACAAGGTCTGTTAAATTCCAAGGCAGTTGCTAATAGCTTTTGTTTCCATCTTTCCCTCTATCAGTGGTGTTTATTAAGCTCCCGCCATCCACCCAGCTTCCTTCCATCCATCCACCCATCCATTCATCCATTGCCTACCTTGTTTTAGGTACTAGCTGTAGACATGGGAATTACCAAAGTGAAAAGAATCAGACCTAGCCTCATGGGAGCCTATCACCTTGTGAAGATCATAAATAAGTCAACTCATCTTCAGCAGATAACCTTCCTCCCATAGTCTCAGTTATTAAGGTTAGAACTAGCCCCTTGGTAAAAGCTGGTCTTAAGGGATAGAGTAAAAAACTTCATTAGTACACATACTTCTCAGGGTAAAACCAAACATACAAGAAATGAAGCATGCTAAAAGAGGAATCGAACAGACCTAAAGCAAGTGTCCTAAAACCCAACACTGAGTCATTAGGCAAAGCACTCCGGTCCTAAGAAAACATTTTTATAAAGAAATACTAAGTCATCCAGAGAGATGCTTAGGAACCTGGAAGACTTTGGAGGCAGTCTTGGAACTTTGCATCCTTCCTCTGCCACTACTAACAACCACTGTCCTACTTTATACATAGCTGATGGCCTGTTCATGTTGTAAATTACCACCACCACCACCCCCTACATGTGCAAGCACACACACACACACACACACACCCCACACACATATGACTTCTCTTGCTCCACAGAAACTCTGGGTCTCTGCCTCCTTTTCTGTGCCACTCCCTTCTCTTATCCTTTCTTAGTATCCCTTCCCTCTCTCCCCTTCATCGCTTGCCACATGGGACATTTCACAGTATTGGTTTTCAGTGTCCCACTATCTGATCAGTTTTCCAAATGCTTATTCATTCTGCAAATGTCCTCAGAAGATTTGCTTAACATAGACAGCAACATTACAGAGAAATCTCAGTTTGGGAACTGATATTCAAATTGTTTTGAAGTTTAGGGAGTAAGGAAAAATGAAATGTATACTCTGGCCTTAGTAAAATCCCACATGCCAAACATGAGATTTTTCTTTATACAAGAGTCAAAAGTATATATAGGGGGAGCAGATGTGGCTCAGGCAGTTGGGTGCCCACCTCCCACATGGAAGTGTCCCGGGTTTGGTTCCTGGTGCCTCCTAAAGACAGGCAAACAACGAGCAGACAATGAGCAAAAAAATGAGCAGACAACAAGAAAAAATCAATAAGCAGACAATGAGAAAAAATGAGCAGACAACAAGCAAAAAACAATGAGCAAGACAGCAAGCAAACAATGAGCAGTCAGCAAGCAAGAGTAAAAAACGAGCAGGGAGCAGATGCGGATCAAGCAGTTGGGCACCTGCCTCCCATATGGGAGATCCCAGGTTTGGTTCCCGGTGCCTCCTAAGAAGAAACAGAGAATGAGCAAACAATGAGCATGAACAATGAGCAGACAACAAGCAAAACCAGCGAGAAAATAGACAAGGGAGCCATCTGGGGCAGGGGAGTGATAAAAATAAATACCATTTTTTAAAAAGACTAAGTCTTTTTTAAGTGTGTATGGGATGACTTTGTAGATCATTCCACAGTATATCCAGGATGCTTTCTGAAAAACCGAATTTAAGTTCGATAGACAATGAAGCTTTTATATCACTGATGCACTTACTGGGGAAATTCCCTGAAATGTTAAAGAAATCTCTGTGGGTGGTCAGTGCACCATTTCCCCCCCGCTGCCCCCCGCTCCCGCTGCTACCCCTCCCCCAACCTACCATACTTTTTCTGCCCAGCTCCTCCAAATTAGCAAGCTGGCAAAATCAGAGAATGCAGTGCCCAGAGCTTATACAGTTTTAAGTTTCATCGCTTTGGAAAATCACGGAAGGAAACTGATATAAGCAAGGTATTTATTGATATAAAACCACCACACTAGAGAGATACCACTTATCAATGCTTTTTTTGTGAGGAAAGTGATGCCAGAATTCCAATGTGGTGGAGAAGATGATAGTGGAGCCAGGACTTCCTCACAAGATGCGCCCTACCGTCAAACTTGACTTTGCAGCATTTTGGGGGCATGAATAGTAGACAGTTTGATTGCAATTTGCAAGGAGATAATAAGGTGACAGTTTGTGGGCCAGGAAACAGCTTTCATTTCTCTCCCCTTTATTCTGTGTTACCTATTATGTACTTCCACAGATTGTCTGAAGGTGCATCCTGGACACACCTAGAAACAACTTATGTGAAAATGGGTACTGTCATGCATTTGAATTTATGGAGATTGACAATATAACTGACCCCTGGTGGGGTAAAGAGAAACCACATGTGGGCTGGACTGAACCTTCCTTGATCTAGAAAAGAGAAAGTGCTGTTTTCCAGCTCACCCTTGCATACTTAACACCTCCTGGAGGGTAGTTCCACAGAACAAGGTTGGCAAGCAGCAGACCACTTTTCACCACACATGGTCTTGCTGCAGCTATGTATTTATATAGGTGTAGACAGTGGTTTGATGGACTGTATTCCTTTCTCTTGACATACAGAAAGGCAGTGTTTGAAGCCTGGTATTATTGGTTATACTATCTTACTGCATTTTTTTCACCCCAAATGTGTAAAATTGCCTTTCTTTTGTGTCTCTGAACCTAAATAAACTCAAAATGTAAGCCTATCCCAGTATTTATGTCAGTTCAAGAATGTAATCATTTGCTACTTAGCATATTTTGGGAACCCTGAAAACCATCCTGTATAAATAAAGTAGCCTCTGAAATGGATGGGTTTTCTGAATACTAAATGTGCTTATTTGTTCACAAAGAATTCTCTCTGCTAAATGAACCAGTTGAAAAGGTAAAGGATTGGGTGGACTACCATGCCAATGATAGATAACACTGATGCATCAAGACACTTCACCAATGAGTGCACAATCCTCAAGTGGCATTGGCATTCCATGTTTGTTGTAGGCAAAAGAGTAAGCCATTTTCACTGCTATCCATGTTTTGCCAACCAGTTACTGGAATCTAGATTCACTCACTCCTGGTGATTAAGGTATCACGATCACATGGAGAACTTATGGGACATCTAATTCTCATCACTTCCCAGTAGGCGCTATCAGCACTATTAGTAGTCTCAATACTAAAAGACCATAGGCCTCATTCTTTACACTCTGAAAAGCCATGATGTAGCAAGATGTTTGGCTGACGGACTTGTCTAGAACCTAAAAATTTAACAAATGAATCTCAATCAATGACTGGAATTGCAGAATCCCAGAATGTAATTTGGTCCAATTCCTTCGTTTTATCTGTGAGGAAAGAAAGGCCAAAGATGCAAAGTGACTTGCCCACATAGACATAGCTAGCAAAGCGAGAACTAAAAAGACTAAAAATTAGTCTTTCCCAACTTTGTGCTCAGTTTCCATTATAAACAGGAAAATCCAAGAAACTGGTATAGTGAATGAGAATGTAGTATCTAGAGCCAAACTTCCCGAGTTCAAATCTTGGTTCTGCCACTTATTGGCTTTATGTCTTTGAGTAAGTCATTTAAGCCCCCTCTACCCTTGTTTCCTTATCTGTTTAATAAAGATGAAGTGATACCTACATCATTAATAAAGATTAATGAGTTAATATACATAAAGCATTTAGATGACTGCCTGGTTATTTAAGGATAGGCTCTATATAAGAGTTTTCCTTTTCCTAAAGATGCGCTAAGAGCTCAAATTATGTGACAGATTAGGTGACCCAGGTGGTCAAAGGTGTACATAATACACTCTTAACTAGGATAGGAAAGGATTTTCTTGCCAAACTACTGAAAGAATTTTCTACTCTTTCTGTATACTTTTGTCCTAACACTATAGAAATAAGTTGAGAATTTTATGCACAGCTAAGAAGGTACCAGATACTTCAGGTAGTAATCTTTTGTCCTTTCCAAAGATGTGCTATCCATCAATATGGAAAGCATTCCTTACTATTTAAGAGGGAAGAGTAAAGGGGGAGGGGTCAAGTTGGAAATGAAGATGAGAAATAATTAGAAAAAGCTGCATTCATGGAATTTGAGGATTTTTCCTAGTTATTTAGTATAAATGAATGAGAATCAAGATTTACAAATTCATCTGAAGTCCTTAAAACAGTGCCTAGTACATTGCCTATTTGGAAACTATTATTGTAATTGTTGACCTCATTTACAAATAAAAAGTTGATGTTCAAAGAGGGTAACTTGCCCAAGGTTATAAATACGGTGGAAGTAGATTCTAACCCTGGTTTGTTGGAATCCAAAATTCTGGGATCAATATCATTCTTTGACATTGTGCTCATGCTGCCATCTGCTTGTTAACTGTAAGGTTGGGATTTAGGGCAATTTATCAGTTTATCAGATCCAAGTATATTTAAAAATATTGTTCCATTTTGAGTTGACTTTTGTAAAAGAAAACATAGGGAAGCATCTTCAGAATTATGTGTTAGGTGATGGTTTCTTAGACTTTACACCCAAAGCACAAGCAACAACAACAAAATAGATGAGTGGGACCTCATCAAAATTAAAAACTTTTGCATATCAAAAGACTTTATCAGGAAAGTAAAAGACAACCTACACAATGGGAGAAAATATTTGGAAACCACATATCCAATAAGGGTTTAATATCCAGAATATATAAAGAAATCCTACAACTAAACAAGAAAAAGACAACCCAATTTAAAAATGGGTAAAACCCCTCTCAATTAGAAGTGAGTGGGCATCACCATCCCAGAATCCTCAGGATCGGGGAATGAATGATGGATTGGGGAATGAACAATGGACTAAAATAGACTTACTTTTATTCTACTATAGACTTACTGTTACTCTAGCAATGGAAGAACTTTTATCATTGATGTGGAGGCAGTGGCTACCTGAGGTTGTGAAGGGAAGGAGAGGGGAAAAATAGGTGTAATATGTGACATTTTCAGGACATTGGAATTGTCCTGAATGACATTGTAATGACAGATACAGGCCATTATATATCTTGTCATAACTTAGAAAATTGTGCAGGAGAGAGTTTAAACTATAATGCAAACTGTAATCCACATTTAGTGGCAATGCTCCAATATGTGTTCATCAATTGTAACAAATGTACCACACTAATGAAGGATGTTGTTAATGTGGGAAAGTGTGGAAGGTGTAGGGATTGGGACATATGGGAATCCCCTACATTTTTTATGTAACATTTATGTGATCTAAGTATCTTTTTAAAAGTTTTTTTTAACAAAATAAAAATAAAAATGGCAAAAGACTTGAATAGGCTTTCCTCCAAAGAAGATATACAAATGACCAAAAAGCATGAAAAGATGCTCAACATCATTAGCCATCAGGGAAATGGAAATCAAAACCACAATGAGATACTGTTTCACATCCACTAGAATGGCTAGTATTAAAAATAAATGGAAAATGCTGAAGAGGATGCTGAGAAATAGAAATATTCATTGCTGGAGGGAATATAAAATGAGGCAGCCACTGTGAAGATAGTTTGACACTTCTTCAGAAATTTAAGTGTAAAATTACCATATGACCCAACAGTCCCACTTTTAGGTATATGAAAGCAGGGTCTCAAACAGATATTTGTTCATAGCAGCATTGTTCACAACTGCCAAAAGATCGGAGCAACCCAAGTGCCCATGAACTGATGAATGGGTAAATAAAATGTGGTATATACACACACACACTGAAATAGTATTTAACCATAAAGTTCTGATACATGGGACAACATGGATGAATCTTGAAGACATCATGTTGAGTGAAATAAGCCAGATACAAAAGGGCAAATATTGTATAATCCCACTGATGTGAAATAATTAGAATAAGCAAATTTGTAGGGTCAGTAACTAGAATACAAGTTACTAGGGGCCAAGGTGGGAGTAGGAAATGGGGAGTTAATATGTAAATGGTACAAAGTTTCTATTTGGGATGATAGAAAAATTTTGGTACTGGATGGTAGTGATGGTAGCAGAACATTGTAAGTATAATTATATATTTGAATGTGGTTTAAAGGGAAAATTTTAGATTGTATGTATGTTCCTAGAATAAACTTTTTAATAAGACTGTATAACATAGGTAATGTAAACCAGGGACTATAGTTAATAGTACAATTATAATCATATTCTTTCATCAATTGTAACAAATATACCACATTAATACAAGATGATAAAAATGGGGGGGGGAGGGTATATGGTAACTATTTTCTGTATGATTTTTCTGTAAACCTATAACTTCTTTTTTTTTTTTAAGATTTTATTTGTTTATTCATTTATCCCCCCCTTGCTGCTTGTGCTCGCTGGGTCAGCTAACCACGCCGTGCAGGCGGGCTTGCCTTCACCAGGAGGCCCCGGGAACCGAACCATATGGTAAACGGGAGCCCCACTGATTGAGCCACAGCCGCTTCCCATATAACTTCTTGAATAATAATAATATATATGTGATGACCCATGAATTTGTTTAAGATATCACCCAGGACAGGGAGAAAAGGGTTCTAAGGATAAAAGTCCTAGCAATAAATGAGTGTCATGGATACTCAAAAGCAAATGAAGGATTTAATAAGCCAATATAAATCCTAATATGAGAGTTTAAAATTATTCAGACTTTAGCCTGGTAATAGTCCCTTAACTTGACCTAAGTAAACAAAACATCAAAGAACAAGATATATATTCTACTTGAAGAGATCTTTAAACCTAAGTTGAATAATCATTTTAGGTCATTTTTGTGTGGTCACACATAAAAACACTTGTGAAAGGTCTCACTTTCTCCTAGAATAAACACCCTTAAGGGGTAAAGAGCATAGGCACTGCTACTTCCCACTTCCTGCAAATAAAACCTCTGTGTGACACGAAACCTTCCTGGTCTGTTTTGAGCAGGCTCCACCTGCAGGGAGGGGTGTATGTGTGTGTCCATATCCCATCACTGATGGAATTAATCACCTTGAATCAATAGCTAACTGTTTCTTCCTCTGACTCCTCACATGTCAAACTCAGGAGATAGAAACAGGGAGATACCTCCCGGGAACTAGCTCTTTTGTTTTCCTCTGCCAAGCCAGGCTTGAATTGGATTTAGGATCTGGAGGTGTGGATGGTCTGCTTGAAGGACCAGTAACCCTGTTCATATCCTCACTGAAGGCTGACACCCTTAGGATGGACTGAAAAGGAGCACAATGGCCATTCCAGCTCAGGTGTATGCCAGTCAGCCCAGAGGCTGTCCAGGAGGCTGAGAGTGTGAAGTCTGGGGAGCTTAAGTCACCTTTGCCAGTGGGGGGTGGGCTGCCCACAGTGCCTCTGCTCCCCAGGCTCCTTTGCCCACCCTTAACTATACGGAGGAAGAGAGGTGTTAGAACCAGACTTT
The DNA here is from genome assembly GCA_026826555.1 of Tolypeutes matacus. NCBI lineage: Eukaryota > Metazoa > Chordata > Mammalia > Cingulata > Chlamyphoridae > Tolypeutes > Tolypeutes matacus. The sequence continues at coordinate 2,719,221 of JAKSZT010053764.1, read as the reverse complement.
TCCAAGGACTTGGGCTTTCTGCTCAATACTCTTTCCAGACCTGAGCATGGGAATAAACAAATTATTATTCCCCAAGTACACCACGTCCCAAATGTACCACGTTTTCTTACACCTCCTTCTGGAATACCTTCCCTTTCTGCCTTTGCCTTGGTTAACTCTTAACTCACCCTTCAAGACTTAGCCCAAATATCAGTAACTCTAGGAAGCCTTCCATGACTCTACCTCTTCCCTCTTGACTCACAGGTCATATTTTTGTCCTTACCTAATATCTCATGCTTACCTGTCTCACAGACTAGACTGCGAGCCCCAAGGGAATAGGGTTTATGTCTGTCTGTCTTTCCATTCTATGCTCTCACACAGCCTGCCACACCAAAGGTACTCAGTAAATACTAGTTGAATGACTAAATGCATAGCACTTATTACAGTGTTTTATAGTTGTTTCTGCAAACCCTTAAGATCAAGAATTTTTAAAAATCTGTGTCCCCATCATTTTGCACAATACTTGGTACATACTAGATTTTCAACAAATGACTGCATGGATGTATGCACACACATGTATATGTGAGTGGCTGAATGCCTGGATGGGAGAAAAGTTTCAAGGTGAAAACATCTGTGATGAGAAGAAAGAGAATCTTGCAGGAGATAATAGAATTAGATCAGTTATTTCTAGTTATTTCCCTTGCAGATAAACTCCATGAATATGAATGCCCAGAAAGGTTTCTGTTTACAATGTAAATAAAGAGATTAAAAACTGCTCCAGAAAATTAAGTCAAGAGGGAGAAATACTTAGGTTTGTAGGGTTTTAGTGAGGAGGGATACCTATTTATGATGAATAACTAAGTGTAGAACTTGATGGCCTAATTTGATAGATGCCAAACAAATCCCTTGACCCCAAAATAGGACTTGATCCCAAATCTTAAAAAGCCTTATATTCTGCTTAAGATAATAACCAGAGAAAAATACTTAAGGAAATTGAGTTGTGTAAAATAAGATGCTCCAGCGCTTGGCTTGGAGCAGCTGTGTATTAAGTGCTGATAGAATATAAACGTGGAATATAAATATAAACAAAAATAAAATGATAAATCCAATAGGATTGCAAAAAGTGTGCTTTGATGTGGGATGAGATGGTCAAGGAAACCTTTCTGGAAGAGGAAAGGGCTTGAATCAAACCTTGACACAGGAACATGGAGAACGTTCCAGGCAGGGGAGTTGGAAGCAATTTCACAGATATGAAAAAGAAAAATAATGTGTTAAGCCCACAAGGAGTCGAGCCTGGCAGAAGCACACTCTATTTGAGGGATGTAATTCTGGAAAAGGAAAGGGGTTTGTTTAGTGGAAGACCTTCAGTGTGAGGAAGCTAATCATTTAAGATAAAATAGAAAGAAAAAAAACTGCAGTCCAAAAGATGTTGTTAGAGAGATAAAGAGAAAAATGATGACAAAGGACACTTATGGTTGTAATCTAAGTAACTCCTAATTTCATCTACGATCTCAATTATACAGAGAACAGCTCTGTAATTATTTTCAACAATATATTTCCAACTAGAATCCTAGACAACCCAACCAAAGTCTTGGACTCTCAAGGGCAAAGGAGATTTTGCAGGTCCTCTACCCTCTTAATCTGTTTTTCTAACAGTTTATTTCTAAGTATAGCAGACAGTAGGAAATCGTTATCATTTTTACTGTATTATCACCTAGAAGACAGGGTGATCAGAGCATGGGAACCAGAACTTAAAACATTTTAACTGAATCAAGCTGGGTGGAAGTGAACAGGCACACCGGTCTTTCTCAGACTGTGCGGTGTCATCAGGAAATGTGGGTATCAGGGAATGCTGAGGATACTTTATAACTGGGCCATGTTTTGGGGCCATTCTGCTGTGTGACATACTTTGTGAAGAAAGGTTTAGAGGCAAATGGCATGCTTGTAATATCATGCTGCACTATATCTTGCTGCAACTGTCTTTTTTTTTTTTCCCCAAGACCTATTCATGAACTAAAAAACAAAAACAAAACAGCAAAGAAGGCTTGACAAGAGTCCTTTGCAATATTGGTAGCCTTATTTTTTTATTTTTTAATGATTTATCAGGTGAGGAAAACTGGCATGGCTAAAACAGTTACCTCGATTACCTTGACCACAGTTTTCTACAGTGGAAATGAGTGCTTTGCCACCTCAGATCTTTGGTAATCTTGGCTATAACTGTTTTATGGAGCCAAAACCTCAGGCCAAGCAGGCAGAATTCTAAGAAGTGTGGCTCTATCTTCTGGTTCCTGAGCTATACAAGTTACTCTTTTATAGACAGCCCTGGTTCTCTTGGTGCTATTTATCATATGTATGCTTTTGGTTAATTTTTGGCCTTCAAACATATTTTCACTCTTTATTGTTTATCATCTCCTTTGATCTTTTATTTCTTTTTTCCCTAGGCCCCTTTCAGGGATTTTCTAAAATATAGCAATGTTATATGAGTGGTAGAAAATCTACTACAGCTAAGTATAACTGCTTTTCTAATCTTATCTTTCTCTGTAACCCTCCAGCCCTTAGTGACTTAGCAGGTTAGAAGGAGTAACCTGAGTTTCCATTCCAACCTTGGTGAATAAACTTGTTTCTCTGAGCCTCAGCTTGTTTATCTATAAGATAAAGATAGTAATACCTGCTCTGCGTACTTCAGAGTTGGGAGGCTCACATGAGATAACAGATGAACAGTCTTTGTGTACTACCATCAGTCATGTAAGTGCAGGTTATGACTACCACCTTGCCTCTCTGTAACCTCCTGCAGTACTCATGGTTTATCCACGTAGCTTAGCAATTAGCTCATTACTGTTATTTAACATTGTTTGCTTAGACTCTCATCTTTACTGAAAGCACGTTGTAGATGGTGCCCCACGCTTCCCACTTCTTCTGTATCTCTCCCAATGTTAAGCAGTCAATGCTTATATGTCAAGTTAATGGGAGCATGTCACAAATGCTCCTTCTCTCATTTCCATAACCTGTGGTTACCTTTTCTAACTCGCTGCAGGAAGACTTCCTCAATTAATGCCTTCCTACTCTACTCGCTTAACCCCTATCCTTACAATAATCATTCATGCATTCAATGAATATCAAGCCAAATTAATCACTCACATTAGCTAATGTGTATAGACCCCTTGATTTGTGCCAGGCACTGTGCTAAACGCTTTACCTAGATTTTTCTCACTTAAACCTCATAACAAGTCTGTGAAAGTAGGTATTGATAGTATTTCCATTTTAAAGATGAGTACTTTGTAAGTAACTTGCCCAACATTATGCAGTGAGAGTATGGCAGAGGGAGATTGATTCCCAGATAATCTGATTCCAGAGCCAGAG